>JARDYJ010000005.1:114655461-115160461 GCA_029215755.1 Spea hammondii
TTTACATTTATTTTGTTTTTATAGGCCCAGGCAGCCAATAAATATTTTTTCTTCTAATATTTGTAATCCTTTTTTTTTTTATTTAACGTTTTAATATTGGCCTAGGCAATAGGCAAGGTCTTTTTCTGAAATCGGTAAATTTAAATTTTTAATTTTTTTTTTAATATAGGTCTAGCCAGTCAAGGCCTTTTTTATTAGCCAGGTGATTTTAGTTTTTATCATAAAAATTCTGTGTTGATATATAAAATGTTACAATAGTTCTTCCGGCTGCCAGATCGCGTGTATTTGTGCATGTTTTGAGACAACCGGCTAAACCAGTTTTTTTCCCGTAAAATAAAACACTCTTATTTAGCAACATAATTGACTATGAAATTGTCCTTAATGCAAGAGATTATGTAACCGGTTATAACTTAATATTCTTTAATAATATTGGTAGGGGGGGGGTTCATCCCTACTTTTACGTTAATAATAATAATAATTTTTCCTATAATGAGTTTGCCAACACCAATAATCAGTTTTTTGTTTTGTTTTTTTACATGTGTGACTCTGGCCCTGCCCACTTACACGCGTGTAAACACACACTTTTACAAAGTAACACTACCATTATGATCTTTTCAATTAAAGGTCAACTGCTTTATCCGAATAACACATCTACTGTTGGGTAAAATGTACACAATTCGTTAATTACCCTATAAATCAGCCCCACCCTCCCACACACTTCTCCAGGACCACCAGGTTGCGCAATGCCCTTTGTAGATAAGGATTATAGGTAATGGGATACAAATGAGACAGCGTTATCCTCAAACTGGTGTTTTGGAGGGACAAGAGTTGTGTTTTCTTATATTTTCTGGTTTTGGGTTGGTTTAGTAAGTAATATGGATCCAGCCATGTTGGTCCAAGACCACATGGCATCTTCAGTTGACGTTGGTACCGTGTCCAAGATACCCAAGTAGAGTCTCATAAACTTTTAGGACTTCAGAGATCTCTTATTCATGAAAAAGTTTGGTTGGGGGGAAAAATTGGGAGAATGGAACCAGTGGGGTTTAATGTAGATCGACACGATTTTGGTGCTAGATGTTGACCAATCACCAGGAGGTCAAGAGGATGTTCTTCTTTAGCCCTTTTGTCTAAGAGCAAACAGAAGGGTGGACTTTGTAGGTCTTCATTGCCGAAGAGCACATCTCGTCTTGAGCGTTTAGTGAGGATCCCGCTGACTATGTTTACTGTTATTGGCAGCTCTGGCCAAGGCTCGCTCCGCCATCATTCCTGGGATTCCTCTATGTATGGGAAATGCCACAAGCATTAGTGAGAACACAAGCCCGGAATGACTTGTCGTCCTCCCTACAGCCTGGCCACACACCCATTATTAGACGAAAAGAAACGTACAAACGCTGGATGTTCTTAACGAAGCGCAAAGGAGACAATTTTTGTCCAGTGCCTACAGCTTTTTTAGGGTGTTCTTTCCAATAGCTGGCGGACATCTGGTGTAGAACCCCCGATTTAGTTCCCTATGGCACAGGTGGGTATTATAAACAGTGGACACACTGACCTTTTATGCAAATTAACTGCTCATTAGCATGGAGGGTCAAGTTGTTAAGCAGATAAATATTTTTAACAAAAAAAGGGGGGTTTCAGACCATAAATGATCAGATTAAATGCACCAGATTTTTCTTTCCTATTTCTGTATGTGAAAAAAGAATTTATGTAAATTTTCCTCATAACGAAAAGCATGCCCCCTCCCCAAAATAAATCCCGTTTGCACAACAGTGAGCCCCGGAGATAATTTTTTTTTTTTTTTTTCTGTTATGTTTTCAAAGTTCTTGTAAAAAGACATTGTGGGAACGGTGCTGCCAAGCTGGAATTCCTGCGGGCTCACTCCTTCGACTCTTGTACTTGTTCAAAAAAGCTGTTTTTAGTAAAATAGAGTAAGTTGCCTGAGCCAAGAACAGAATGTCTTTTTTGGCAATGACAAGTGGGACAGATAATTTTTATTTCAGGTTATTTAAAAAAAAACAAAAAAACCACAAATTTAAAATAAAAAGCCCTTGCTGTGCAGCAGAACGCTCACACCCACAGACTGGAATATTTTAAAGGGGGTACACTCACGCCCCCATTTTTTTTAATTTTTATTTTTTTTAACATAAATATAGCTATAATACAGAAAAATATTAGAGTTGGTTGTGGGCAGGAATTCTGGGCATTAAATAACATGATTTATTGAACCCATGCGAGATTATCACAGGGCCCCGGCTTCAGGGGCCACAACAAGCCACACAAGCTTTTGGCGGTCTGCCATCCTTAAATGACCCCGCGCCGTTTCTTGGCCCATAGGGCTTCTTGATATTCAGGACAGCCTTTACGGTTGCCTTAATCCGCGCGTCCTTTCTGGAAACAATCTCCGTCCACTTCATAAAACATCTGGCAGCAATTACTATACATAATTCAGCGCGAAACAATGCAGAGCCGCGGACGAGAAAAAAAAAAACTACCAAGTTTGGGGAATTTGTGAGGTCGACTGCGCTGACCTCATATTTGAAAGAAGTTTTATTTTTTTTTTTGTTTTGTGTTTTTTTTTTGTCCCCCCTTCACATGTCTTCCATATAATATATATATATATATATATATATATATATATTTGGGGAATTTTTGAGGTCGACTGCGCTGACCTCATTTTTTATTTAAAGTGAATTTTTTTTTTTTTAATTATTATTATATACATTTTTAATAAACAGGCCGGCCAATGTTACCCGAACCTGTCGACAATTGGCTTGGTGTTCCAAAATGAGAACCTTAATGACTCTTTGAAAGCCCCCATCCTTAAACTTTGCTGCATAAACAATATCAAGAAAACAATTATTTTTTTTTGTATTCTTTAATTTTTTTTTTTTTTTTTTTGGTTTTGTCTGATAAAATCTGGTGCATGTAGTTCCTTAAAATCTTAATCTTGATCGTCGGTCGTTTCTTGATGTCGGTTGCCAGCAATTAATAGGAAGCTCGCCCGGGACTGTCGGCGGATGTGCACTTTACCTTAAACGAGAAGCCGGTGTCACCGCCGCGCAGGCTTCGGATAATCAAGTTGTAAATAATTAACCGGCTTATTGCTTTTTCCTTTCTGCGAGTTCAGCTTTAATCACCTGGCCGGTGGATGTGAGCAGGATGACAGTTTGTTTGCTACTCTCTATTAAAGATGAAATATTGGTCTTTATTAAGCCCATTTTAGATCTGTTTTAACGTTATAATGCTAGACTTTGGATTGGCGGCTATTCTTGATGCACCTGTGATCAGGGAAAAACGCTGTTTAATGGGTAGAATAAAACACACACTCTACCAATCAAAAGTTTGGGGTCACTAAAAAATCTCATTGTTTTTAACAGAAAAGCTGATTTTTGTCCATTAAAATAACATGAAATCCAGTGCAGACGGGGTTAATGTTGTAAATGACTATTGTAGTGGGAAACGTCTGATTTTTAATGGAATTTTAATACAGAGGCCCTTTATCACTCCCATCACTCCTGGGTTCCAATGGCCCTTTATCACTCCCATCACTCCTGGGTTCCAATTTTTCTTCAAGAGTGTTCCAATAACTTCCCAGGGCATGGCCGCTTTCTGAAGAATCCACCTACTTACCCCCTCTCACCCCCAATACACGTAACGTCGGCACTCGTCACGCTGAAGGAAGTTTCTCAACTCCTCCAGTAAAAGAAAAAACCCATGACTTGTCGCAATTTCTCCGCCGCCTGTCCATAAACACATACACACGCACACGCACACGCAGACGACTGAGTCACCCTGAGTCATCTTTCCAAATAATGCCTTTTGCCGTGATGTCTGCTTTTGCCCTCCTACATGTAGCTAATATTAAACTGCTACATCACCAGAATGTGCGTGCGTTATACAGCCGGGTAATTTATCGTGCTCGTGGAAGTGCGTTTGTGCATCGATGGGCTCCTGACACGCAGGACAAAAGCAACTTTTATCTCTGGAAGCGTGTGCCGCGTACGTCAACCTACACTGCTGCAAATGAATATTTAATGGCAGAAGGATCAGGTTTTTATATATATATTTTTTTTTTTATTCTCTGCTTGTTGTTGAAACGAGCGATAAAAGGATTATTTATTTATCTATTTTACTCTCTTCCGCTATACAGATGGCGAGCGCTCTGGTATCTTGTAAGGGTTAATAGATCAGGCTCTGGATAATTATATAAACAGAAGTCGGTGATGACCGACAATTCCGATATTAGCGACAGCGTGATGTCTTGCATTTTAATTTAATAAGCTTTTCTTAAATATTTTTCCCAATTCTTAATAATCTTTTTCGAAAAATTGGTATTTTGGTGCATTTTCTATATTGAGCTGGTATACAGGTGTCCTTCTGGTTGTGTTTAATCTGATTTTTTTTTTTTATTTTATTAGGTCTGTGATATTTCCACATCGACCATGAGTGGGCTGTTGAAGCGCAAGTACGAGGAGCTAGAAGATGACTCCACTTGCTCTTCATCTTCATCACCATCCTCGTCTGCCACCTCTTCCGGAGGGGAATCTGACGAGGAGTATGCGTGCAGTCCGATTCCTTCGATCAAGGATTTCACCCGTAAGTGTCTCTTTTGACTGCATGGCTGTCCGATGTACGGCCGTCTCTCCAATATCTAGAGTATCAAATAGTTGTTTTTTTTCTAATTCCTTATTTTTCTTATCTGCCTGGGACATCCAACAGGCAGCTTATATCCACCCCTGAGTAGATCTCAAATGGTACACAACACATCATTAAAAAAAAAAAAAAAAAAAAATTAGAAAAATTTGTCCCTCCTATTTCTGTAAAGAAGAAAAATAATAATAATAAAAAAAAAAATCAAACCACCACTATATTTGGGAAAAAATAATACAAAGTAAATGATTTTCTTTAGGAAAATTTTAAAAATAAAAAAAACTTAGTAGCGGGATTTTTGTTACTTTTCGTACTCTTATTACAGTAAAGGGGCTGCACCTTCTCAATTGATGCCTCCCAGATACTGCATGCCATGTCTCGGCAGCTGCTATGCGCCTGTGACATGTTCTTTAAATAATACGCATAGTTTCCATACTTTACTGGGTAAAGCTGTCGGCTATCCAGCACCTGAATAAACATAGAAAACTTTTCCTACTGGCTTTAAGAGTTGGACCACATTTACCCCGCGTACACGCAAATAATGCCCTCCGCTCTCACGTACTCACTGAAAGCTGTTCTGGAGCACCAGTGTTACCGGAGTGTGATAGATAAAGGGAATGGCCTGCCATCAGAAGCGGTAGAGGCTAATAGACTAAGGGAATGAAACCAATGCATGGGATAGCCTTATGGCTTTGAGTCTTTACAGACGCGCTCAATGGGCCAACGGTTCCTACCTGCCATTTATTTCATATAATTAAGAATGTCTTGTCTCCTATTGCAGCCACATCCATCTTGAAAAAGGCAAAACGTGTTAAGAAAAACAATGTGGAGTTTGACAGCGTGCTCGTCTACTACTTCCAGCGATGCCAAGGATTCACGAGCGTTCCCAGTCGAGGGGGATGTACTCTTGGAATGAAGCGCAAGCATTGCTCCAGCAGGCACTACACAATGGAAGAGTTTTCCAAGGAGCAGCTGAATCGTCGGAGGGAGAAACTGAAGGAACGATTAAAAGAGGAGAAACTTATGGCTTTAAAGAATACGGTAAGTATCGTCTGTAACCAATTCAAAATGGAATGCCAAAGGAAAACTCGTACGCAACGACTTATATTCATTTCGAATACGTGTTTCTGTTTTTGTTTGTTTCATTTTGATCTGTAATTTTAACTTCTCCTTTTTTCTTCCAGTTCACTATGAATGGCACCATCGAGTCCGAAAAGGCCAATAATCTCACTATCGACGACATCTGCGACGAAGACATCGATATGACCGACGGAGAGGTTGAAGACGGCTTCTGTCCTCGCATGTACCCCGCCAAGAAACGACGAGCTTTGCTGAAAAGTGAGGGAGTGAAGAAGATAGACAAATCGGAAAAGCACGAGCTGAATGAGATCAGGAGGTCGAGAGAAGACTGCGGTTGTGATTGCGTGGACTTCTGCGAGCCAGAGACCTGCAGTTGTAACCTGGCAGGAATAAAGTGTCAGGTCAGTTCCATTAACAGGAAGGTTTTATGCACCAAGTGTCTCCTTGTTTACATCGCAATGTTGCTTTATCTCCATTCCTTTTTCCTTGGACGGTGGTTTTTGACTGCTTTTCGCAGTTTCAAAATCGAAGACACCATTATGTCCGAGTAAATTAACGGAATCTCGAGTAATAGAATATTACGCCGTGCCTCAAAACAAAAACTTGGGTTGTAAGGGGTTGGCACCAATATAACCATAAATTAACATGGAGTCCTCACCGCGCAAGTAAAAAAGCATCTTGCCACCCAGCGTCTTCTTCGTCAATCCTGATGCAACAAGGTCTACCTTGAGTAACATATATTCTTTTCTCCTGTTTTTTTTTTTATAGAGAGATCATTCAACTTTTCCATGTGGCTGTTCGAAGGATGGTTGCGGCAACAGAAACGGAAGAGTTGAGTTCAATTCGTCCAGGGTTCAGACCCATTACATCCATACAGTCATGAAACTGGAGCTGGAGGAGAAAAGCCAGAGTAGCGAAAGCAATGACGAAACGGAAGACTCTTGTGGTGAACTGCTTAATCCGTTCGGGTATCCGCCAGCAGTAAACATAAATGAAGAGAGGACCGTCCCTACGTCCCCGCCGCCCTCCTATCAGTTCAGTATGAACTTAGATGCCGCTGGTGAAAACAGCTGCAGCAGCGACATAACCGACTTCTCCACCTCGTCCTGCCACAGCGAAGACTCTGAAGAGCCATTTGAAACCACCCCTGACAAATCCCAGTCGGATGTTGACGATGACTATCTGGCAAGGATTCTTCACTTCAACGACTCTGAATACGAGGAGAGCAGCAGCGACTGCCAAGATAACTTGAGCTTTTTCCATTCTGCGGATTTCTTCTGTGATAATGTTTACGACGCTCTTTCGAGAACAGAAAAACCAGTGAGCGGGACCTACTCGTGCTCGTTATCAAATGTTTCCAAGTGCATGGATGAGAACGCAAACCAAGGAGGTGATTGTTCTGTTGCTAGAACATCTGTAACCACCTCGGTTGACTCTACGGTTTCTGGAACACACACAGAGGCACCTTTGAAAACCTATCCCGATATCAACCTTTCCTCCGATTGTTTTGAACTTGCCTACCCGGATTATAACTTGGGACCTCTTTACAACTCTTTGAAGGAATATGATCACTCGTCGTATCAGCCGATTAATATCCCTGGCGTGTCCCAGAGCTCAGACTCCCATGCAAACTTTCTGGAATCCTTAATTGGTTCGTCCGAATCCATTCCCGATACCCTCGTCCCTTTCATGGATAATCAACTCCTTCTTGAAGATGCCTTCAAGTCATCTTTCATGGAATCTCTCATAGTCTAAAACATATTTGGGTAACAGACCTTTGGGAATTCATACATATATTTATGTTACAGCAATTAAATGGAAGGAATGTTTATAGGAATTTTTTTTTTTGTTTTTTTTTACACTCCAGGTAAAAAAAAACCAAAAAAAAAACTTTTATATGAAAGCATTTTTTGATGGCGATTACTGCCGGACACAATTTGTTTACCACGCATGTCAATTTGAACAAATATTTTTTTTTTTTCTCTCTGTAAGCAAATTTTGTATATAATTTATGGAAAAATTCTTAATCTTTGCAATGTCTAAACAACCACGTGTTAAAAAAAAAAAAAAAAAAAAAAAAAAATGACCAGGCAAGGAAAACCTTAAACTTTACACTTTTTATTTTATTTTCAAACTGTATTTATTGAAAAAGAAAAATGCCTTTTTGCATAAGTAGCATGCACTACTTGGGTTTGCGAAAAGAGAAACAAATGCATACTTTCTACAGAACTTTTTTTTTTTTAATTTTATTTATTGCAAATTCCA
Organism: Spea hammondii; assembly: GCA_029215755.1. NCBI lineage: Eukaryota > Metazoa > Chordata > Amphibia > Anura > Pelobatidae > Spea > Spea hammondii. The sequence goes on from JARDYJ010000005.1 coordinate 114,663,454, forward strand.
GGAATTACTCGGAAGCTTGAATTACCATGAATTTTATTTAAATGGGAAATACCTCAGATGTATTATGAGTACAGTCATATTTTTTTCATAATAGATCTGCATTATTTATGTAATTATTTCAGTCCTCTCTGTGCAATATTACAACAGTGACACTAATCGATTTGAATAAAATCTAGAATGTACCGGGAAAAAAAAATATCCTAAATATTTTGCGTGCCGGAGCTAATTTATTCTACAAATTGTTCTGTATTGTAATTCGGTTTGCAAATGGTCATACTGCGAGAAGATAGTGTCAATTACCAGTATATATTTTTATTTCATTATTGCGCTTCCCCCCCTCCCCCATCTATCAAATAAGCCATATTATTGGTTGTAAGAGCTGATCTATATTTCATTCACTATTAAATTATTTTCTTATTTATTGTTTTAGGATTTGGCCATAAAATGTTGGTTGCCTCTTTTTCAAAGGGCTAGTTAATAATATAGGGTACGGTTTGAACAACATATCACCTAGAACAGACGCAGAGCCCCCCCCCCCAAAAAAAAACAAAACTATGCTGTTTTGTTTAATTTATATCCAAAAAAAGTGTTCCTTATTGTAATTGCTTGATTCATTTTATGAACATTGTATAGTAGGGACTTTTCCTTATAAATTACTATGAACACATGATATGGCAAAGAATAACCATTGGATTATTTATTGCATTAGTATAATAGCTTTTTTTTTTTTAATATCCAGTTGTATTTAAATGGGACTTAAAAAAAAAAATAAAGAAATAAATAAAAATTAAGCTTTAAAATCCAATATGGATATTTAAGTAATAATGTTAATAGAATGGACATTTATGGAATCTTTTCAAAAAAAGTAATATACATTTTGTAAAAAAATATATATATAATATAATTTTTTAAATATTTTTGAACCAGAGACCAAAAGCCATTACATTGACATTATTGCTGCTGTACAGAAATGCCAGCTACTAATGTGAAAGCCACACATTAACCATTCGACAACAACAACAAAAATCCTGTCCAATACCCTAAAACTGCTGTCGGGTTACTTTTCCCTTATTTATAAATACGATCGTTTTGTGTTTTTGAGCCATTGGTTTAAAGCAGGGCAGCAAAGAATCCAGTCCTAGAGGTCTGCAAACAGGCCATGTGAATCCTGAGCCTGAGCAAAAGTAGTTCAATTGATTTTTAATTGAGATACCCGTGCTTAAGCTGGGATGTCCAGAAATTGCGGCCCTGGGGCACTGGATCGGGGCATCCCTGGCTTAAAGAGTGGAACTTAACTGGCAACTGTGAATACAACTATCCTGTATGCCCTACAGTGGCCTGATTGGCAGTTTGTTTTAAATCGAGGTACCGTGAGCATCTTCACTGTTTGTGTTTGGTAGTTTTCACAACTCAGGGTTGCTCGTTAAACGTTGGTTGAGGGTTAGCATCGACTATTGTGGTGCCACCAAACGTGGGTCTACGTGGAGGAGCCAGTTCCCCAACCTCTCCCATAGATGTCTTTTGTACTGCGGGAAAATGATGGGAAATGCAGTCCATTGGTTGGAGAGATGCAGGGACTTGATTAATTTTTTTTATGGCATGTTTGCACATGTTTAGTAGTGAGCCATTTTCACCAATGTTCCTCAAATGATCAGTCAGGAAAGTTCTGCCCTTGCTATGACATTCAGCATCCATCCTAGCGCCTATGTGTTGTACCAAAGGTTAAAAATGCAGAAAATGTGTTCATTGTGGTACAAAACATTTGGTTATTTAAGTAATTCTACACGTAAGTGCCTCTGCCCGCGCTACTAATGTGTGCCGGTGACATTTCTGTATATGGATATCTTTATGAGTTTAAAAACAAAAAGTAGGAATGTCTTATTTAACGTAATTTATTCTGATAATTCTTGCCAGCAATCCTTATCAATGTGACAATAACAAAAGCACACTTTAAAAAAAAAAAAAATTTTTTTTTTTTGCTACCAGCTTTCAAGATGAAATTAAAAGGGTGGAAAAAAAAAAAAAAGTGTTTTGACATGACTAAGGTTTCACTGCTGTCCTGATTTTTCGGCTTTGGAAATTTTAAACACCTTGCAACTAACCTAATATTTTATATATTTTTATATATATATAAAATATATTTTTTCTGCGTTGGACTAGTGGTGTGAAATGCTGGCAATAATTATCTGGTACTTTCTTGTATTTATTGGCACTAATAACATTTTGTTACAACATTCCTGGATTAATACATATTTAATTTAAAGAGAAACGCAATTTATCCTGCCTTCATAACTGCATTTTATTTATTTTGTTTGTGCCAAAAATAAACTATGATTGTATTTTATTTCATGGGGAGGGCAAGAAAATCAACCCCCCATTTTTTTTTTCTCTTTAAAAAAATACTTCCTGTTTAATTATTATGTATTTATTATCACAGCTTGTTAATTCTAATTATCCCTTTTCTGCAATTCTTGTTTTGTAAATATTTTTTTTTTTTTCCGCTTTGGGTGCAATTTTATTTTTTTTTGTACATTTTATAAAAACAAAATGCAGATGCTGTCTGTCATTTCATTAAGCAATATGAAGAAAATATCCATTACACTTTAAAATAAAAAGTAAAAATTTTATCTGGTTGAGTGTGGCTTATTTTATGGGGTTGGTACAATGTATCAGTGGTAATGCAAGAATGCGGGGGTTTGTTTTGTGTTTTTTTGTTTGTTTTTTTCCCCCCTTTTCATTGAGAGGATGGTGCATAAGTGGTCTAGTGGTTAACTAAGTAAGCCTTGGAGGTCTCTTAATCTGGGTAGAGAAGTGCCCAGACTACATGGGCCAAGTAGCGGTTCATCTGTCTTTGATATGTTTCTAAAATTAGGGCGGCCGGGGGGATATATTTTTTTTTTTCTACGCACATACTTTTGCTCTGAGTTTTAGAAGGTCCTTGATTTTAATACCAAATATTATTATTTTGGTAATATTACTTTTCCAAGATTTAACTGTTAACACTACAACATAGTCCTCAGAGGAAAGAAGGGACACCAGTGGAGGAAAGAAAAACTAATAATTTGGGACTGTCCATACAAAACAGGGGTGTTTGGGAAGTATGCACACATCCTCTGTTACACAAGGATTTCCACAAGATTTTGGGGAGTTTCTGTGGGATTTTTGCCCGTTCATCCAGTAGAGGGTTTGTGAGGTCAGACGCTGATGTTGGACGAGACGTCTGGCTCCCAATCTCCGTTCCGGTTCATCCTAAAGGTGTTCGATGGGGTTGAGGTCAGGGCTCTGTGCGGCCGGTCAGGTTCTTCCAACCCAAACTCACCCAACCACGTCTTTATGGGCCTTGCTTTGCTGGGGCGCAGTCGTGCTGGAATAGAAAAAGGTTCCCCCCCCCCCAAATTGTTCACTCAAAGCTGGACGCAAAGCATTGTCTGTGATGTCTCGGTGTGCTGAAGAAGTAAAATCTTCCTTCACTGTAACTAAAGCGACCGAACCCTGAAAAGCAGCCCCAGACCATTATCCCTCCTCCATCAAACTTTACCGTTGGCACAGTGTAGTCAGGCAGGTAACGTTCTCCTGGCATCCGCCAGACTCGCCCGTCAGACTGACAAACAGAGAAGCGTGATCCGTCACTCCACAGAACACACTCCGCTGCTCCAGGGTCCGGTTGCGGCTGCTTTACAGCACTCGATCCGACGCTTGGCATTGTACTTGGTGATGTGAGGCTCGCATGCGGCTGATCGGCCATGGAAACCCATTCCACGAAGCTCCCGGCACACCGTTTTTGTTCTGATATCAACGCCAGTGGAAGTTTGGAAGCAGAGTGCCGGCGACTTTTACGCACCATGTGCCCCGGCACTCTGTGCCTCCGCTCTGTGTAGGGTTGCCACCTTTCTTGCAAAAAAATACCGGCCATGCTAATTTGCATAATTAATTATATATGCATGGCATCACAGAAACATAATGTGCACCTACCCCCCTCAATATTTCCTGTCACAGAAACATAATGTGCACCTACCTTCCCCCCATATTTCCTGTCACAGAAACATAATGTGCACCCCCCCAATATTTCCTGTCACAGAAACATAATGCACACCTACCCCCCCAATATTTCCTGTCACAGAAACATAATGCACACCTACCCCCCCAATATTTCCTGTCACAGAAACATAATGCACACCTACCTTACCTCCCCCCTATATTTCCTGTCACAGAAACATAATGCGCACCTACCCCCCCATATTTTCTGTCACAGAAACATAATGTGCACCTACCTCCTCCCCCCAATATTTCCTGTCACAGAAACATAATGTGCACCTACCCCCCCCAATATTTCCTGTCACAGAAACATAATGCGTACCTATCTTCCCTCCCCCCCCAATATTTCCTGTCACAGAAAAATAATGTGCACCTACCCCCCATATTTCCTGTCACAGAAACATAATGCGCACCTACCTTCCCTCTCCCCCCCAATATTTCCTGTCACAGAAACATAATGTGCACCTACCCCCCATATTTCCTGTCACAGAAACATAATGCGCACCTACCTTCCCTCCCCCCCCAATATTTCCTGTCACAGAAACATAATGGGCACCTACCCCCCATATTTCCTGTCACAGAAACATAATGCGCACCTACCTTCCCTCTCCCCCCCAATATTTCCTGTCACAGAAACATAATGGGCACCTACACCCCATATTTCCTGTCACAGAAACATAATGCGCACCTACCTTCCCTCTCTCCCCCAATATTTCCTGTCACAGAAACATAATGGGCACCTACCTCAGTTTACTTTTATCAGTGCAGGCAGGAGTAGGGTCATAAGGCTTTTTCCTCAGAGTCCACAGGCAGCGAGCTTGCACAGGCCGGCCGGTCTGCGGATGCTGCAAGGCTCCCGAGCGCTGGGGGAAGTGACATCATGAAATTAAACATCACTTCCCCCCAGCGCTCTGCCTCCGCCAATCACGCCGTCGCGGCACGTAGCGCTGCGCTAAAGACAGAGCGGCAGGAGGGGGGGCGCTCTAAATACCGGCTGTACTGGTGAAATACCGGCCAGGTGGCAACCCTAGGTCTGTGGCTTTATGTGGATTTCCATCTCATGGCCGAGGTGCTGCTTCCACTTTCTAATAACACCACTTAAAGCTGACCGCGGAATATCTAGCAGGGATGAAAGGAACTGACTTATTGCAAAGATGGCGTCCTATCACAGCACCACACTTGGCTATACACACACTATATGGACAGTTTCAGGACACCTATATTAATTATTGAATAATTCCTATATATAATTCTTATATATACATATATATATAAGAAGCGGGTCGGTAGATGTCGAGTATGATTATAGTTTTAACACCTTTGCTATCACTGCATGTGCAGATGTTTGCAGCTAAAAGCTTGCGAATATATCAATCTGCAGACGAGGGGCCGAGGGGCCGAGGGGCCGCAAGCAATATTTTTGTAATCAATCATATTTACTTTGTTCTCCAACAGTGTGAACTTCTGAGCATGTCACTGTCACAGTATGATATATTATTATTATATGTATTATATAAATAATTATAAATTACTTATTTTTTAAGCAAATAACCTTTAAATGTTAAAAGTATTTCCTTTGTTTTCCCCTGGGGATTCCAAGCACCGTCTTGCTTCAAAGCATAGATCCTTGTGCTAGCGCTTCCTGCTCTCTGAAATCTAATATCTTTCTTTTTTCTTAACGTGGATAATCTCGTAATCACAGAAGTCAGACATTTAGGACAAAAACCACCTGTGATTCGCCGTCTCTATAGAATCGCTAAGAATTCTCCCTCTTACTCCAGGAACGAAACCACATTTGATAAATGTAAGGTTTTACTTTCATTTATTGCATATTTAACCGTATCTTTTATTGTAATTAAATTTATTATAAAGGGTAAAAAAAGTAGAAACATTACTGCTGTCTGTGTGCGTAGCTTTGTCCTTGACGTCTTGGTGCTGAAACATTAAGATTACCTTTCAATGGAAGTAAGGGGCCCAAAACCTGATTTAAATAATTAAGAGGTGCGTCCCAATACTTTTGTCCATAAAGTGATGCACAAAGCCAGCTCCATAAAGACAGGGCTGGATGAGTTTGGGGTGGAAGGACTTGACCGGCTGCACAGAGCCCCGACCTCAACCCCATCCAACACCTTTGGGATGAACTGGAATGGAGATTGCGAGCCGGGCGTCTCGTCCAACATCAGTGGAGATCACACGCAATAAATAAAATCAAATCCACTACTAAATATAATTACAATAGTTTTTTGGTTTTTTTATGCTTGATCAATTTATATAAATATATATAAATATTAATATATCTTAAAAAATGCTAAAAAGGAATAAATATATGACTATAAACGAGATCTTGGACATTCTAAAAGGAAGAAATACATATCCATATATGTTCTACATCTATTGTTCTCAGCCAGAGATGATATAGTGCTTCTAATGTAGAAATAAAAATGAATATATAGAAGAAAAATATTAATATTGCACGGATATTATCAATAAATATAAATGTGCCTGACCTCACAAACGCTCTACTGGATGAACGGGCAACAATTCCCACAGAAACTCCCCCAAATCTTGTTGAAATCCTTCCCAGAAGAGTGGAAGCCGTTATAGCTGCAAAGGGTGGACCAACTTCAAATTAATGTCATTGTCTATGTATTTAGAATGTGATGTCATCAAAGCCCCTGTTGGGGTAATGGTCAGGGGTCCCAGTACTTTTGTCCATATAGTGTATGTCTGAAGAAGAGATTGCGTAGAAATGTGATGGTTCCGCATTAACTGGTCCGTATCACAACATGTTTGCAGAGGTTTAGGAAATGGCTAAAATATAAAGGACTGCTGCCAAAAACTAATGTCAGTAGACCTGGAGTGGCCATCGGGGAAATTGGGCAAATGCCCCTGTGGGCACGTGTCTGATGTCGCGTCTCACGTACCCTTATTGTATATACATTTATGAGAGTTTATAAATACGGGACCTCTAGGGCTTTCCACTACAAAGCATCCCATGTGTAGTTTGTTAATAGAGAACTGAAAGAATTGGGAAGATTGGTATCCAGAGCATTTTCTTTACATTACCGGACAAAAACTAAACTAAAAAACTAAACCTAAAATCCCAAGAAACATTTGGTTTAGTTCTCAAAATAGCAAACGGTGCCCCTGCTTAACTAAAACATGTTGACAAAGCACAGCGGCGTGTAAAAATGTCGCAGTTCCACTTGTAAGAAAAAAAAATAATTATAAAATATATTTTTTTTTACAAAAAAAAGAAAAAAATCAGATTAAATGAGAAAAAAAAATAGCTATTGAAATAAAAATGAGTGTGAGGTTCAATCACAAACATTAAGATGATTCTGCTGCATGTCACAGAGAGAAACCTGTCCGTCTTAGTTGAACAAGAGAAAAAAATAGTAAATATTACATTTATTTTGAATGCTTTCTTTGAAGTAAAGTTCGGAAAATTATATTTTCATAATTTATATATTATATTTTTTTTATTTTGCTTCCATAACGAGGAGGCTTTTCTGACTTTGACCCTCCAGGGGCAAACAGTTGGCCGTATGCTGTTTAAGATTCACCTTACGTGATCCCGTCCCACACTTAAGGGATCTAAACAGATCTCAACAGATCGAGGAAGCCACCACTCGACCTTGAGACACAAAGAAGACAGAGGGGTCTTTCTGGAAACCCAAGGTTAGGTCCACCTGGGTGCTCATCACTGCGGAGATGATCCATTAAGGAGAACACCTGGTCGCTCACTGGATGATGAGCAACCCAAAAGCATTCTGATCCTTCCTCGCACCCCCTTTTTTTTTGTTTAATTGTTTATTTTATTATTATTATTTTTTTTGCATTTCCAACCCCTTTGATGCCCCTCGCACGTTCCTCTTATTCTTAGATGCGTCCAGATTTTGTTTTGCTTGAAAAATAGGAAATTATATTTTGAAGGGTCGTTATTTTGATGTTGTTGCTCACGAGGTCACACGGAGCCAGCTTTGTATAGATTATAAGTCTGAACAGCAGTTTTTGTAAATCGTGAACCGAAAAACAAGAATTAAAAGAGAAAATGTCTCATTATTTCCCCGAATCCCTTTGCTTGCCTATAATTCTGATTTCTTTGTGTCCTGAAGCGACTGCTTTCTCTGCCATTTTATTCAGGTCACAAAAATGTTACTTTTCCGTCTATGTTGACGGCGGAGACTCGCACCTGGCGTGTGGCTCACGAATCTCTGCAGAAACAGAAATGCTACACGAAAGGTCACGTTTATTTCTCCAATTTTTCACCTATTATTGTTATTATTTTTACTTTTTAAAGTTTTTACCTAGATATCCATTTAGCGGTCTTAATAGTACATTCGCTATAACCCATGAAGTGGTGGCATAATTGATGTAAAATTGTTTATTTATTTTCAATTTTTTCTTTTCTTTTTTTTTTTAAATCTTATTTTTATTGCATTTTTGCAATTAGTGGTAAGAATAGTCGGGCCATTGGAGTTGGAGGAAGAGGGCAGCTGCAGCAGCAGGGCTCCCTCTTCAGTGTCAGGTAGGGGCTTCTTTTCCGTTTTGTAAGAATCCATATTAAAATACTCACGAAGTGTTAAGGTTCCTTAATACAGAGAGTTCTTTAACCCTTTAAGCACCAGGGCTTCATTTCCCTCTTTTTCATTCAATAAATGATGATATATCTTTCTTACAGGACAAGTAGAGCCTCTTTTTAAACCGTAGTTATATATGTAAGACATTATGTTTACGAAAAAATAATAAATGGGATTTTTTTAAATGAAATTCAACCTTTCACATGTATATAAATTATCCATGACTAGTAAAAATGTGAAGAAATACCTAAAATATATTTAGTTAACTTGTCCTGATTTGAAAACCATTTTACACCAATCAGCCATGACATTATATATATATATATATATTATATATATTATATATTATATATTACACAATCATCACTCATAACATTATGACCACCTGCCTAATATCGCGTCGGTCCCCCGGTTGACCCTTCGAGGCTCGGACTCCTCTAGACCTCTGACAGGGTGTTACAGTATTCGGCACCGAGGCGTTTAAGTCCTGTAAGCTGCGAGGTGCGGCCCCCATGGACGCGTCCCGGTGCTGCATGTGCTCCAGCGACGCACCCGGCCATCCACGCGATGTAAAAGAAACTGGGATTCATCAGACCGGCCGCCTTCTTCCATCGTTCTCTAATCCTGTAAAATTCTCCAATTTATTTTACTTGTGTATTTTTTCAAATTTTTTACTTATATTTTTTTTTATCTCTTGCCTAACCCTAAATCTATTTCCCCACCAACTACCCCCCACCACAATAATAATTATGCATAAAACAATTACAGATTCAAAATTAACCCCTTAGGGACCGATCAAAAAAAAATCAGGGTCTTAGGACACAGCGTTTTCTGTCTCTCCTCGGCTGACGGACAGACGGACAGACAGCCGAGACAAAGACAGCGATTACAAGCTTACAAAGCGGACATTTTTACCTGGCTTTGAAATGCGTCGGCAGAAGTCATTGCGCAGGAATGTGCCGTCTGGGTATTTCATTCTTGCGATTAGTAAAGCACTAATTGTACGAATGACGAGCCGGTAATTACTTAGGTGTGTTTGCTTGTTGCAGTCGAAAGACACTAAAGGGAGGATGAAACTATCTTTTTTTTTTAAATGGAACCTTTGCTTTTAAAGAATTTTAGAACTATATAATAATGCTGTACCCCGGTGAGCAATAAATTCTATATGTTTAATGAGGATGATTCATGGAGAGGGTGGAGAGCGCGTCAACAAGAAAAGAAAAACAAGGACATGGTGTGTCTGGAGGTATCTTGGGGGGGAAATAAAAATGTCAAATAAAAGCTCTTTTAATTTTTATTATTATTGTTATTATTTTTATTGTTATTATTATTATTGTTGTTATTATTATTATTGGTATTATTATTATTGTTGGTATTATTATTATTGGTATTATTATTACCGGTATTATTGTTATTATTATTATTGTTATTATTGTTGTTATTATTATTATTGTTATTATTATTGTTGTTATTATTATTTTACTTTAGCTTTTTTTCATTGCGGTCTGTGATATCGATACTCTGTTTCTAGAAATACATTTATTTAACAAGCTAATCAGCGGCAGGATAGTGCTCCAAGTGTAATTAATGGGAGTACTTTTTGCGCATGCATGCAGGGATCTCCATAGAACCCCTGGAGCGATTACGCTAGCCAGCACTGGAGCTCACCATTGGGGAGTATCCCGCGCATGCACATTGCAAAAGAGTAGATGTATTCGGCCAAACTCATCTCCATCAAGGCGAATAGGTGGGGAGCGGCGAAACAAGGAGTCTGATGAACCCCTCTATGTATCTACATATAGATTTTAAGAGCAAACCTTAATCAGTCGTTGGTATCGTCTTAGATTCAGGAGCCGTATGTCTATCCCATGCATGTTTAATCCCTTCGCTGTATTACCCTCTACCACTTCTGCTGGGAGGTGGTTCAACTTATCTACCACCCACTTGGTAAAGTGAAACATTACATCTAAGCCTCTGACCCTCTAGTTTTAGATTATAGAATCTTTTTGTAGTGTTTATCGTCTGTTGGAAAGAACTTTGCTCCTGTACTTTGTTAAATTCCTTTATGTATTTAAAATGTTTCTATCCCATCTCCCTCTTCTGTCCTCCGATCCGCACATAATGAGATCCCTCAGTCTCTTCTGATTTTTATCCCGCAACCCACTGACATAATGGAGGTCCCTGCATTGTGAGGGCCCCCCTGTCAAGTGGGGGCCCCCAATGTCAGTACCACCCCCCAATGCCAGCACCACCCCCCAATGCCAGCATTCTGGAAGGGCAGAGGGCCGCTGCCTCACTGAGTGTGAATGCCCGAATATAACGTCAAATGAGCTCAGACACTCAATGAGGCAGCATGTGAGGACTGAGATGAATGAAGAGAGAGCTGTCACCGGCTGATGGATTTCCCCCTCCTGAGCCAACAAAGGTAGGGGTGTATAGAATTATGTTAGTGTGTCTGTGTGTGTTAGTATGTTGATGTGTGTTTGTAAGTATTTCAGTGTGTGTGTGCGGAAGAATGTGAGTGTGTGCGGAAGAATGTTAATGTGAGTGTCTGTGGAAGTATGTTAGTGTGTGTGTATGTATATAAGTAAATTCACATTTCCGCCTGGACTGGATTAAAGATGTTTGTGTTTGTATAATGTGTGTGTAAGTGTGAGTATGTATGAATGTAAATGTGAATTTGTATTGTAAGTATGTATATGTGTGTGTCTGGTTGTGTATATTTGAATGGGTGTGTATGTATATATTATGTATACAATAATGTAAGCAAGTATAAGTGAAAACGGATGGCAATACAGGGCCTGGTGGAACAATACAGGGGTTGTGGGGACATTACAGGGGCCTGAGGGACAATATGACCAGGGGCCGGGGTTATGACAAGGGCCCGAGGGGAAAGCACATGACAGGAGGTATGGGATCTGGGATATGGAATTTTATCTGATGGAGGGCTGTGGGTAAAGCGTATGACGGGGGTTGGGCATGTGAGATCTGGCTGGAGATATTACATGGAGACCGGGTATACGACTGGGGCAAAGGATATGATGGGGGAAGGGAATCCGACAGGGTGGTAATATGACATGAGGGACATGTAATGGTGGGGGTTAAACCATAGGGGAGATGTAATGGTGAGGGGTTAAACCAAGACAAGAGAAGTGAGTAATATCATTTAAAGAAATGGCAGGGAGAGACATAAAGGAGAATAAAAACACAGAGGGAGCAAAGAAAGGAAGAGTTTAATAATAATAAAAAAAAGCAACAAAGGAAAAGTAAATTGAGAGAGGTAAAACAGAGGTAAGGGAGAGGGTTAATAAAAAAAAGAGGACACATCACGGAGGAGGTTAATAAATACACACGGGGGGGGGGGGAACAGACGGGGGAACTAATTTCAAGAGAATTGCTGAAGAATTTCAAAACTGAGGCAAAAATAACCGACATATAACCGGGAAAATCTCCATTTCAGCTGTTATTCCAAACCTGCTATTTTTGCCCCAGTTCTGCGATTCTCTCGCGCGTCTCTTGACGGGATTCCCACCTATTCTCCGCTTAGCGAATAGACCCGAGAACGGCTGTTAAAAATAATTCCAAAACAAAATCACTTTATTGCTTTTTTTAAAAATTAAATTAATTTCTAATTTTGGTTAGTGTGAAAATATTTTTTTGGGTTGAGGGGGAGCAATCAGCTATTTTTACACCTGTATTAGCCTCTACCACTTCTGCTGGGAGTCTGTTCCACTTATCTCGCTGAAGTAAAACATCCTCACGTCACCTCTAAGCCTTTGACACTGTCTTTTTTTTCTTTTAATGTAAGCGTGTGCGTGCGTGCGTGTGCGCGAACGTATGTTAGTGTCGTTGCCGTTATCAGCAGACTCAGATATGCCTTCCTCGGGATTAATATTGTTTTCATGTACGTCGAAGCCATTGAAGTCGGGGACAGGCTGTGCTGTGTTGTGCGGCGTGGCGCGTGTAACTGGACATGTAAACATTACTGCAGGCAACAGCTCGTGTCTCAATGGGAACAGAAATAAATGTGAGAACACAAGGACGGGGCCGGTGACATCACGGAAGCTTCGTGGTGACATCAGAGGAAGCAGTGTCTTAACAACGCTGGGCTTTGAAGTTCGAGGAGTAAACATACGCAGACATTGTGGCTGGGAGGAAACATCGCGTGCTGTAAGATTCTGCCGAGATAAATGAGTCCGTCGGAGGTGAAGATTGTTTTATAGAAGCCGCGCTCCCAAAGAGTGTCCGTTCTCATGAAGAGGCTGGATGTATAGGAATTTATACAGGTAACCGATGTATGCGATGTAGCCATTGGATTTGGAGAAGAAGAAAGAAAAACATAAGCGCTATATTTGAATGAAGTTGCCCCTCTGAAAAAAAGAAGGGTTAAAAATCCAGTAAGTGGACAAAGAGCATCTAAGGTGGATCTGGTCTTCATGGCAGGTCTTCGGGCAGAGATGGCCAAATGACCACCTGGTTTGTCTGCAGTGAGGTGACACTGATGTCCATCAACTAAAACCCTTGCCGGGTGGTCACTGGTGGAATGGGTGGGCTTCCCACTGAAACCTTAATCAGTCGTTGGTCTCGTCTTAGATTCAGGAGCCATATGGCAATCCCGTGCATGTTTAAACCCCCTCACTGTATTACCCTCTACCACTTCTCCTGGGAGGCTGTTCTGCTAAGCCTAAAGCTCTGAATAAATAAAAATTTCCTTACGTTCCATAGAAGTCTCTGACCCTCTAGTTTTGGGTTATGGCCTCCTGTTCTAACATTTCTCCTCCGTTACCTTTTGTATTTAACTGTAAGGTTTGGGATCTCGTAGTTTTAAAACAGCTTTGTGACCAGAAGGAACATCAGAGAAACATAAATAAGACTATAAACGGAATTGGAATGTTGGGGACTCTCGTATTCGATGAGCGCCGTCCATCAGTTGAGAATTGACCTCGCTGCTTATGCATTAAAAAGGGACGACCTCCTTATCTTCTGCAAACATATTGAGCGCTCCTCCACGGCTGTAGATACAACGTCTGATACCAGCACCAAGCGATAATGTTCTTCAGAGTAAACACTCGATGGGTGATCGCCCGGTAACTTGTCCCTAGTCATTTCCGGATGGATGTTTTCATTATTTTTTTAAATAATTTTTTAATCATTTATTTTTAAATTATGCTCCTTATTACACGGTTGTTTTAATCGTTTGACTTAAAAAGTAATAAATTATTTAGTTATTTAGATTGTAAGCTGTTTGAGCCAAAATCTTGCTTCTCGATGTTTCTGTGCATCTGAGATGATATTGATGAATTGATCTAGAAACAGACATTTTATTTTTATTCCTCTAGGGTTTCTAGAGCCCTAAATGAGCTACAACCTTCCAGCGCATGGACTTGCTTGGTAAAGAAGAAAAGTTATAGCAGGTGCCCTCAACCGGCTGAGGACGTAGGGAGCCTATTGAGCCAATCTGCCCCAGAGGACTAACAAGGTGCCCCAGCAGGTGTCAAAAAAGCTTTATGAAGTTGGTCCTGGGAGGGCTTCTTGGTACATTGAAGTGATCTGTGAGGGTGACGCTGCCGGGAAATAAGCACAGTTATCAGGACTGCCCCAGCAAATTCTGGTCTATCGGCAGCAATGGACATGTAAAATTTTGGGGGGGCGTCCCTCGAGAACGTGTCCAGATACACAAGGGCCACGAATGTTCCTATCCGCTAAGATCTTCATAATTTAACAAAAAGGCTCTAACGGAATAATAAAAAAAAGGACTCGGGGGGCCTGCTCTCACCAGAGAGATATCTCGCACATCAGCGCATCTACGTCTGCGACAGTAAAGCCTAACACTATTTTGTTTTAATAGGTCAGTCGCTATAGAAACAAAATATGTTTGCTGATCTTGTTACTCCAGCTAAAGGCTGGAGGGGTTCCAATATTTTTTTCCTCTAGGCACACCCAGCCTTAAAGAAGTGCGACCATTGGGGGGGGGATAGATGTTTTGTAAAAGGGTCGAGTAAGTACTAGCAGATGTGTCTTTCTACTAAGTATTTCGCTTTATAAGCAGCGACACAGAGAACTTCGTGGAATTCCGCTGGTAATTTAAATGGAACGCGAGCGCTGACTTCATAACAAGAGATGTAACGGGTCAGACACATGCATCGCACCGGCGCCCTCTAGTGGTGTCGGCTGTGTAATGCAAAAAGAGACTGGAACCCCGAGGGTTTCATATCCATTCGCAAGTGTATTCACATTTCATTACTAGTATCAGAATAAACATAATGTTTTCAGGCGGCTTCATACCAGCCATTTGTATGATTCTCGCTCTGTTATCTGATCCCCGATCTACTAAACACCCCGATCCCTTATCATACCGCCTGTGGGGAACAATAGAACGGCTCGGTTTTATCAACCATTCGGGCATTCTGACTAATGACAGACTTCATTAGCATCGCCATAAAGCATCAGCTCAGTGTGGTGTTTGAGATGGGAAAGTCGCCCAAAATATCACATGACTGACAGCAACGGCGGCTCCAGGTCTGCAGATAAAGGGAGTTTATTAACAAAATGAGATAAAACCTGGTTTTTGTGAACGTGACTGACATTACTGTATACAGCGCTGGGGGGTTATTACTGTATACAGCGCTGGGGGGTTATTACTGTATACAGCGCTGGGGGTTATTACTGTATACAGCGCTGGGGGGTTATATTACTGTATACAGCGCTGGGGGGTTATTACTGTATACAGCACTGGGGGGTTATTACTGTATACAGCGCTGGGGGGTTATATTACTGTATACAGCGCTGGGGGGTTATTACTGTATACAGCGCTGGGGGGTTATTACTGTATACAGCGCTGGGGGGTTATATTACTGTATACAGCGCTGGGGGGTTATTACTGTATACAGCACTGGGGGGTTATTACTGTATACAGCGCTGGGGGGTTATATTACTGTATACAGCGCTGGGGGGTTATTACTGTATACAGCACTGGGGGGTTATTACTGTATACAGCGCTGGGGGGTTATATTACTGTATACAGCGCTGGGGGGTTATTACTGTATACAGCGCTTGGGGGTTATTACTGTATACAGCGCTGGGGGGTTATATTACTGTATACAGCGCTGGGGGGTTATTACTGTATACAGCACTGGGGGGTTATTACTGTATACAGCGCTGGGGGGTTATATTACTGTATACAGCGCTGGGGGGTTATTACTGTATACAGCGCTGGGGGGTTATATGACTGTATACAGCGCTGGGGTTATATTACTGTATACAGCGCTGGGGGGTTATTACTGTATACAGTGCTGAGGGTTATATTACTGTATGCAGTGCTGGGGGTTATATTACTGTATACAGCGCTTGGGGTTATATTACTGTGTACAGCGCTGGGAGTTATATTACTGTATACAGTGCTGGGGGTTATATTACTGTATACAGCGCTGGGGGTTATATTACTGTATACAGCGCTGGGGGTTATATTACTGTATACAGCGCTGGGGGGTTATATTACTGTATACAGCGCTGGGGGTTATATTACTGTATACAGTGCTGGGGGTTATATTACTGTATACAGCGCTGGGGGTTATATTACTGACAACAGTGCTGGGGGTTATTACTGTATACAGTCCATGGCAAAGTGTTGGAACCATTAGGCCTTCTGGCTTTCCTACAGAGAGGGTCATCAATGACAAACAGCAGTGGTAGCCAAGAGCCATCACCCCTGGTCTAATAGCCGTGGGACCCAGAACCACTCTGGCATTTCCAGTTACACAGAGTGTGAAAAAATAAGAACATGATCAACTGCTGTTTCTTTATCGACTTTTATTGACTTTTAGCGCCGTAGCAAACATTCTGAGCTGCTATAGAAAAGAGAGGAAAGAGAGGACACCGAGATTTGGGTTCCAAAGAAGGACTGGCCCTCCTAAACAGGGACACTCGGGAACGATGGTTACGAGGTAGACATTAATGAGTCACTTAAAATATTAACCCTTAAACATATCATCACAAAGATTCTACTGTAGTAACTCATTGGCAACAAACTGGTTCTAATACCGGTCCTTATGAACACAGGAGGTCACCTGCATTCAAGCAGGGATTCCAGATGCGATACAGCATTGAGAAAAGCACCAATGGGTATGCTCAGATATCATTACATCAGAATAGAAAGTGATGACGTCGGCTCCAGACAGCGTGGCCCTGAGAATCTATGTTTTCACTGAGGATGGGGTAAAAACATTGAGCCTCGGGGGTAACAGTTTCCAGATATGCCAATAATTCTGACCGCCTTTCCAATGTCGTTGCTAAAACAGCAAAGTGTTTTCCTCTCCGCCGGGATTAATCGTCGGATTTAGGTGGACATTCCCCTTTTTTTTGAAGCCCGTGGAAGCTTTAAGCACCTGACGGCCTCTCACTGCCGGAGCGCGAGGGCTTAATGTTCAGGCTCCGGGGTCTCTGATTACCGGCTCCCGCATTCGTCTGTGAGATTAAACCCCCTAATCCGCCGAAGAAACATTCGTACGCGGGCCGGCCGTGACAGATGACAACGACACGTCTTCTATGATAAAACGGGATTAAGTGTGAGGTCACGCAGAGCGGAGCGGATTGTTTTCGGGATTCATTTTTCAGGGCTTGTTATCTGACATCGTTCCTTTCCCTGGTTTCCCATTTTCATGTTCTGTCTGTGATGTGGCTTTTATTGTTTGATGCTGGTGACCTCATACTTTTTTTTTTTAGAAATAACCCACTTATTGTTTCCAGGCCTCTTTTTTACGTGGTATAAAATATATTTTTCTGGCTGATACAAATGCATCTGTAGAGCTTTGTTGATGGGACAGTAAAGGATCCAGTCAGTTTGCACTTAGTCAGGGGTGATATGTATCTGGTAATCTGTGAAATGTTAAAAAAAACCCACTCTTTTTTTTCTAGCGGAGGCGGACTGTCTAAAGGGTGCTCCGGTGAAATCCATTTAGCGAGAAAGTCTGTTCGATCATTTATTCTGTGGCTCCTGCTGGCATCTGTCAGATGGCTGCCGTTTGCGAATACATGTATGTTGGGTAAGAATGTCCACGCTTACTTGAGTAGCTTACTGTTGATCTGAACAGCTGTAATCACATTCTGCAGCGCAGAGGTGAGTTTAGGGTTAGTGATGCCTTGGCGCCGTATGTGCCAGCAAGTAAAATATCCACATTCTAACACGCAAACTCACTCTAACACCATACACTTACATTTATACACACACACTATATCCCTCCTCTCCCTTATACCACTAACCCTATGCTTGCCTCTGACACTCTAACACAATACACAGCACGCACTCACACTAACCTGTGTGCCAACACCTAGTACTAACACACATGCTAAAATCATACACTCCACAAACAATCTAACACCACATTATAACACCCATGTTTTCAGCATAAGTTCACACATTCTAACATCATATACTAACACACACGCTAACACCATATACTAACACACACACCATACTAACACCATACAGTAACACACATTCACTCTACCACCATACGCTTACACATCCTCATTCTCTCGCTCATTCTCTTCCATCATCAATGCAGTTTGCCAGCTTTCATTCTTGTTAATAGAAGTTAATACATTTTTATTTTTTTTGGCATGACCAAAACTTTAATCATAAGACAAAGTCAAAGCATTCTGTGTGGTATATTCCTTCTAAATGTCCTGTGGAATTTTGGAAGTTGAAAGCTCCAGGTTTTCTATCTTACTGACCGCCGTGAAGCTCCAAAGTCTGAAAAAGATTTAAAGCACAGAAATTAAAAACTGTCCTCAAACTCCCAGCTATTTGTCTCCTCAAACTATCCCCCACTTCCCAAATCTTTCCGTACCCCCAATCTAGTGTTTACCCCCCAATCTAGTGTTTAACCCCCAATCTAATGTTTACCCCCCCACCTCTAATGTTTACCCCCCCAATCTAATGTTGTTTACCCCCACTTCTTTCTTACACCCTTTGGTTGTTTCCTCTCTCTTTCTAATCTAAATCCAATCTTTTCTCCATGTATGCGCCTTCCTAGTCCACCCCAGGGCAGGCCCCTTAGGCAGTGGCTTATTTCCCTTTCGGAGTTGCCCCAGGCCTAATCCCTTTTAACCCTTTTTAACCGGCCCATTGAGTAGCAGAGTTACAGTTAACCTGACTAATCTTCACCCAAGTAGCCTACTGTCCTAAGTAGAGAAGTACTCGATGTAGGTTAGGATCGTATGACACAACAGAGAGGGAATAGGTTTGCCTTTTCTTTAACTTCACATTTGGCTCATGGGACCCCCTGCCCATGGGGGCCATTAAATACCTGTAACTACATACAAACCCTGACAATGCTGTCTGTGTTGTCAACGTGTAAAAGAAACGCACAAAGCTAGAACTGATCCAAAGAGCTTGCATATTATAGGTGTAACGAGATACTATAGACTTTCTCTCTCTGGCACCTTCTTACTGTCACATACGCCAATGGTGAGGGTAAAGGACAATGTAGATGACCTGGGCAGCTATGGGCCTTTGGCATTGTGGGCAGGTGGCCATGGCGGTACGATGAGAAGGGTAATGCTAATGGAGATTTAGGATTATGCCGTTCCGCTTACTCTGTAAATCCATTCGTTGAATGCTGACACGCGTGTAAACACCGTTGGCTTCTGGAAGACGCTGCAGAACGGCACTATGCCGTAGCTCGCAATACCATGAACTTCCCAGGAACCATTTCTAAAACAGTTGAGAGGTCCGCCGGAGTCGCCCTGGGGATTCAGAAAGACGATCCTTGTTTAACACATAAGAGGCTGATCCCTGCATTGGCAGATATAATGAAAGATGTTCATGGTCCTTGATAGGGAATGATACAAACCCAGATCCAAACAAATGAACGCTGCTCTATATCATAAAACAGATTCTAAAATTAGGATGGAAAAATGAAAGCAAGTTCTTCCCAAACCCTAAACTGCTGCTCAATATGAAAAATTCCCCTAAAAAATTGGTTTGAGAAAGAAAGAGAAAAATGGAAAGAAAGGAAAAAAGTAAGAAGAAATGAAAAAGGGAAGGAAGGAAAGAGAAAGAAAGCAAGAAAGAAAGAAAGAAAAGGGAAGGAAAAAAGGAAGAAAAAATGGAATAGGGAAGGAAGAAAAGAAAAGGAGGAAAGGAAGGAAAGAAAGGGAAGGAAAGCACTGATACTATAATAAAATTTGTTACAAAAAATAGTGAATTGAATAAAATTGATAGAAAATCATTCCCATATACAAATTATTCAACAGTATAAATCGTTAAACATCTCAGAAAGCTCTGGTGACTTCCTATACAATAGTTTCTGATGCAATCTAACTTTTTTTCTCAAATGTTTTTCCCTCAGTGCTCACATTCTGATCCTTCACCTTATATATGATATACATGTTATATACAGATCCACCACAGACCCCATTATTGCCTCCTGCCGGTTTATAAAATAAGGACACCAATAACCTCGCGTCACAATATCTGTAAATACATTTCCAATGAACAAAGAATATGGAAAGGAATATCGGGGTATCTTACACTGCACCCCGATGTCACCCCATCTCCTCCAGCACAAATCATGCTGTCCTTTGCTTCCGCGCCCCACCAGCTGGGCTGTGAGCAGACGGCATGGTCCACCACCCCGAGGGCAGCTTCCTGAAGTCTGTCAGGGATCCCTCCTCCAACTACAACAAAAGAATTCCGCATCACAAAAAGTACCACAAGAAATGGATTTTCATGGAACAAAAAAAGAGAAACTTCTGGCCACTAAAGGTTATGCACTAGAACAGCCAGGCAAATCGAAAGTATCTTCCAATGTCATGTCGAGTGCGCCAGAAGTGCCCCCCTCTATTATTCTGGAGAAGACCTTGTTAATGGTGTTCTCTATAATTAGTGTTAAGGTCCAGTCTAAGATAGTCCACAGATCAACCAAAGCCAGTGTTTTGGGTTAGACTGACCCTGCACTGGACTTCCGTCGATATTGTTAGTGTTCCATCATGGTAGAAGCACCTTGTCGTTCATCACTGGGCATTGAAGACCAGGGTACGCACACCTCCACACAAACGTTTTCATGGTCCAGAGTCAAAAATACAATTTTTGACACCCCTAGCGCCAGCTGCATGACCATTCCCAGAGTTCTCCATGCTCTCTTTTTTTCTTTTGCCGGGTAATACCCCAACTCGTTAGGTGCGTCTCCATCTCCTCTTCCCCGTCTAGCCCTTCCCAAAATAATACGCGCGTCAGGGGGAGAAATGGAAACACTTCCAGTTTTGGGGGGTTTTTTTGTATTTTTATATGAAATTGGGGAGGACGGAGGATATTCACTAAGGCAGGCTCATTTCTTTTCTCTTTTTTTTTCAGGTTTGCCAACTCACACAAACTCGGCGGCAACTCATAGATTTTCAGCTCACTTCTTGGTAAAAAGAAAATGACATGAAATGTATTTGCGTTAATTATCTCTAGTTTCCTTTGAAACCCGGGTGACAGCTCAACTTTTTTTGCATGTTAATTGCTTAAGCTTTGTTTTCACCTTGAGTTACCCCCCATCCGGTCACATAGCAGGTGTAGCCCCCGGGAAGGACGTCTTTATAACTCGCCAGTCTTCCGATAGCGACGTATCCGTTATCAAACGCGCTTTCCTTCAGGTGAAGCAAAGCTATATCATATCTAAAAAAAAATAATACACAGATAAAACATTTGGGGTAATCTATCTGCCCATTTTGAATAAAAAATAAATAAAATAATAATAAAATATATATATATATTATGTATATATATATATATATACACAAATTAGCGCACACTGAATATAATAGGTTAGTTACCCGTTTCCGATATTGTTGGCATCCCAGAGTTCATGAACAACTATATTATCCACACCAATAAAATATTCGGTGCCGTCAAATTCAAAAAGATTGTGCTCCCCAAATGCAGCTCTGTAAGTGACTCCGGTACTAAAAATAAAGAAAAAAAATACAGAGACATTTAAAGTCAATCACAGGTTCTGCATCCATTCAAGTACTTGTTACCTCTGCTTGAACACAGGTGAGGTTATTTCAGTAAAACATCTTTGCATAAGTAGGGAAATCTATAATGTATGAAGTGGTAAGATGGGGCAAAAAGGGACCAAAATTCTTTACCGGTGAGATTTGATTTACAGCCAACAGTAAAGGACTCATGGGCAGTTTAACCCCCTTCCGACCAGCAAGTGGTGGTAGCAAAAGCCGTGGGCAGTTCCAATGGAATTAGGTTTGTGGAAGTGAAATAATTTGTTCATTTTGTGCACAAGGATCTTAAGTGATTTACTTTACTCACAAGTCAACGCAGTGGGCTGCTGTCAGGACCCAGTTTCTACTGATTAATGTCCCACCGCACAGATGGTAGAAATATCTTGGATCATAGTCGTAGGATATTTGGAGAGAGACCTGCATGTGGAGAAATGAACGGGAAAGGCACAATAATATATATGATGTTCGTTGCATTCTATGCAGTTGGATAGTTAGTCATTAGTCTAAAGTCCTGGCACTAAGCCGATCCTCGGGGGCGGGGCTTTCTGCAGTGCTGTTCTCCTTACATCAGAACAGATATATAAATTGATTGATAGATTTAATGAATCCACCCTTGCTAATGAAAGAGACAACTGTGTTCAACTGAAGAACATTGGTATCACATGGGAGAGGTATAAGCGAAAATGTGTATGAGGAGGCATGAAGTTGACCAATGCCTCTTGCCTCATGTTGAGCCTCCAGAAACATTTCCTTCCTAAATTACTGTAGCCACTAAATGAAAAGTTTATTCACCTGCCATTTCCAATGGTTTCTTGCAGCTTCTTGCCCTCCAATTACTTTATCCGTCCTTCGATCATTGTGGACGGCATGGTCCAAGGAATAGGAACCCGCCACTACTCAAAGGGAAAGATCAATAATCATCGTTTGAAGAATTGTTGTTTAAGTAAGATCTTAATTGGACTTAACGATTCTGGCCTAAAGTTTAAGAAGTGGTCTTATCGCTTTAGCAAACTATGGAAATGTCCAATCAGCATGATGATTCTATTGGTTACTATGGCGATTAAACCACTTTTCAAACTTTCCAGGTAAATCTTCTAGTACTCAAATTCGTTTTACCTGAATTGAGTAATTATGAAAATCAGTAGGAATCTCCCAAAGTGCAATTTTGTGGCTAAAATGGCAGCCAGAATTGTGATCAACAAGAATAAATATCTTTTTCTTGGATGCTTCTTCGCATGTCTGATCTCCTTAACTTCGTGCGTACGATGCAGGAATCCGGCGCTGGGCTTAATAGCAGCCTGGCACTTTAAGGCCAGTGGCTGATAAATGTCGTATGTGTGGCCGCCTGCACAATCACCCATCATCAACGCACATTATATACCGGTACAAACCACGGGGGCCGAAACTGTCGCCATCAATATATAACCTAAACATATTAGTGTGAATTAATATGGAAAAAATCATTAGACATTACTCTAATTGGTGATTGTAAATATGGAAACGAAGCCCAACTAATATGCGGACAGTAAATCTATCCATTCCATAACTTATAACTTAAATAAAGACTTAAATGAAATTTGGGATTTTAATGACTTACCCAGGCTGATCAGAAGTACCAGGAGTGGAGTCATGTTGAATTGTAGAAGCCAGACGGACCCATGGGCTTTTATAGCGTTGGATACGATCGGACTATGATTGCGTTGTAATGTAACGCTGGATTGGAGGCTCACATCCACAATCTTATCGAGTCAAAGTGAATGAAATCCGTCTGCACCTGGGGCATTCCCAACGTATCTGGCACAGACATAACGAATAATCTGATGCTTTGCTTGTCTACGGTTAATACTGTCGATATTTAAAAATAACACTAATTACACACTATAATTAGCAGGTTATTGGGAAATGGCTAACAAAGGCCAGAGCTTAGAAAATGAAATGGATTAGAAATCCAGCGCAGACGGGGTTAATGTTGTAAATGACTGTTGTAGCTGGAAACAACTGATTTTTAATAGAATCTCTTTATAGGCGTACAGAGGCCCTTTATCACTCCCATCACTCCTGTGTTCCAATGGCCCTTTATCACTCCCATCACTCCTGGGTTCCAATGGCCCTTTATCACTCCCATCACTCCTAGGTTCCAATGGCCCTTTATCACTCCCATCACTCCTGGGTTCCAATGGCCCTTTATCACTCCCATCACTCCTGGGTTCCAATGGCCCTTTATCACTCCCATCACTCCTGGGTTCCAATGGCCCTTTATCACTCCCATCACTCCTGGGTTCCAATGGCCCTTTATCACTCCCATCACTCCTGGGTTCCAATGGCCCTTTATCACTCCCATCACTCCTGGGTTCCAATGGCCCTTTATCACTCCCATCACTCCTGGGTTCCAATGGCCCTTTATCACTCCCATCACTCCTGGGTTCCAATGGCCCTTTATCACTCCCATCACTCCTGTGTTCCAATGGCCCTTTATCACTCCCATCCCTCCTGGGTTCCAATGGCCCTTTATCACTCCCATCACTCCTGTGTTCCAATGGCCCTTTATCACTCCCATCCCTCCTGGGTTCCAATGGCCCTTTATCACTCCCATCACTCCTGGGTTCCAATGGCCCTTTATCACTCCCATCACTCCTGGGTTCCAATGGCCCTTTATCACTCCCATCACTCCTGTGTTCCAATGGCCCTTTATCACTCCCATCACTCCTGGGTTCCAATGGCCCTTTATCACTCCCATCACTCCTGTGTTCCAATGGCCCTTTATCACTCCCATCCCTCCTGGGTTCCAATGGCCCTTTATCACTCCCATCACTCCTGTGTTCCAATGGCCCTTTATCACTCCCATCCCTCCTGGGTTCCAATGGCCCTTTATCACTCCCATCACTCCTGGGTTCCAATGGCCCTTTATCACTCCCATCACTCCTGGGTTCCAATGGCCCTTTATCACTCCCATCACTCCTGGGTTCCAATGGCACGTTGTGTTCGCTGATCCAAGTTTAAGTTTAAAAGGCTAATTGATGGTTAGAAACCCTTTTGCAATTATGTTTCTGCCAGAAATGTCCTCGTTTTCCATGAAAACAGCCAAGTGACCCCAAACTTTTGAACGGTAGTGTACACTTGGTATGATTGAAATCTAAAAACACGGAAAAGAATAATAAAAAATGAGCAGCTATCGAAAAAATTAAAATATATTTATGTCTTGCCATTGGAGATGAATGCGCCCATAGAACACATAGTGGTTGAGAAGCAGGGCTCATGTGTTATCTGAAGCTTAGAGCGCATGCAAAAACCATCACATATATGGTACCAGTGGGTATAGGCTGGAGTTGGTTTGCCGTGAGCCCTAGGCGGCCAGCAACAACAACCTTCCACATAACAATCAATGAGCAATTACAGAACATTCACAAAACAATAAAAATATATATATTTTTTTTATAGCGCCAACATATTCCGCAGCGCTGTACAATGGGTAAACGGGACATAACAAATAGTGTATGGCAGAACAATTTGACTTACAGAAACAAGAGGTAATAGCTATATGTTTTATACTTTCTATTTTATGATTTAGACTTGTTGGGTTGAGCAGCCTTTTGGATGTCTAGCTCCCTTGTACGTTTGTTATCATTTATAATCTATAGGTAGTTGTTAGAAATCCTGAAGTGATCTGACCTAGCGGAAAATGATTTTTAAACAGAAAAAGTCTTCTTCGCAGCTTAAGTGGATTTATTGGGAAGTTTTATCCGGACGGGTTTGAGAACGAATGAACCGGCCAGCACTTGGCTCTTTGCTTGCGCGTCAGCGCTCTGACCTTGCGGAGCAGCTGCGACTTCTCACTTGTATCCATCTGATCTACCAAATTCAGAGAAAAGCACCTAAAACACAGTCTTCCACCATTTGTTTTTTATTCCTAGAATCAGATTAAATATACAATTTCGAAAATATTTTGCTGTTTTCTGCTTTAAACCAGTTGTCGTGTTTGTTTCCAGGCAGCTGCGTATCAGCCATTTGTATGATTCTCACCCTGATTGCGTAGGTACCCGGCGTAGGTATGGTCCTAAAATGTAATATTTCTGGGATCGCATATGATTTAAGGACGTTAATCCGTCTAATCCAGGAAAGTTCTAATCCTCGTCACCTAGAAAATTGTTGCTTTATAATTCCAAACATTTTTTTTTTTTATAATTTACCGGTATGATCTCGTTTGCCTTCGACCATATTTTAATTCCCGTGTATTCAATGTCGCCATTCTTCAAGTCCACCTGGCCCAGCCCTGCCAGGTCCTCCCTCCGTCAGTCCGGTATATACAATGGCATAAATTTGGTTTTTAACAAGTTTAGCTTATAGTTAGAAAAAGCTAAATCTGGCTACCTCTGACAGCGAAGCTGGACAGAAAGTCTCCAGGAATATCTGATGAGTTTCTAATTAATGCAGCCAGGGGTTCGATGGTTAATGCATACAAAAGGGTGCTAACGGGCACCCCTGTCGTGTGCCATTTTTAATGCTAAAAAATTCAGTTGAAAGACATCCCCTTTATCCTAGCTTTTGGGTTTGAGTACAGGGCCATTGTAGAGTCTCTATGTCATAAGAACAGAGGGGGGATTTCTTGTGATGTATTTCGTATGCCGATGACCCTTTATTTTTCAGTTTCTCCAATAACTCCCTCCGTGTAACATTTATTTTCTCAATCGTATCTTTCTTTATTTCCCGTTTTTTCCCCGTTTCTAGGAGTGTTAAGGTCATATAAAGATCCGAGACGTCCATGCCTTTTTTTTTTTCTTAAGTCGGTTAGCCCCTTTAATGAGATGTCCCCGTACAGAAACATTTCATGGTACAACACAATGCAGTATCGGTGGTCTCACCAACGTCATTATGTTCCAGAAATGTTTTGTCTTGGGAAAGAGAAAGCAAATGCTTCTAAGTGTTAACGGTTCTCATAACAGACTTTATGACAACCATGACTTGTCAGGAGGTAATGGTATCTTAATCTTAATTTGCCACCTGTATTCAAGCAGGGATTCCAGCTGTGAGAAAAATACCAATTGGGATTCTCAGGTATTATAAAATCAGAGCAGACTGTGAGACCCTCGGAATCTGCCGGTTCACCCCAAAATCCTGAGATTAAGGCATAACATGCAGTGCCAGTATGCAAGCTCTTGGGACTAGGTTACTAGCATATCTTATTGTTATAATAAATTAAACAATCATTAAAAAAAAGGACAATTATTTTATTAAGAACACAGCAAGAACATTAAAACATTTTTTTAATACAATATTAACATCCAGTATAGCCGGCTATAAAAACATCAACTCAAAAAGGCATAGAAATATATTTTAGAACCATTGGTGATTTAATTTATTAACAAAAAAGTAATAAGTATCGGTAACCCTTTCATCGCCATTCTTTCTGTTTGCAAGCGAATGATATCCCCTCCAAAATGTTTACTCTCTGCATATTAACAATGAATTTACCTCTAGATTGCAAGCTCCTTTGCTGCACAGTGTTCATCAACAGCGCAGGGAAATGCACATTTCTGATAAATGTATCTAGAAATACTATTCTCCATTTGTAGAAAGTGAGTAATATTTGGTGAAAAGAAAAAAATATACATTAGGTAAAAATTTATAAAGGATGGGTCGGGCTCTGTCCACTTAATGTGTCGGTTTGTCTTAGTCGGTCAATTCTAGTCTTGTCAGACCCCTTAAATATTTGTATTGTAAGAAGCGCTGCGTAAGTTGTTGGCGCTATATAAATAAAAGCTAATAATAATAATAGTAAAGGTATCTCATCATCTCTTCGGGCCCCTCTGTTCTGAGATATATCGTTGCTACTGCTTTAGGGCGGCCTGAGCCTTTTCCAGTATCTCTTTTTGGATTTTTGGGTAGGTCGGATGATCCTTCAGCACCTAGAACGACAAGACGTGAGTTTGTTGGCCTTGTATCAGCACATTTATCTCCACGCTTGGCACAATATCTGTGTAAAAGCCCAGCTCACCTTATGGCAGACATCAATGGCGTCCGTGTACCGCTTATCTTTCAGATAATTAAAGGCTAATCGGAAACCTGTAAATACAAGAGAAAAAAAACCACATTTACTATTCCGAGTTAAGATGTCGGGAGTGACTGACCGACGTCCCAAAGCTGATACTGCGGTGTAGGACGTACCTTGGGATGAAAGGCTTTTCTCTCCTGTACTCACCGATTAGTGAATAAACCCCAGCTAGCAA
This sequence comes from Spea hammondii, assembly GCA_029215755.1. NCBI lineage: Eukaryota > Metazoa > Chordata > Amphibia > Anura > Pelobatidae > Spea > Spea hammondii. The sequence goes on from JARDYJ010000005.1 coordinate 114,691,298, forward strand.
TTAAAATGGCCAAAGAGGCAGCGCTGGACATTTTACAATAGAGAAGAAAAAAAATTGAATGGTGTCCGTGTGTCCAGCTCGTGGCCGGTGTCATAAAAATGTCCTCTACGCCCACTAGCTAAAGGTTAGTTCTTTTTCAGTGAGCAGCTGAAATAAAACAAATTTGGATTTGGGGGCCAAAATGGAACTATTCTTCGTAACATAATGGGCCTGCGGAAGGTTTGCGTCCCCCTGCAGTTAAATACCCACCGATCGCCGGGCTCGACTGATTGCTGTAGTGCCAGGCCTGTCTGTAGTTGTCGGCGGCGTCTTTGTAGGACTGCTCCTTCTCCATAATAAAGCCCAGGTATTCGTACGCTTTACTGCAAGACTGAAAACAGCAGGAATGAATGTCCACTCGTTCAGAGCCGCGGGTAAACAAATTCATCCAGCATCTGGGGCAAAAAACCACTACAGAATTCATCCAAATCGGAGAAAAAAATAGCATGTGACGGAAGACGGATATTGACAAAATGGTAAATGAAGCAGATAAAAAAATAAATAATTAATTATACGTCTAAAATCTACCAATCTGGATTTATGCCTGAAATTAACATATCACAAAGCAGTCCATATCTACTAAGTATGCGTGTAAGTGATGTCCGTTCCTTTAATATGTAGGGCCCCGTCCCACGTAGAAGCATAGTCAGGCTGGACGCTAATAAATTAGTAATTTCATATAACAGAACATATATATTTTTACAGGAATGGTAAGGACTACAGAGAAACGTTCAATGGAAAACAGCCGGCTGACCTGTATATAAATATGGCGGCACTCATGGCTGCCAACATTTTGGCCAGTGCTGCTATGACAGTATGTAACCCGTGATGTAATTGGTGGAAAGAGCGCATCTCACCACCTATGACATGGGTATGGGGTAATGACATCACTATCTCACTCTGGTCACGTTACACGCCAGTCCTCCTTGTACCGGGCAGGGATCTCGCGTGTGGCGAACCTCTGGACAGGTAGTCTGTAAGGACGGGTCCCAGCCGAATATCTCCACTGTTCTTCCTACCTTGTTGTACAGGAGGCAGCGTTTCAGCAGCTCCGTCGCCATGTCGTATTTGCCAGACTTTATGTACACGTCCGCCAGCAGGAGCCAGCTTTTCTCCAGGTCTTCCGCCTCGGCCAGGGACCAGTTAAATTTCGACAGCCGCTTGAGTTGGTTCCTCGCCCGCGGCGTCTGCTTGAGAATCATGTATGCCTGGGCCACGGCGAGAATGGAGGAGGCATCTTCCTTCTGGATACAGAAGAGATGAAATAATTACAGGGAACATTTTATCCCACAATGCACTGGTCCTTACGTTTTTTTCTGTGCTTATTTACTTATTTATTTTTAAGTAACTTGTTCTAGTCACATTTTCTTCCTGAATCCCGAAGAAGAAGTACTTTGGCTGGGAGTTTATTAATTTTGTATAGTTTTTCCATAAAATGATCACAAACCTCCGCCGTGGCCGTTTCTGTGAAGGCCGCGAGAGCGCTTTCCACGTTGGTTTTGTCCTTTGTGGCCATCAGACAGTAGCTCTGGAGCATCGCCGCCTGACTCTGCGCTTGTGGAGTTCGAGGATGGAAATCTTTGAGTAGCTTCTCTGCCGTGCGGACGGCCCTTCGCTCCGACTCCCTGGCTTCCTCGGAGAGGCTGCAGAGAAGTCACATAAGAAAGCCAATGGTCAGTCTATAGCAGGTGAGACTCCCATGAACCCCAACCAGCTCCTACTCCAAGCCATGATTTAATCTAAGGAGACACATCAGACACCCAAAAGAGATGGTGAATGTCCAGCTACACGAAAGAACCATAATTTCCTCCATAACATGAACGAGCTTAGCTATATCAATGCTTTCATACACATATCTTTCTTAATGGGCTTCATGTCATACAGGAGGGCGCTGGCACAGGGGGACAATTGCCCCTCGAACCAGACCAGGTCTGGTCCTACTTCAGAGAAACATTACATTTGAACCAACGCAAAGAAATAATGTTCTGCTGGTCTACTGTCCTACTCGGCTTGGGAGTTTATAATAATCAGCTCTAAGAAAGAAGACTCTGATAACTGTCTCCTTCTTGGCATAGCAATGATACCGAGAGGCACATTTTGATATACGAGCGGTTTATTAGGGCATTTCGCTCAACAAACGTCACAAGGAACATTTCTTAATCACGACACCAATATATTGCACTTCAAAGAAGATGAAGGGGGGGGGGGAATCAGGCTCTTACCGTCCATCTTCATCCAAGTTTTCAAACACCTCTCCTCCTACTAGCTCGTTGTCGGGGTTCAGACAGATCTGAATCATGTTGCCGATGGCGCGTTGACCCCACTCGTTGTCTTTGCGAGCCTTGTTAAAAAATGTCAGGGCCTCGTTGGGCTGTCCTATGTACCTGCCGAGCCGTGAAAATCAAAAGTACATAAACGTCAGGGGAAGGAAAAAAAACGTAATAAATAACGAATTAGACCTCGATCATGGGAGTTTTATCATTATTCTGCCTCGTTCCACCACGCTGGGTCATTGAATGCATATGTTAATTAAAGGAGCAGTCATGAGTAGGTTTTGAGCAGCAACCTTTATGTTTTCTAAATTCTATTATTTAAGAGCCGCTACCCCATATAGTCTGTGCCCGTAGCACGCTAGCCTGCCCAGCTGAGTGGTGGACATCAAGTTGGAGGGGATGGAACATCATAAAGAGACCCTCAGCTGAGTAAGGGGAGGTTAGAGGGGCTTCAATAATCACACAAATAGATCTCTGGGCTAATTTAGTGAACAGACCCCCTCTACACGCCAGGCTGCCCAAATCTAGCGGAGAACGTACCAGCAGTAGAGCCCTTTGCAGTAATTAAATCCAGGCTCGAGGATATTCCGCGAGGATTTAGCTGAGGACATGTCAAAGTACGCTGGAGCTTCGGTCAGCTTGCCGCCTCTCCTGAGCAGGTCAATTAATCGACTCAAGACGTCAAAGTTATCTAAAAAAAAAAAAAAAAAAGACAAAGACACCGGACTGAACGACATCTGCGGGCGCGCATAGACTATAATCAATGGAAGGAAGAAAGGACTCCCCGAGCTCTGACATGTATTTATACAATAATAATAACAGACTTTTATTTAACGTTGCCAGATGTTGGGGTGAAGGAAAGTTGATGATTTTAAGGGACCCTTAAGGGTCCAAACTTCTTCACAAATCAGGATTTCAACTGAGCCGCTTTAATCGTGGAGCTAACCAAACAGGTCGAGGGCATTGCGGATCTTTTTCATGATCATAGATAAGATAGGTACGGATTTCATTTAGTTGCAAGAAACATTAAAATCATTTAAAACATTATGGTTTTGTTGTATTTTGTTGTATACATTTGATTAATAAAAGGCAATGTCTTCAGGCTACACTACTGCTTGTCGATGGGCACACAGCTCGCCGGGATGAGCCGGGATGATGCTGGTGTTTCTACCGGAAACAGTAAGATTGATGCCCCCTTCCAGGAATCCTTATATATTACGGGAAAGAGGCTAAGGTGGGTTAAAAAATCATTATTATTTTTTTTTTTATTCTTTATATATTCTTACAGTCCATCCATTTAAGGGGTTATCAAACGTTTGACAGACGAACCGATATATAAGATAAAGAGGACCCTGCTTGAAATAGCTATGTATATATATATTTACATAGCTATTTCAAGTGATAAATGCTGTTAAATTGTTTTATTTAGTTTATTGAACTGTCAGATGTAAGATTTGGATAAAGAAGGAGATCTGCTTTAAGAAAGGCCAATGTCCGCCAACAAACAGAAGAACCTAAAACTATCACACCAGCCGAAATACCAGCCTCACTTTTTATTACTTCGTATATTTCATTCATGCATTTGAGGGCCGGATAAAACCGCTTACCTGGAGCTTTTTCCAATACTTTCTGGAAAAGTTCTATAGATTTCGTATAATCCTGTTTCTGAAACGCAACGTCGGCCAGCATCTAGCAAAATGATAACAGACTGGGATTAAAAGCAATGAATGTAACGGATGTTCTTCCGTGTAAAAACATATAGGATCAATGGCCGGGTTTTCTGCAGACAATAGCGATCGTTGGTCATTTCAACTGTGACATTTGTGCAATTTTACATCGATTTACAGGGGTTAAATTGTAATATTTCGTAAATTCACCATTGTTCCAATTTCTTTCATATATTAATACATACACTACTGTTCAAAAGTTTAGGGCCAGGAAATTTCTGGCTGTAACATAATCGCAAAAGGGTTTTCTAACCATCAAATAGCCTTTTAAACTTAAATTTGAATCAGCGAACGCAACGTGCCATTGGAACCCAGGAGTGATGGGAGTGAAAGGGCCACTGGAACACAGGAGTGATGGGAGTGAAAGGGCCACTGGAACACAGGAGTGATGGGAGTGAAAGGGCTATTGGAACACAGGAGTGATGGGAGTGAAAGGGCCATTGGAACACAGGAGTGATGGGAGTGATAGTTGGCCATCAGAACACAGGAGTGATAAAGGGTCTCTGTACGCCTATGAAGAGATTCCATTAAAAATCAGTTGTTTCCAGCTACAATAGTCATTTACAACATTAACCCCGTCTGCGCTGGATTTCACGTTATTTTAATGGACAAAATTTGCGTTTCTTTAAAAAACAAGGACATTTCTAAGTGACCCCAAACTTTTGAATGGTAATGCAGACCCTCTGAACGGAAGGACATCTCTCTCATGTAAAACATCTCCTCCTCCACTTATCATTTACAAAAGGACACTTTTTGTATTTGTGTTAATGTCAAAAAGCAAACCATACACATTTACCATCGAAGCAGCTTCATTAAAACCGGGGTCTTGAAGGAGGACGGCGCATTGGCTTTCACAGGAATCCAAATCATTCATTATTAGGTAAAGATGCGCTAATTCCAGCATCGCCTGGCAATGAAAAGGGAAACGCATGAGCTCCTGGAGGTGTTTCCACGTAGACCATCTTTAATTTAAATGGGACCTTTGTGCAAACTTCTGCTGTTGGACCCCAACTTAATGTTTCGTCTGAGTGGGACAGCACCTTTAACCGCACTCCCTACTATGCTAAGCAAACAAACTGTAGCAGATCTGTCTCTCAATGCCGTCCTTTACGGAAGCTATACAGTAAAAACGTACCTTGCTGTCTGTCTCCGAATAAACCAGGGCTTCCTTGTAGTATTTTAGGGCTTTCTCATAATCTTTTTGATCCGTATAATGCTCAGCGATTCGCACGCAGATTTCCGAAGCCGTCTGCTTTTGCTCAGTGATGATGTCGGGTTGTTCCAGAGGCGCGCGCTTTAGGATCCGTAACTGGACGTCGAGAGCCTGAGAAAAGTAAAGAATGTTATTGAAGGTATGAAGCGGTGAGCGTCTGGGACTGTCCGCTCCATTACTACATGCGGACCAGCTGAGTGTGAGCCCCCTGAACATGTCCATAATCTGAGTCGTGTTTTTAAGCAGCCCCCACAGCCACGAGTAACCTTACTCTGTGACATGTGTCCGCGGAGTATGATGTCATATCCCAGCGCTCTGCAGGGGCCACACCGCCAGAGGTAAATCTGTGGGGGGCAGCTGGGCTGTTGCCCTCGGTAAAGCCTAGGGTACAGCTCAGACAAGGTACACCACTGCCTTACTTATGGCAAAAAAGTGAGTAAGGCTCCAAGGGAATACACAATGTTGTTAAAGCTCTAGTGTGTGTGTCTCTGTGCTAGAGGGTATCTGCTCCACATGTTCTAAGCTGAGCCCTAGGGGTTCAACCCACAACTGGTCTCCCGTCTGACGTGGGAAGGCCAAAGATGAACCCATTCCCAGTGATGCTTTAAAACCTTCAAGAACGCGTACCCACCGGCACCCAATCTTCAAGAGCCGTTGTCCACGTGGAGCAAATAAATCAGCGGAAATATAATAATACCAAGAGGCTACTGAGCTGAGCGCCAAAAGGCCATCTTCTCTATGGTGTTAACACCGAACTAGGAATTACTGAGAGATCCCCAGCCAGCGGCACTCATGCTTTACTCAAGCTGGTAGTCGTAGATAATTCATGAAGCTCTCCAACAATCAATAGCTCAGTTCCTTCAAGAACGGATCCCTATGGCCAAGAAATTAGACGCAGAATTCTATTCAGTAACATTAACACACCTTAATGCATTCTGGTGCCAAAGAAGAGGGCCCTGACCTTGTGAGTTTACAATCTAATGAAGATTAACACTTGCCCCACTTGTCCTGAGCGTAACGTTTTTCCACTGTTACCTTATTTAACGTATCAACCAATTCTTCTCTTTTAAAGGTTTTGTAGATCTTGCCCAATAACACCAGACACTTAACATCCTTCACCAACGACGCCAGGTCGGCAGCTGAAAATGAACACAAAGCATTGAGACCGCAGCTTAAAATGTGTTTAAAAAGAGAATACAAATCAAAAAGGATATAAGGGTGATATTTTTTAATACGATAAATTATCACATTAACGACAGATAGCAAACAGGTAATCTTGTCTCCTAAGACATGCGCTGGTTAGGACATTAGAAAAATCTAAACATATACCGTATTGGCTCGGATATAGGCCGCACTTTTTTCCCCCACTTTAAGTCTTTAAAGTGGGGGTGCGGCCTATATTCGGGGTCTAGCGCCCGACGCCCGGGACATGCAGTCCCGGGCGCCGGGCAGGCAGCGGGGTTAGGATACAGATCCCCCGCAGCGGTGCAGGGGACCTGCATCCTACTCCCCGATACGCTCAGACAGCCTCCCCTGCCAGCACTTTCCACGGGGGGGGTGCCGGCACAGGAGGTTGTCTAACCGCACGATGCGTTTTGCGTAGATGTCCCCCGCCGGCCTCGCAAGACACCCGGGAGTCAGCTCCGGTAAGTCGGGGGGCAGAGGAGGACAGTGGCAGCATTTCTCGGGGAGGGAGGAGGACAGTGGCAGCATATCTCGGGGGGGGGGACGGACAGTGGCAGCATATCTCGGGGGGGGGGGACAGTGGCAGCATATCTCGGGGAGGGCGGAGGACAGTGGCAGCATATCTCGGGGGGGGGGGGGACAGTGGCAGCATATCTCGGGGGGGGGGGACGGACAGTGGCAGCATATCTCGGGGGGGGCAGAGTGGCAGCATATCTCGGGGGGGGGGAGACAGAGTGGCAGCATATCTCGGGGGGGGACGGACAGTGACAGCATATCTCGGGGGGGGGCAGAGTGGCAGCATATCTCGGGGGGGGGGAGAGACAGAGTGGCAGCATGTTTTTTTGGTGCTTTTTTAAAGAAAAAAACTTTTTCTTTAAAAAAGCACCAAACTTTTAGGGTGCGGCCTATATACGGGGGCGGCCTATATCCGAGCCAATACGGTATATATATACATTCATACATAAACATATAGATATATATATAGATATACATATACACATATACACACACATATACGGTATATATAATGAGAAATGGGTTGGAAGAAGTGGCCGGGTGAGACTCGCTTGGACAGGAACCAAATCTCCTTTCGTTATACATTCTATTTTTAATATTTGTATTATTTATTTTAATTCATTGATTTATTTTAATTACATATTTCCATGTTATACAAAGTATATAAATCTTTCAATAATTTACAATATAATTTTCACAATTCAGTATTGATAAAAAAACAGGAAACATTAATTTAAAATTAATCTCAGCTACCAACAATCCACAAAACGGTAAAGTTGTGCATTCATACATCGTTCATTCTTCACTTGTACTTAGGGCTAGGTCTACCCTATGGCGATGGGGTTCCCATGGAGGAATATTTAATCCTTATTATCAATAGAAAGATTTTGCCATGGTATTTATTTTAATTTAATAATTTACATTTTTTTGTATTTAGTTTTTTTTATTCAGATTTTTTTCATATACAACTTAAAAAGAAAAAAAAAAACAAAAAAAAATCACACTGACAACACAATTATACTAAAAATAACTATATCCACACTACCAATGCTATCTAGATTATGAAATTGGACATAATCCTTGGAAGAATTTTAAGAACAGAAGAACTTTTGGGGCTGCATTTTGTAAATTACTATAGCGTTGATATTTTTTGATATTTGTTATTTAAATTCTCGACATCTAATCTTGTAAATAAAATGTACAGAGGGCTCTATAGGCTCTTCCTGAAACAAAATTGTCAATCCCTGATTTTTATATCATTATATTTCAATTCACACAGACACATTTTCCTCTACATTCTATTAGTTACCAGCAATTGCTGTTCCTCGTTCAGATAAAATATAACTTGTTTTTAAAGGGGTTTCTATTTAAAAATGTACGGTTTGTTTAGCATGTTGGTTTTATAATCGCTAGGAGAGACATCGGGAGCGCGTCTCAAATGATTTATAGGGGAAAGGTTTATCACAGCTCTTACCTTTAGAAGATATTAAGTTTAAACGTAACGGAATATTTAACCCGTTGGAAGCCAAGATCTGTGCCTTAATAATCTACGGATTCCCTGTGCTGAAGTTATAGATAGATATTTAATGTATATTAGCTATATATATATATATATTTTTTTTTTTTTTTTTTTTTTTTTATATATCTATCTATCTCTATATCTATCTATCTGTCTATCTATCTATCTATCTATCTATCTATCTATATGTATATGTGTTTATTTTTATTCTGCAAACACCATGACATAGGTATATTTATTTCACATTTGATTAACTTTTATTCTGATTAGAAACCTCTAGCAAAAGTCATACCTGGTTCATGGCCCAGGGCCTTCTTGAGCACATTTTCTGCCTTGCCGTAGTTTCTGAGTTTGAAGAGAAGGTCAGCGAGATCACAGCATAGGAAGTTCTGGCCGCTCATGTTCTGAGCCGCTTCGTAGTAATTTATTGCCTACGGGGAATCGAACAAGTGTTTTATAAAATAAAGTCTTTAGACGGGGTCGGTATCTATTAGCTTTTAGGACTTTGGATGTGTCTTGTTCAGAGAGAAGAGACCTCTAAGGTGACAAAACTGGTCTTTCAATAAGCCAACGGTGACCCCCCCAAAAAAATCCTCCCCATAGCTGTTACTTTTAAAAGTCAATAATGTGGTTAAAACCTTTTTATACTGATGGGTTTTGACGAGAGCTCGTCCGATTCTGCTGGCCAGGGACGCGTCGCTGGGATTCTTCCTGTGAGCCTGATCGTAAACCTCCAGAGCCCTCTCCGGCTGTCGTTACAAGAGACAAAAGAGACATCTTTATCATTTCTAAACGCAGGTCTGAATGAGTAAAAGTAATGAAAAGGAAACCTAAAAGAAACGGCATTTGAAAAAAACACAATGATGACAAATCAATAATAAAGACAGAAAAAATAGGATTATTAATTACATTTGATTATAAAGAAGAGAAAAGGCTTTCATTGCAGAATCGGAGTTACCTCTTGGATCTTCATCAAGGCATCTCCTAGAAGACGACTCGTGCGAGGTCCAGGAAACCGTTCACAAAGCTCTCTGTCACAAAGGAAATGAAACAATAAGTTACTTATGTATATAAATCCCATTACATAAGTTACAGTGAGTAAAGGTGATGGGAAACCCTTCCACTAAAATGAAAGGGGTAGTAGAAGTATTATTATTAACACTCAACTACAGACACCAGACAACCCAGAAGACTTGTCTTCCCCTCAGAAATCTCTTCCCGAGTTTTGTCTGAAAAGGCATAATGTGAGCGATTGGTTGGGTTTTTTTTAGGGGTCAATGGGTGCTTTACAGACGCCCGTCCGTCCACGAAAAAGCAGATGTTTCAACTACAAACCTTACCAAGGAGCGCCGGCCCACAGCCACCCATGCGAACAGCACCCGTGTCTGATACGGATGGAAGGCTCATGTTCTGAGCCTAATCATAGTAACCGAAGAGAAATGGAACAAGGCCCTCAAAGCCCCTCTTTAGACAGAGGTGGTATCGGTTATCGGCCCAACATAGAAAACCTATGCATCCCATGCAAAACCGGAAACGTCAGATGTCTGCTCGATGATGTCATAATCCAAACGACGACTCTCATTACAGTGCGCAAAGCAGGGTTTCTAGAACGCGGGCGAAGGTTCTCGCCCGTCTCAGGCTCGGCAGCGATGTGCTGGACGTTGTTGGCCTTACCTATAACACGCGATGTATAATTTCTTGTCCTTTCGAATATTGAGGTATATGTCGGCCATCTTCTGCTTGACCTCGCTGTAGTACGGTTGGTCGGGGGCGACGTCCCTCAGCATGCTCAAGGCCATATCCGCGCCTCCTTTACCGAGCGCTAAGTCTGCGTTACCGAGAACTATCCGGATCTCTTCTGGAGTGCCTTGGAACTCCAGGATGGCGTCTTGCATCACCTTGGTGGCTTCGTGCTAGAAGATAGGGTTTGGTTGGTATCCATCGCACAGATATTGGACGGTGGCACATTAGGGTCAATTAATTAAGATGCCAAAAAAATACACAGCGGTCTATTCACTAAAGGGAGAGTTATTAGGAGAGTTTGCAGGTGTTCTTTTAGCTCCTTGACTTCGCTATTCATTAGGAAGGGCCATCACTGGCAGGTTTCTCCAGCAAGAAGGCTGAGCTAGCCCTGTATAATACATAACTCAACTGATGAAGAAGCCCCACTGATTCAACTATACATCATGCAGGGCAGGTTGGACCTTCATAATATATATATATATATATATAGATAGATAACGTAATAGGCAACGATTCAGTAAGAAGCCTGGAAAAGCTGGGGGGTGGGCTGAGTCCTACGCCAGTGATGCATAAATATATTACTACTAATACTATAAAAACGGGAAAGGAAACTCAAAGGCAACCCCATAAAGCAGAATTCTCAGGGGCTGTCAGGTGTCCAGCAGGTCCGTTACGTGAATAACATTCTAGAATATAACAAGTATTTAACATTGAAAGCGTTGCGTCTTCTTCTTGTGATAACCCGGGGGGTCCGTCACCTGCTCGCCGTTGAGTCGTAGGTTTTCCGCGAGCTCCAGATACACGGAGACGCGCTCCCCGGTGCTGAGAGCGAAGAGCTGGCCCTTCCTGGCTCGGCTGCTCATTTCCGGGAGCTTCATGGTCATCTTGAGCGTTTTTATAGCTTCCGCCAGCTCCCCGTTCGTTTTCAGAATTCTGGCTTTCATTAGATGATACAGGGGGTGTTCCCGGACCTGAGAGAGGCGAGGAAGCATTCGGCATATTGTGGGGTAAGCAGCGCGTTAGACTCAAGGTGCCTAATAACGTAGCAGGAATAACGTAGGTAAAGCTATGAATGGGGGTTTAGACGCCAAGGGGATGACCATGCCAAGGGCAAGTGCTTCTGACAGCGTCACCAAAGGCATGGTCTGTTCAGGTTCCTCCTGCTGCCTGTCCGGAGTGTCTTTTTTACCTTAAAGTTGAAGCTCACGCCTGTCTCCAGAGACTGTGAACACTCCTTAAACTGTCCCTTTTCGAAGTAGATCTGTGCCGTCAGAAGACGAACGTCAGCACAGGTAGCGTCCACCTCCACGCAGCGCTGCAGGCTTCCCAGGGCTCCCTCCAGGTTTCCTGCAAAACAACCGGATTAAGCTTCAGGAGAAGCGAAGCTTCTTGTTGCGAGACGTCAGAGGATCAGTTCTCATTTAAAGAGTATTCTTTTAGAGTGGAAGTGAAGAACTCGCCCCAGACCATTCGGGGGCTCCTGTTGGTGACTTTGTTGGAGCTGCTATGTGACATTTAATGAGTGAAACTGAGTGGCAGCTAGATTGGGTCTTCTTTAGCCACTTGGGTGGCAGATAAATGGAACAGCCTCACAGCAGAGGTGGTAGATGCAATTTAAGCTCCTGAATCAAGGCCAAGGACTGATCTGCCCTCAGAGTCTATGTTTCTATATTACATGGCGATGCGTTGTGTTGGCTGATTTACGTTTTAAAGGCTAATTGATTTTTATAAAACCCCTTTTGCGATTACGTTACAGCCAGAAATTCCCTGTTTTTCCATAAAAACAGCTGAGTGACCACAAACTTTTGAATGGTAGTAAATATAATTTCGGCATGGGGGTCCTAAGAGGCACTGGGCTGGTAGCGGGGGATCTCTAGGCTGCTACGCTGCATTACAAAATAAAGAGGTTCCGTCTTACAAGTACCTATAGCTAGATTTTCAGCCGTGTTTCGGGGACATTTAGTTAAATTTAAGGAAATTTTTTTATGGAATCTGTGTCTCAATGTGGAATAACCATCTTTATCTAATGACGTAATGACTCTCTCTCTCGCTCTCTTCTTTTGCTGACAATTTAAAGGCTGCCTGAACTAATCAACAACAAACAACCGGCAACAGGGGAGAGATAACGTACTGGGGAGGAATAATTGTGCAGATGCCAAAAACAGGGGGAATTAAGATACCTTTACCATGATATACAAAGGTGGGGGTTTTAATTCATATATACTTTTTTATTTTCATCTGCAACACCCATTACCAGAGCCCATTTAATTCACTGAACCGTAACACATAGGGCGTGGGATACGCTACTTATTTAGCAGTATTCTATAGGTACACAATATATCCGGGGTGTCCAACCTGCGGCCCTCCAGCTGCTGCAGGACTACATCTCCCATACTCCTCAGACAGCCTCTTAGCTGAAAGAGCATTATGGGAGATGTAGTCCTGCAGCAGCTGGAGGGCCGCAGTTTGGACACCCCAGCACTATAGTATCCCAGCGGCAGATATGAGGTACACCCTCGGGTCGGTGTTGTTGCAATTCACTAAGCTGCCAGTAGAGGTCCCCATTCTCCTTCCCACGTGCCGCAGACATGGCCTCGTCTCACATAGTAAAGCTTTAGTTTTATTCGGTCAACTGTGTTATTATTATTATTATTATTATTATTATTATCTTTTATTTATATAGCGCCAACAATTTACGCAGCGCTTAATGTTTGTAAGGGACGATCAGCTAATGTTTTGTAGGCATTAGTGTCGAAAATGGGTGTCCATTTTTGGGAAATTAGGGGTTTCCAGGTGCCGACACACCTTCGTCTAGGGGGTAAAGTATTTAAATCCGCGCAGCTCGAATAATAACAAGAAAATGCCTCTTTGATAAGAAAACGGATGGTTTAATACTGTGATGAAGCCTGCAAAAGGCTAACAGGGTTACTTTGGGAATGAAGATCTGTGGTAACAAGGATGTAAGAGATTGTAACCAGGCGATGACATCACGTCTACATCATAAGATCAAAAGCCTCACCCTAAACAAAAGCTTCAGGTTTCTTTTTACCGATCCCATCACACCTTATTTACAAACAGGCGCTACTGGCTTCACAGACAATGCGATTTGCCGTTTGATGTGGGCTTCAGGAGACGTTTGTATTTAAATAATCAGTACGTCACGAAGAAGCACATTATGAACGTTACTGTTACATATTTAAAGAGGTCACGGCCCTTTAAATCAATTGTGAAATCCCTCTTTTGTTCCGTGTGACGGGCAGACTGGAAATGTTACGCGTTAATCCTTGGCCGTAAAGACAAACCCCCCCTAGCGTGAACTATAGTGCTGAAGATGCCCATAGACATAGACTTGAGTGGTAGATAAATGGAAAGGCATACCAAAAGAGGTGGTAGAGACTAATACAGGGGATTTAAACATGTATGGGATCGGCATACGGCTCCTGAATCTAAGACGAGACCAACGACTGATTAAGGTTTGAGTATTTATAGCATAAAAATGGACGACTAGACGGGCCGAGTGGGGCCGATCTGCCAGCAGATTCTATGTTCTTGTCATCTGGCTGGTCCAGAATCTCATGTCACTCTCGCCCTACACCTTTAGGTACTGGTTGTTTTGGGGCAACAGCTGTTTCTCTGTTCTGTAGTACGCTGGGTACTGCCAGGAATCGCACACAGAAAGGATTTCTATCCCTGTCCCATAACAGATCCGAGGGGGGAGCCCGAGACCCCAGCAGAGACGTCCTCGTTTACAGTAACACACACCGTACGGTACAGGCATTGCCGGGGGAAATCAACGGCAACGTGAGAGGATAAGACATGATGTTTCTTGCCGTACCCTTACAAAAAAATACTGCAGTTTTTCTGAAGTAATACTTCAGTTTTTTGGACATGAAAAAACTGCAATACTGCACTTTTACTGCATTTGTACTTCACTGTACTGCACATTTACTGCACTTTTTTTTTTTTATACTGCAAACCTACAGTTGTAATTCAATGTACTGCAGCTTTATTGCATTTGTACTTCCGTACAAAAATAACTGCAGTAAAACTGCAATACAGTGAAGTACAAATGCAGTAAAAGTGCAGTAAATGTGCAGTATTGCAGTTTTTTCATGTCCAAAAAACTGAAGTATTACTTCAGAAAAACTGCAGTATTTTTTTTCGTAAGGGTATCTCATTAACTCTTTGAATAAATGCTGAAATCATCCAAATGTTCTTTGGCAACATAGTTACTTTCCCGGGGGTTCCGTAGCACCGGGTCAGAGGCCTGAATTTGTTGATTTGCTATACCAATGACAAAGAACTGGGGGTAAGATTGAGATTTGGTGAGTAAAGGGTGCAAGTCACTTACCTGCTAAATACTTCGCCTGAGCCATAAGATAAAGCGGCTCCATTAAGGCAGGGGCTGCATTAACCACGGGGGTCAGAATGGCGACAGCTTGCTTCAACGCGGGCGACACGGCCTGCCCTGCGGATCCCGGCTACAGGTAAAGAGAAACATTCGTTTATTAAAAATCAAACATGTATATCGAAAGTAAGAGTGTCGCGTAACAATACGAAGCAGTCACAACGTTTACGTACACGTGATATATATCATATAGAGCGACAGAGACTCGTCATCAGGGCCGGCCCAAGGCAAAATGCCGCCTGGGGCGAATTTTAAAATGCCGCCCCCCCCTTATCTACCCTTCCTCTCCCTCTGTCACCCCCCCTTGTACTTACCTTTCAGCAGTCCTGCGGCGAGTCTCCCTGTTCGGTCTCGGTGCCGGCTATGAGGAAATCTTCCGGCACTCAGCATTACAAGCCGGCACCGAGACCGAACAGGGAGACTCGCCGCAGAGGAGAGAGAGAGGGGCGCCGAGCGGGTACTGACAGCTTGGTAAGCGAAAACCACTCGGCGCCCCTTTCTCTCTTTCGCTTTTTTTAAAAAAAAAAAAGGGCTTGGGGCGGCAAAGTGCCCCCCCTTCAAAAGTGCTGCCTGGAGCGGTTGCCCCACTTGGCTCCATTGGCTCGTCATCCCCGTCAGATACGCTGCCAGCCAAATAAACCGTTACTTACTTTATTGTAAATGTATAAAGTAATACGCATTTAGTTAGACAGACAGAAGAAAGAAAGTTTGAGGTTTATTCCCTACAGCTATCAGCCGGGTTATGGGCCGTGATGCCGGATTTTCACGCTCTTAATAGAGGGTCTCACTTTAGGGTTTGCTGTCCATTTACTGAGTGACAGCGCGGTGTGATAAGATGCAGTCCCACTTGGTGTCTCCTGATTTTCACTATAGAAGGAGATCGCGCCAGATCTTTAGTCTCCTTCTTTCTCATTGGTTTGTCCCTAGCATCTTCTGCCCTTTGTTACTAGACCCTGACTAACAGGTGACCTTGGTAGGTCTGCAGATCCCGTCTCAACTACCCCAAGACATTAAGCGAGTCCATTTACGTCCCAAAATATCAGCACTCGCAAAAGAAAGTACATTACAAAGCCACATTAAACCAGTAAATGAATAATATTGCTTTTTTCTGTAGCCTTTAACTCACAGAGCATGGAAACTGCTGCTGATTACCATAACGTGATCCATACCTGCTTAGGACAAAACGCCAAATATTCTTTCACCACGTTGATGAGGAAGCTGGGATTGAGTTTCTCAAAGTACTCCACGCCGAGGGGCAGGTCCTGCATTGCCCCAAAGTGAATCCCCACCGCTTCATTTAGAAGGTCCGTCACGATCTTTTCTTCCTTGTCCTTCTTTGAAGCCATGATTGCTTCAATGTAACACATCTCCTGGAAAACACCGGCGAAATCAACACGTGTATCAGAACAACGATCAGACGTACATAATCCAATCACACGCTGCCAAAGGACACCTCTACGGCCTTCTAAATAAATTACGTAACACAAAAATATAACTTATACACAGTCCTGGTCAAAAGTTTGGGGCTGTTTTCATGGGAAAAAAAAAGGGTTTTCTAACCATCAATTATCCTTTTAAACTTAAACTTGGATCAGCGAACACAACCTGCCATTGGAACACAGGAGTGATGGGAGTGATAAAGGGCCATTGGAACCCAGGAGTGATGGGAGTGATAAAGGGCCATTGGAACCCAGGAGTGATGGGAGTGATAAAGGGCCATTGGAACACAGGAGTGATGGGAGTGATAAAGGGCCACTGGAACACAGGAGTGATGGGAGTGATAAAGGGCCGTTGGAACACAGGAGTGATGGGAGTGATAAAGGGCCGTTGGAACACAGGAGTGATGGGAGTGATAAAGCGCCATTGGAACACAGGAGTGATGGGAGTGATAAAGGGTCTCTGTAAGCCTATGAACAGATTGCATTAAAAATCATCCATTTCCAGCTACAATAGTCATTTACAGCTTTAACCCCGTCTGCGCTGGATTTCTGATCCATTTCATGTTATTTTAATGGCCCAAATGTGCTTTTCTTCAAAAACAAGGACATTTCTAAGTGACCCCAAACTTTTGAACGATAACATGGGTCTTGGCTTTCACCTTTGATCTCCCCAATGATTTCTGAACTTCGTGCAAGAAATCGAGCTGCATTTCTGCCTCTTCCAGCTGGCCTTGCAGGATCTGACACCATATAACACCTACAAGAACACGGGAATGAACCCTTTATGGCAGACGTAAAGAATCTTTACATAAAAGGCGGCGTTGGTCCATTCATAAAAATCTAAATCGAATCTTTGTGAACTTTTTACACAATCGTAACTCTCACAGCTGCAATGCTTAAAAGAGTGGTTTTGAAGAAGGGTGCTAAAGGTTGAGCAGTTACCATGGAAACCAGTGGAATGTTCCCACGGTAGTTTTACAATTTTAACTTGTAATTACTCAATATTATTTTCAAAAGTTTATCACAGTTTAATGTAAATCTATTCTAAACCCCTCTCCTAAAAACATGTTATTTCTAGTATATTGGACTCAGAGAACTAATAGCTAATATGCAGCTGGCTGGAAACATTACGGGGCAAAACTATAACTTTTTGAAAAAAGGAGTATAGTATTTTTGAAAATGTATTAATATCATACTAGTAATTAACGAATATGGGAAGTTCCCCTTTAAATACAAACCAACGAGTGCCTCTGTGTGCTCTGCGTCTGCCCTAATAGCCGTGGAGTACCACTCCGCAGCCCCTGCCACATTGCCCTGTAGCATCAGCTGATTGGCCAGTTCCGTGGCGAGGTCAGCGTATCCCGGAGCCATATGGAACGCGCGCTCGGTAAACGCGGAGATCTCCTGCAGGATCGCCTGGTTCTTTCCACACTAAAAAGAAAAATATTCTGATAATTGTGCTTTGCTGGTTTTTATTTTCCGGCTGTTAATTTACTTTCCACTAGCAACCCCCTTTGCATACCTGCCAACAGACAAGGGTCTTTCCCCAATATACCCCATTACCACCTCTTATCTACATGCACCGGGGTTCCAGAAATCCCCCATCAACATCTGTCTTTATTTTCCCAGAAAATATTTAGACTGTTGGCAGCTATGCCTCCTAACCCTGGCTACAGATTATATCATGTGTGTCACTGCATGTCATTTACAGGGTCCCAAGTTTGGAACATGGGGTTCAGGGAGATTGGTAGGGGATCGGTGGGCTCTGGAGCCGGAAACACTTCACAAATGTAATGCCGTCAAAAATCGATGAAGACACCGTTGTGTCAAAATGTACATATGTGCATTGTTTGTAACAAGTACTAAGTTTGTATGTTACAATGTGGTTATATGTTTACGTTGCCTGATTATGTGTATTTTAAAAATGTGTTGGTTAATTCACAGAAGAACATTCCCTTTGTTTCAGGATGTTAGAATTTGACTTCATACGAATTTGAACAAAATTAGCCAAAAAGCTCTCAAGTTTCTTTTGCATTTTGTTGCTTTTTCACTCTTACTCATTCTTACACTCTCACCCTCTCTCATTCACTCCCACATACTCATTCTCTCTCTCTCTCTCTCTCTCTCTCAGTGCCTCCCTTACTTTCTCTCCAACTGCGGTGGCTCTGCCGTTTTGCAGAAGTACTCCAACTCAGACAGATTCTAGGAGTAAGAGAAGTGCAGACAGGCTTCTCTTTCTCCATGGAACCCTCTGCATTATTCTCGCCTCTTCCGCAAAAGAGCAAAGCCATGGTGCGCATCATGGGGACAGCCTATCCCCTGTTCCTCCAATCGCTCTGGAAGGCCTGATTAAGAGAGCAGACACAAGAAGAGGCAAGAAAAGAAGCGAGGCTGCGGAAAAGGAGACAGGGACAAGGAAGTGGTCGGTGGAGAAGGTGGGGAGACATTTAGAGAGAGCGTGCATCAGGGAGGAGAGAGAAACCACTCCGATTTTTGGGAGATTACCACTATAAGGGTCTTACCAGTCTACTGATCACGAGGATGTTCTGATAATGCAGCAGGGGGTTTTTGGGCTCCACAGAATCCAAAGTCATAATGAGGTCTCTGACGAGCTTTAATGCCTGTAACGGCGGAAAGAACTGTTAGAGGATCCCAATTATTACTTTATTATTTCTACATTTTGGGAAGCTAAAACTGAGCAAGCCTTACTGTTGTATTCTATGGACTGGATCTCCTTGTAGGCCTACTGGCAAAGTCCAAAGAAAAGGTCATGTGACGCAAAGAGCATTTATGTTTCTGACGGCTTTTATTCAGCAAATCGAGTAGGGGATTCACTTGGAAACACAGCTTGTTTGGTTTATGACAGCTGCCAGTCCTCCGCGCATGTTTGCACATACAGAGGCACCGGCAGGCAGGTAGGCACCCCCTCCGAACTCAGGAAAACCATTTGTGAGGTCCGGATTCGTGTTAAACACGTAACACATAGAGCCAACACAGGCCGGGCAACATACTTACTTTCTCTAAATCTCCTTCTCTTGCAAGGCAATGAACAGCAAGAATCTGAAAAGCGTCAATGTTAGTTGCCTCTTTTGCCAGGATTCTGCAATAAACAAATTTTGGAAGATCTCTGTTTGAAATCAAGGCCTGACTGTTAATGCCAATGCTTAGCAAGTTACAAAAAGCAGACCAATCGGCAGGCAGATTGCATTTGTTGCTATAGTGACTGCTTCAACTTTACCGTGCTGCAACAGAAGGGTACTATATCACTCCCATCACTCCTGTGTTCCAATGGCCCTTTATCCCTCCCATCACTCCTGTGTTCCAATGGCCCTTTATCCCTCCCATCACACCTGTGTTCCAATGGCCCTTTATCACTCCCATCACTCCTGTGTTCCAATGGCCCTTTATCACTCCCATCACTCCTGTGTTCCAATGGCCCTTTATCACTCCCATCACTCCTGTGTTCCAAAGGCCCTTTATCACTCCCATCACTCCTGTGTTCCAAAGGCCCTTTATCACTCCCATCACTCCTGTGTTCCAATGGCCCTTTATCACTCCCATCACTCCTGTGTTCCAACGGCCCTTTATCACTCCCATCACTCCTGTGTTCCAATGGCACGTTGTGTTCCCTGATCCAAGTTTAAAAGACTATTTGATAGTTAGAAAACCCTTTTTGTAATTATGTTACAGCCAGAAATGTCCTTGTTTTCTGTGAAAACAGCCGAGTGACCCCAAACTTTTGAACGATATATATATATTATTTTTTGTAGATGGGGTAGGTATCCCTTCTGTGACTCCACCATATACTCTGTTGCACTAGGCTGTGCTTAACCTGTCATCTAACAAGTGAAACAGGTTAAATCTGTTCTAATAATAATAATAAAGAAAAAATGAACATCTAGCATAAAAAAAAACCAGTAGTACTTAAAAATGCCTTCCTCAATAAGGGATCTCGATATGTCTGGCTTTGCGGGAGAGAAGAGAGACAGATGGGATGTGATAGAAACATTTAAACTCATAACGGGATTTCACAAAGTACAGGAGGGGAGTTTATTTCCAAGGAGGAGAAACGTTAGAAGCGCTAATCTGAAACTATAGGGTCAGAGGCTGAGATGTAATGTGAGGAAGTTTTGCTTTACCGAAAGGCTGGCAAATAAATAGAACAGCCTCCCAGCAGAAATAGTAGAGGCTTAAAGGGAATTTAAACAATGGACAGGCATACGGCTCCTGAATCTAAGACGAGACCAACGACGAGATTCAACTTCGTTATTTCAAAAATAACAAAAAATGCTATAAGGGATCCTTGACGTGAAAAAATGTTATTAAAATAGCGGAGAGTTTTAAAATAATAATAGAATCTGAGCAATTTCGTTTCATTGGTCCATCTCTTGGGGACCCTCGGCTAACACCCCAGTACACGCTACTCGCTGACGCCAATGCCCACCTGTGCGCCATCTCCAGGGTCTGATCCCAGTCTTGCTGAGCCAAGGTGATTTTCATCTTGAGAGCATGCGCGGGAACGAATGAAGGGAAGTTTACGATAACTTGGTTAATCGCATCGAGGGCCGCGGAATAATTCTGCTGCATCATGAAACACGTCGCCTGGAGAGAAAACAATAGATATTATTTATTATCGTTTTTTACTTGAGGGCCCCGCTACCAATGCATGGATATAAATAACGGTGTCTTTAAACATGTGACGTTTGTATGGAAAATGTTATTTAGTACTTAGCACCCTCCAGCGTTATAAAGGGAAGGCACAATAATATCCGTCATATAATAAGTACAGTAATGTTGATACATTATGATCAGGGCTCCATAGGTATGGATGCATTAGGAATCGGCTCCTTGCACCTAAGGGCTTACAATCTACATGTACCGTAATCATTTATATACAACTATATAGTAGTCCAGAGGGGAGATAATGAATACCATCTATAATAGTTAATTCAATGTGTTCCAAAGAAGCGTTACCTGAAAATATTCCGTTACATAAGAGACTCTGGAAAATCGATATAGTATATGGAACGCTATGCATGTTATATGAATCTTAATATTTACTAATAATTGTGTCAAAGATTGTAGAAAAGGTCATTTTAATAAAAATAGCAATTTTAACATCAGTAATGTGTAGAATTACTTGCTATTGGAAGTGTTAGAGATATTGACATTCAATATATACATAGAAAAGGGAAAAATGCAGATTATATATATGTCTAAAGAGTCTTAACAGTTTCAGTGCTGGACTGCGCACCTTAAAGGGAACATTAATTGTAAGACTTATCTCTAGGTCAAATACATAAACTGTGAAAAAAGCAAGGAAATTACCTTTCCCATCATCCCAAATATATCTCTGGAGCCTCGAATGCCTTCCTCGAAGTATTTGATGCATCTTGAGGCCACTGTTTTCTTATTAGAAGTCAGCTGCAGCCACCCTTTCAGTACCAGACCCTGGAACACAGGAACAGATCGTCACATTGGCTAAAGTGTTGGGTTTCTGCCTCGCATTAACCCAACCAGAGTTTGGATAATGATCAGATGCCACGCAAGCAAGTACAGATAAAGCGTCATAAAGACGTGGCGTTACGGCCACGCTTCTACAGGAACGGAGAATGATACATGGCCTATTATAATTTATATACATTTAAAAGGGAAGCCCCCTGGGAAAAAAAATAGTAATTAAATGCTGTGCTGTATATAAGTCCGTTCCTCCATAGACTTTCATTAGTCAGAGTCTCCATCGTGGTGTTTTAGACTGAGTCATTCTACTGTTTACCATGGGCAGTACGATAAGAAGTCGGGGGGGGGGGGTTGTCTAGTAGATTGGGTACAGAGCGAGAACTGATACAAATGGCTGATATGCAGCTGCCTGAAAACGGTATATTATGTAAAAAAAAAAAGCTAGAAAAATGAAAACAGAAAAATAGTTTTGGAGATTCATGTTTAATGTGATATTATTAACCACAAAGAACTTAGGTGGGAGTTCCTCCTTTAAAAGGGGAAAAGCATGTTAAGATGACATCCCTCAATCTGTAGGTAGAAGATTTAGGATTTGTTTAATGGGGGGGATGTGTTGAATGGGGTTTTAATATAATTACTGGCATAATATTCTCCCCCTTTTCTCACTGAGCATGTGGCCTATAAGTAGAACAGCCTCTTAACAATAGTGATACATGCGCGGGACAGGCATATGGCATAAGATGAGACCGGCGGCTGATTAAGGTTTAAGTCTTTACAGCAGGAGAAATGGGCAGAGTGGACGGGGGCCGATCTGCCGTCAAAAAACTATGTTTCTATGTCTAAAAAAGGAAAGATAATCCCTCCGTACCTCTGAGGACCGGCTGGATAACTTCAGCATCCTATCAATGTATTCCTGAGCCTTTTCGTTCCTTCCCAGTAGCCACAGGAATAAGCCAGCGTAGTAGAGAGCCTTGGCTCCACCACTCCTGCGGCTCTCCTTCATCTTACTCTCCAGTTCCGAAATGGTGTCGCGGTCTAAAACAAATTGCGATAAAAAAAAAAATAAAAAAAAATATCTAAGCCAAAAGTACATACATATGTACATATTTGCAATAACCCGATATTTAACATATTTCCACCCAAACTCTGTTCACATCAGGATATAGTGTGTGTGGGGGCATTTGTGGCTCCCACAGTATATTCCCTGTGCCTTCCAGAATCCCCATACAATAAACCACAAGTATACGAAAGAATATTCACACGCGATGCATTCAGCGGCTTCACTAGAGTCTTACCAATCATGTCGCCTTTTTTGTGAGCATAAATCAGTGCCATGGTGGCACACACAGACGTCTCCGGGATATCCTTGATCAACTCCAGTTCTCGTATGGCTTCCTGTACACGGTCTGTGGATATAGTCAGCAAGAGAGGATTGGCTACTCACACTTAGAACCGCGAGCCAGTCTAATAACTAATTAAATTAAGTAGATTTAAAAGTTTGGGGTCAATTAGACCTTGTCACTCAGTGTCCTTGTTTTCAAAAGAAAAGCAAATTTTGTCCATTAAGATAGCATGAAATGGATCAGAAATCCAGCGCAGACAGAGTTAATGTTGTAAATGACTATCGTAGCTGGAAAAGGCTGATTTTAAATGGAATCTCTTCATAGGCATACAGAGGCCCTTTATCACTCCCATCACTCCTGTGTTCCAATGGCCCTTTATCACTCCCATCGCTCCTGTGTTCCAATGGCCCTTTATCACTCCCATCGCTCCTGTGTTCCAATGGCCCTTTATCACTCCCATCGCTCCTGTGCTCCAATGGCCCTTTATCACTCCCATCGCTCCTGTGTCCCAATGGCCCTTTATCATTCCCATCGCTCCTGTGTTCCAATGGCCCTTTATCACTCCCATCACTCCCGTTGTGTTCGCTGATCCAAGTTTAAGTTTAAAAGGCTCATTGATGGTTAGAAAACCCTTTTGCAATTATGTCACAGCCAGAAATTTCCTTGTTTTCCAAAAAAAACAGCTAAATGACCCCAAACTTTTGAACAATAGCCTAATTACTAAACCACTAGATCATGAAGACGGTTTAAAGTAGTTTTCATATGTCCGCTGTGGACGGTTCACTTATATTACCTTCCATGAGGGTGCCGTACATCTTGAAGAACGTGAGGACTGGATCATTATGGTACCTTTGAAGTCCTTCCCTCGCTAGATTTTGAACGTGTCGATAGTATTTGTTATAGGCGTTGAAAATAATGCCCGCCTAGAAAAAGAAAAGAAAATTGTGAGCTCAGACGGACCGTAGGATTTGCTTTTTGCTCCATCCCTAAATATTTTTAGCTCTGAACTCGTCTGGATTAAATTCTACGTTTATAAATTCTGGACTGACTGACCCCGAGCTCAGCGTGAAGAACGGAGTCTCGTATCCAAATCCTCACCAGAACATTACTCTATAGATGCAATAAAATCTTTCAAACAGCCAAAAACATAGCATGCCTGTCTCAGTCGTTGGTCTTGTCTTAGATTCAGAAGCCGTATGTCTATCCCATGCATGTTTAATACCCTCATTGTATTATCCTCTACCACTTCTGCTGTGAGGCCGTTGAATTTATCTACCCCCAGTCTGTTAAGTTTACTGTTTGCGCTCACCATGATGGGGGGGTCTGATTCCGCCATTGTTAAAACTATGTGAGTGATTCACTTTCTTATTGCAGGGATGCTTTCCAATATCAGCACATCAGGTGGTAATTCTCTCCTGTTTCCCTGCCTTTATCTTCCTCTCTCTCTCTCTCTCTCTCTCTCTGGTTCTTTGCCTTTCTCTCCTGATCCTCTGCCTATCTCCCCCTCTCTCCCTCGGTTCTTGGCCTTTACCCCGCTCTCTCCCCTATCTTTCTCCCCTATCTTTCTCCACAGACAGTCCGCTTCACGTGCAGTTTTGTCTCCGTATCCACAGCCCTGACTTCCCTTCTATCCGCGTCCCTAGCAACCACCCTGGTTTCCTCCGTTGCCATGTAACGTCACTACCCGCCAGGCCTGGCAGCAGATCGCCGATCTGTCAGACTCGGCCGTGGATTGCTAGTCCTGCGCTGCGTCGTGTACCCGGCTCCGTGGCTATTGGTGTCGCCGCCGCTGCCCTCAGCTGTCCCGGACATGGGCTTATCTCTGAGTTCCGAGGCCCTGGACGCCGGCAACGAGGGCTACCATGTACATGGGGTACGTCGGGGGTCTGGGGAGCATGGGGCAGGTGGGGTATTATATCTGGTGTTTCCGTGTCTAGAGGGTTGTATATGGAGGGTAATGAGCCAGGGATATCATCAGCTGCATTAAAATCATCTGGTGCAAACCCGAAAGTTAATCTGTAATAGATTCAGGAGCCCTATGCCTATCCCATGCATGTCTAAATCCCCTCACTGTATTACCCTCTACCACGTTAAGGGTTCATTTTTTTAAAAAAAAGTGGTGTTATAACCATAGCAACCAGTGGAAGTTCCACTCTGCAGGAACACTCCTTTTGTTGCTATAGTGATTAGTCCACTTTAAAAATTGGCATAAGAATCACCCTTTAAGCCTAAATCCTGCTGTCTAAGATGGGGTTGAATTGTCTAAGAGGGGTTGAATTGGCATCTAATGCCCCAAATCTTGATACCCTCCCGTGTATCAGAAGGGTAACTGACACCCCGTGAGTGCCGTGTAAACGAAGTGAAGGCAGCACGATGTCGGCACTGTCAGGTTATTACATGTTTAGGTTGGGCGTTTATAGCGCGGTGGGGGTGGGGAAGCCAGGTTCATTTCTGTTGATACGCATTAACGTAGGCACTCTAGCAGGATATTAGAATAAGTTCAATAATAACGAAAAATCTATGTATAATTATTTATTACAAATTGAAAGTTTACATTTTTTTTTTTATTATGCATGTTATTTTTCATCATGGAAAAAAGTCGTAAATCCCAGGAAAGTCACGGTTTGGACGTTCAGAGAAATTCTGCGCTTTATTCGTACGGAATATAAGTGAGGATTTAACACCGTATACAATTACATTATAATAATATAAAATATTCTATTATAATAATAATTATAATTATTTAATCTACCTGCATATGTTATGAAGGGAAAGAGAAATTCAGGAGATATTTATTTATTTATTTATTTTACAACCCGGTACATTAAAGGGTTAAACAGGACACATTACCTGCCCAACCCTTCCCAGTCTGCTCCATCCGCACCAATTTAGTTGTTTGGCAAGAACCACGGCAGCAAAAAAGGGCCGCGCCCTCCTAACCTGCCGGCCACGCCCAGCCACGCCACGGTCCCATTGGTGTCTGGTGCGGGGTAAATAATCTGGAGGAAGGGGGGCAGAGGCCACATCCTCATTGAAATATTTCTATAATATTAAGGACCCCCCCCCATCTGTGTCTATCTAACAATGCATGGAAAAGATATCTCATATCAACATGGATAAACCAACCGCTCTCTCGTTTACGGGGGTCCGGGGGATCATTAAGTCGTTTGTCTCCCAATCAAGACGCTCGGCCATGGTTTCACTTTTTTTAACCATAAACAATATTAATATATATCTAAAAAACATCTGCATACAGTTTATTGGGGTCCCAAGGGATTGGGGTTATATTACTGTATACAGCACTGGGGGTTATATTATTGTATACAGCGCCAGGGGGTTATATTACTGTATACAGCGCTGGGGGTTATATTACTGTATACAGCGCTGGGGGTTATATTACTGTATACAGCGCCGGGGGTTATATTACTGTATACAGCGCTGGGGGTTATATTACTGTATACAGCGCCGGGGGGGGGATTTTATTTCTGTATACAGCGCTGGGGGGGGTTATATTACTGTATACAGCGCGGGGTTATATTACTGTATACAGTGCCAGTGGGGGGGTATATTACTGTATACAGCGCAGGGTTATATTACTGTATACAGTGCTGGGGGGGGGGTATATTACTGTATACAGTGCCAGGGGGGGGTATATTACTGTATACAGTGCTGGGGGGGGTATATTACTGTATACAGCGCCGGGGGGGGGTATATTATTGTATACAGTGCCGGGGGGGGGGGTATATTACTGTATACAGTGCCGGGGGGGGGTATATTACTGTATACAGTGCTGGGGGGTTATATTACTGTATACAGCGCTGGGGGTTATATTATTGTATACAGCGCCAGGGGGTTATATTACTGTATACAGCGCTGGGGGTTATATTACTGTATACAGCGCTGGGGGTTATATTACTGTATACAGCGCCGGGGGTTATATTACTGTATACAGCGCTGGGGGTTATATTACTGTATACAGCGCCGGGGGGGGGATTTTATTTCTGTATACAGCGCTGGGGGGGGTTATATTACTGTATACAGCGCGGGGTTATATTACTGTATACAGTGCCAGTGGGGGGGTATATTACTGTATACAGCGCAGGGTTATATTACTGTATACAGTGCTGGGGGGGGGTATATTACTGTATACAGTGCCAGGGAGGGGTATATTACTGTATACAGTGCTGGGGGGGGTATATTACTGTATACAGCGCCGGGGGGGGTATATTATTGTATACAGTGCCGGGGGGGGTATATTACTGTATACAGCGCTGGGGGGGTTATATTACTGTATACAGCGCGGGGTTATATTACTGTATACAGCGCCGGGGGGGGTATATTACTGTATACAGTGCCAGGGGGGGTATATTACTGTATACAGTGCTGGGGGGGGTATATTACTGTATACAGTGCCAGGGGGGGTATATTACTGTATACAGTGCCAGGGGGGGGGTATATTACTGTATGTCAGCAATGCTGCTTTGTTTCTTATACGTTTGATAGTAAACAAGGTCACCGTCTCCTCGCACGCCTGCTGTCTCTGGGACTCTTCTCTTTGCTATTTTTAGGGCTCCTTCATTTCTTGCGCTTTGTATTCTTTTACCTCTGAAGCCGCCCCCCCAAGGGTGCAGCAGGCGGTACGGCGCGACGGGAGGGCAATAAGACCCCGTATCGTTAATGCCGCGTCCTTGTGCGTTCAGGGAAACTCCCGTCATACCCTTATATCCGCTTGAATCAGATGTGGTGTCCAAAAAGCATCTGAATGTCCTTAAAATGACCTTAGAATGTTAGGGTGTCTGATAACCCGTTTAGTCGATGGCCCTGCGGAACGCTCTTTATATAACCTCATATGGTTGGCCGTCTACACTGATGCCCCGGTCCGGGGGAAACGGGCTATTAATCTCTAAAGCGGATAGAAATAAGAAGTGTTGGAATGATCGCCGTCGGTAACCGCGTTCCCTTTTCTTTCCAGGTGCAGGAGAATTCGCCGGCCCAGAAAGGAGGACTGGAGCCTTTTTTTGACTTTATCATCGCGATCGGACACACGAGGCTGGTAGGTCGGGATAAATGGCCAATCATAAGATCCAATGTGAGGATACGGTGCGCTCGGCCGTCCGCGTTATCCATCGTAAGCTGAGGTTGGGGCTCCGACACTGGCCTCATCCCCAATACCACCAATACCCAGTCTGCAGCCAGGCATCCTGAGAAGATAATGGATGGGTGGACGTCTTGTAGGGATCTCAGCCGTACGTCGGTTGTGACCAGTTGGGGGATCTTTTTCAACAAGCAGCCCTCTCCCCCCAACTGGGCTGTACTGTAACTCCCAGCATGCTCAGTCATTGCCCAGTTCTATGCTAGAACATTCCAGGAAGTCACAAACTGACTTTCATACCCCAGCCTGCTCTGTCTATATCACATCGCACCCATACACCCTACAGGTGTAAAGTGCTGCCCCCCCCTACAGGTGTAAAGTGCTGCCCCCCCCTACAGGTGTAAAGTGCTGCCCCCCCCTACAGGTGTAAAGTGCTGCCCCCCCCTACAGGTGTAAAGTGCTGCCCCCCCCTACAGGTGTAAAGTGCTGCCCCCCCCTACAGGTGTAAAGTGCTGCCCCCCCTACAGGTGTAAAGTGCTGCCCCCCCCTACAGGTGTAAAGTGCTGCCCCCCCCTACAGGTGTAAAGTGCTGCCCCCCCCTACAGGTGTAAAGTGCTGCCCCCCCTACAGGTGTAAAGTGCTGCCCCCCCTACAGGTGTAAAGTGCTGCCCCCCCTACAGGTGTAAAGTGCTGCCCCCCCCTACAGGTGTAAAGTGCTGCCCCCCCCTACAGGTGTAAAGTGCTGCCCCCCCCTACAGGTGTAAAGTGCTGCCCCCCCTACAGGTGTAAAGTGCTGCCCCCCCCTACAGGTGTAAAGTGCTGCCCCCCCCTACAGGTGTAAAGTGCTGCCCCCCCCCTACAGGTGTAAAGTGCTGCCCCCCCCTACAGGTGTAAAGTGCTGCCCCCCCCTACAGGTGTAAAGTGCTGCCCCCCCTACAGGTGTAAAGTGCTGCCCCCCCCTACAGGTGTAAAGTGCTGCCCCCCCCTACAGGTGTAAAGTGCTGCCCCCCCCTACAGGTGTAAAGTGCTGCCCCCCCTACAGGTGTAAAGTGCTGCCCCCCCCTACAGGTGTAAAGTGCTGCCCCCCCTACAGGTGTAAAGTGCTGCCCCCCCTACAGGTGTAAAGTGCTGCCCCCCCCTACAGGTGTAAAGTGCTGCCCCCCCCTACAGGTGTAAAGTGCTGCCCCCCCCCTACAGGTGTAAAGTGCTGCCCCCCCCTACAGGTGTAAAGTGCTGCCCCCCCTACAGGTGTAAAGTGCTGCCCCCCCTACAGGTGTAAAGTGCTGCCCCCCCTACAGGTGTAAAGTGCTGCCCCCCTACAGGTGTAAAGTGCTGCCCCCCCCTACAGGTGTAAAGTGCTGCCCCCCCTACAGGTGTAAAGTGCTGCCCCCCCTATAGGTGTAAAGTGCTGCCCCCCCCTACAGGTGTAAAGTGCTGCCCCCCCCTACAGGTGTAAAGTGCTGCCCCCCCCTACAGGTGTAAAGTTCTGCCCCCCCCCTACAGGTGTAAAGTGCTGCCCCCCCCTACAGGTGTAAAGTGCTGCCCCCCCCTACAGGTGTAAAGTGCTGCCCCCCCCTACAGGTGTAAAGTGCTGCCCCCCCCCTACAGGTGTAAAGTGCTGCCCCCCCCCTACAGGTGTAAAGTGCTGCCCCCCCCTACAGGTGTAAAGTGCTGCCCCCCCCCTACAGGTGTAAAGTGCTGCCCCCCCCCTACAGGTGTAAAGTGCTGCCCCCCCCTACAGGTGTAAAGTGCTGCCCCCCCTACAGGTGTAAAGTGCTGCCCCCCCTACAGGTGTAAAGTGCTGCCCCCCCCTACAGGTGTAAAGTGCTGCCCCCCCCTACAGGTGTAAAGTGCTGCCCCCCCCTACAGGTGTAAAGTGCTGCCCCCCCCTACAGGTGTAAAGTGCTGCCCCCCCCTACAGGTGTAAAGTGCTGCCCCCCCCTACAGGTGTAAAGTGCTGCCCCCCCCACAGGTGTAAAGTGCTGCCCCCCCCACAGGTGTAAAGTGCTGCCCCCCCCACAGGTGTAAAGTGCTGCCCCCCCCACAGGTGTAAAGTGCTGCCCCCCCCACAGGTGTAAAGTGCTGCCCCCCCCTACAGGTGTAAAGTGCTGCCCCCCCCCACAGGTGTAAAGTGCTGTGTAGGTTAGTAAATGGAAAATGTATTTGGATCCTGTAAAAAAAAATTCCCCTTAATTACATATTTTTAGATTTTTTTTTTATTTTATAAAGTGATGCAAAAACCAGCTTTTGCCTTGAAAATCAGAATTTTAACGGGAAGCTGTATACCCGAATTACAACGCGGTTCAGAAAGTGCCTGGGGTGTTACGGGTTTGGGACTAAATGGGTTAAAAGGGTCCCGTTTGCCCATTTTGTGCTGGTTATGAATAACTTCCCGTGCTGATTACCGCGCGTCCCCCCGGGAGCCGCATGCTTTAGGGATGCAGTAAGCGGCTCGTCTTTAAACTCTCGGTAATCCCCCCGGAGATTAATTTCCTAACAGCGGGTAATTTTACCCCGTGCCAAGTCCCGGCGGGGCAGTTACACCGAGGGCCGGCCAGCTGGCGATTTAACCCTTTAACAATTCTGCTTGTTGGTTCCAAAACTGGTGAATTCCGTTAATTGCAAACAAACGAGGGGCACTGTGATTTAAAAGGGCTTATGTGAATACTACAACTCCCACAAATCTGTGCCCACTTAAACACAGCGAATTCCCCCCGGCTTGGAAAACGACTTATTAACCCATCCAATGCTGCAGGTAAACTTTACATCTCTGAACAGCAAGTGTTCCATCTCAGAATCCTCTGTAATTTCTTTATTTTTAATTCCCCCAAACTATACATTTTTTGTCTCCTAAAGTTAACCCTTAGCGTACAGGATTAAACCTTTGGAAGGGACCCATCTGCTTAATATTATTTTCTCAATATACTACAGAGGGGTTAATGTGTTCATTGACAAGTGCGGCTACTTGGGCTGCAGGGTCTGTTATACAGCTGACCCCTGGGACTGAAAGGGTTAAATCGCTGGGTTTGAATTGGTTTTAGCTGGCCTGGAAGGTCCAGTGAGACCCCCCGTGCACAGAAAGCCCCCCGTTTATTTGAATGGAAGTGGTTTCCTGCCACTGATTGGATGGTTGAAGCAACCAGCCAGTGGCAAGCGTATCCGGACCACTGAGGAGACTGGGAGCTGCAGCTTCTCCCTAAGGTGTTTACGTTAATATTACTGAGAAATGACTTTAATATGCGTCACTTTTGGTGGGGATGACATCGTGCCGACCCTTTTAAGGGACAATACGTGGAACTGGTTAACGTCCGCGGGCTCCTCACTGACCGCCGTCCGCTCTGTCTTTGCAGAACAAAGAAAACGCGATGCTCAAGGATCTCCTGAAAGCCAACGCCGAAAAACCTGTGAAGCTGGAGGTTTACAGCACGAAGACGATGAAAGTGCGCCAGCTGGAAGTCACCCCCAGTAATATGTGGGGAGGAGAGGGGCTCCTGGGGGCCAGCGTTCGCTTCTGCAGCTTCCAAGGAGCCAACGAACACGTGTGGCACGTACTGGTAAGATGGCGGGGCAAAGCAAAGGCAGTTACTTATCAACTCCCATCACACCCAGCAAGCCATGTTTTGTTAGGGCCGTCGTGCCTAAATGGTGCTTTTATGTCCCGATGGACCACTCTTCACACACACAGAGGTTTAAAAATTGTTCATCCGTTGCATTAACTCTTTAGGTCGCTCATCCCAATATGAGTATTAAGTATATTATTATTAAGTTTATCATCGCCCGAGGCAAGCGATTGCTAGTAAAGGGGAGATTAAAAAAATGCTTTTGTTTTTCCTCCCCATGGATGGCGCTTTCTGTGTCTGTAGCTTGTATGTGTAAATGTTGTGCCTGCGCACTGCTTAATACTCGATTTGGTTTTTTTTGTAGGAAGTCGAACCGTCGTCGCCGGCTGCCCTTGCTGGTCTGAGGCCGTTCACCGACTACATCGTGGGATCAGACCAGATCCTGCAGGAGGTACTAACGCCGCCTTCCGTACAATGCGCAGGCGCCCTGCCGGACTACTCCGCACAATCCGCAGGCGCCCTGCCGGACTACCCCGCACAATCCGCATGCGCCCTGCCGGACTACTCCGCACAATCCGCAGGCGCCCTGCCGGACTACTCCGCACAATCCGCAGGCGCCCTGCCGGACTACTCCGCACAATCCGCAGGCGCCCTGCCGGACTACTCCGCACAATCCGCAGGCGCCCTGCCGGACTACTCCGCACAATCCGCAGGCGCCCTGCCGGACTACTCCGCACAATCCGCAGGCGCCCTGCCGGACTACTCCGCACAATCCGCAGGCGCCCTGCCGGACTACTCCGCACAATCCGCAGGCGCCCTGCCGGACTACTCCCCACAATCAGCAATACTCCAACCTGTTTTGAGCCAGACCACAATATCACATCAGGCTCTTTGCTACGAAGGACATTGTTTTAAAACATTAAGTTACTGAATATTTTAGATCCTCAAATTGTAGTGAAAATCATTATTTCGTTTTTTTGGATTTTATAAAAAGAAAAGAAAAAAACTTGCTTAATGCTTCAAGTCGTTAAAGCTGCTGTTCCACTAAGAGAAAACATTTAGCTGTTTACAGAAATATATCTGTTATTTTATTCTTTTCGCTGAAGGTTTAATCGGACAAAACAGAAAAACTAAGAAGCTTTATTAAGTTTCTATGGCAACGATCTTTGTGCTCCACGACAATTAACCTTTCCTTGAAAAAAATGATTAATGATGTAAAGTATTAAGCTATTCATCCTGAGAGGGGGGTAGGTGGAACAGCACCTGTAAAAAACAATCATTAACTGGAATAACTATCCTGGCCTCACGAGTGTAACACCAAGAGAGGCATCTATCGGGGTTTGTAATGCAGGGAGCACAAGGTATGGAATAAGAGAGGGGGGGTTCAAGCCAGTATCTGCTGGGTATGTTATTAATCAAGTAATTTAACCCCTTCACTACCCTATCAACGTACAGTTACGTCCACCTAAGGCGCAAGCGTAGGTACACTGTTACATAAGGAATGCCCCATCCCCGCGATCAGGGATTCCTTTTCGGTATGTGTCATGGCTGACACCCCAGGACAG
Source organism: Spea hammondii (assembly GCA_029215755.1). Classification (NCBI taxonomy): domain Eukaryota; kingdom Metazoa; phylum Chordata; class Amphibia; order Anura; family Pelobatidae; genus Spea; species Spea hammondii. The sequence goes on from JARDYJ010000005.1 coordinate 114,724,380, forward strand.
GAGAGACTCGGCATGGTCTGCCTAAAACCTGCTGAAGCCCCCTGCTGGCTGATCTCACGCATTGCAATCAGCAAAGCTATGGAGCCTCAGCGTGACATCATATTGCACGGATAACGTGGTATGGAAAGGGTTAATGTCTTTTGTGTATCGTTTCCCAAGCCCCGTCCGACTCCGGTAACATTAACACGGCCTTTTCTCCTTTTTTTTATAGTCTGAGGATTTCTATTCTTTGATAGAGTCTCACGAAGGGAGACCGCTGAGGCTGCTGGTATATAACACGGAGAGCGATTCCTGCAGAGAGGTGCTCGTCACCCCCAATGGAGCGTGGGGCGGAGAAGGAAGGTACGAATAAAAATTAACACATTCAGGGGGTCCGCGGAGCTGCCCGATCATACTGCCCCTGTGTATATGTTATATAGATTCAGGCACACATGCGCAGCTATACGTCCCGTAAGACATCCTTAGCAGGTTACATGCGCGGGGAGGCGAACCGGGTTTCATATTAATCTCGCTGCATGCGCTATATAAGCCAGCCATGTATATAACGCACGCATACGCCGTATAGAAGGGTCTCTACCCTTGTGGTATGTATCCCGTTATACAGCGCTGTGGAATATGATGGCGATTACGCTTGGGACCGCTGTAATAGCTGCCTACCCCCATCTACTGGCCGTAAGTGGAATTGCAGCATGATGGAAAAGTGCCTTTCAACAGTACAAAAAAAACCAATTGCCCCTTTTAGTTGAGACTATAAGATCTTCTGCCATTTTCCTTCCATGGGGGTCTTTAGAATGAAGCATCCCTCATAAGAGGGTCCATTGCTTCTAACGCCCCCCCACCCTTTTACACGTAACCCCTAGGAAGTGCCTTTCGGGTATATATTCCAGCTTTAGAGTCGCCCTTAAAGGTTAACGTGGCGTTTTCAGCACATTATGTCACTTCTCCTAAATAGAGAACAAAAATAAAATCGTAAAACTATAAGCGCTTTTACCTTCAAATACATTTTATTCGCTGGTAATGATTCCTTTGAAGCTGATCGGGTTAATGGGGCAGAAACTGTGACGAGGGGTAGAAGAGGCCAATCGCCTTGCGGCTGCCTCCCTTGAATTTTGTCTGGGATAGGTAAATTATTTACAAATATAGTAAGTCTTGATTATTCTGGTGGTTTCATAAAGCTGAGCGAATACGCAGTCATGTGATATTCTAATGAGGAGGCGGAGCGGCCGCCGCTGCCGCGTAGAACAAGCGATCGAGGTGTTTGTTTTCTTGTAATTAATACCGTTTTGTTCCGTTGCAGCTTGGGGTGCGGAATCGGATATGGGTACTTGCATAGGATTCCCGCGCAGGCTCGTACGCCCCAGAAAAGCGGTGAGATAGCCCCCCGGTCATCGTCGGCATCGCAAGAGCCTGTTGTGGCGCCCACTAGTGGTTACACCGAGGTAGGAGCCAAAACATGGATTATGAGGCCAAAGAATAACAATAACACGTTATGTCTGCGCTCAGCCCTAATTTACTGGGAGGCGACAGCGACCTGATACACAAAGGAGAGCAAATTACCATCACTCTCATCCGAGAGGCTGTATACAAAGCAAATACGTTAACCCGTCGTGTCCAGGCAAAGCACAGGAGGGGAGTCCTCACTGCATTACTACTAAACTAAGACAAAATAGATGGGATTCCCTCTCACTGGGAAGGTGGTAGATAAGTGGAGCAGCCTCCCAGCAGAAGTGGTAGAGGGTAATACAGCGAGGGGATTTAAACATGCGCAGGATAGGCATACGGATCCTGAATCGCAGACGAGGCCAACGATGGATTAAGGTTTTTACAGCAGGATAAACGAGTGACTAGACGGGGGCCGATCTGCCAGGAGATTCTGCTTGTGTGATAAGTAACAGGACTGGCGTGTTATTCCTCGGCCGTTTGAAGCGGATATAACGTGTCCCTGTTTGTGGGTCTGTTTACCGAGCAGCTTCAAACCCCATCCTTATCTGCTTCGATTCTGGAATCATGTTAAAAAATGCACGTTTTTAACAATAGAGGCATTCCCTCCGCACTCTGTTTTGTAGCGTTCTACTCTTTAAACACTTCGCGTAACTGTGTTCTTCCTTTGTAGGCTCCTCTGATGCCGGCAGAACCTCAGACTGACCACGCTGCAGACGCTCTCCCCCCGACCGACCTCCAAGAACCACAGACCCCCAGCAATCCCGCAGAAGGGTCTCTGGTCCTCCCTCCCCCCGTACAGCGGGTGATGCAGCCAGGTAACGCTACAAGCTGTGTGATTGGTCAGTTGTTAAAGATCCAGGTGAACGACTTGGTAGACGTTTCCCAGATTTTTTCTTCCATTAAGTCGTCGTCCACGCTACGCCTCCCCTTTCTTTAAGATGTATAATGTATATATCAGGAATCATCTACTTTGATTTATCCCCCAGGAGACCTCCAGTGGGCTTTTTAAAATTGTTTCTATAATTTAATATTAAATTATTATTATCAACAAAAAATACAGCAAAAAAAGAAAAATCCCATATTTGAGTTTTCTCAATGGATTCACCTGACGGATTATCAGAGAGGGAAGTGTCCGCTCCGGGGAGTTTATATTATAGTGAATTGAACGTCTTTAACTCTTCGTCGTCCAAACCAAATATTATTTTAATACTTAATGCATCCCTTTAGGTTTTCCTGATGTCTCCGACCTTCCGGTGCCTGAAATACCCGACTTAACAAAACTCGTCGGTGTGACGGCACCCGATTTGTCAAACTTAATGGCGGACGTCCTCGGGGCAACAGACAAGTCTCAGCATGCTGAGGAGCTGAGTGCTCATACAGGTATTATTATTATTATCACTATTATTATTATTATTTCATTTAATTCAAGGGCCAGTACTGTATTTGCTTGATTATAAGACAAGGTTTTTTCCAGAGCAAATGCTCAGAAAAATATCCCTCGTCTTATAATCGGGGTCGTCTTATTCGCGTAGAGCTCTACGCGCTGCCCGGACTAAGCACCGGGGGACTCAGAAGCACCAGTAAGTTTGGAGGACGGAGGGGGGGGGAGTGTTAAATGGGGAGCATAAGGCATTTCTGGGGGCATAGTGCTTTGTGAAATGCCTTTTAACCCTCTTAATGCCTCCAGAAATGCCTTTTAACCCTCTATACGCCACTCTGCCCCATAATATGCCTTTTAACCCCTAAATGCGAGAGTGGCATATAGGGGTATAAGGCATTTCTGGAGGCAGAGTGGCACATAGGGGGTCAAAAGGCATATAATGGGGCACAGTGGCATTTAGACGGTTAAAAGGCATATCATGGGGCACAGTGGCATATAGGGGGTATAAGGCATTTCTGGGGCAGATGTGCATAACTGGGGGGGCAGATTGAAAAAAAAAAAAAGGAAATAAAAACAAAATATTTTTCTCAATCATAGCTTTTATTAAAAAATTTAATAGTTTAGATGAATTAACATTTACTGGTAAAACTTTTTTCCTATAGGGTCGTCTTATATTCAGGCTTTTTCTTTTTTTCGTAAATGAATATTTTGGGGGGTCGTCTTATAATCGAGCAAATGCGGTAGTTTTTATATCAGGGGAGATCCACCGTGTTACAGAGAGAGAGGCTGCTTCCCATTACAATATTACGGCTCTAGGGTGTGACAGCTTGAAAAATAAAATAGTGTATTTTACTTTAAAAATCCCCTTTTTGCCTTTTTGTACTTTCATATGCATTGTTTCTTTCGGGGCTCCCTGGGACAGTGTATTTATTGAAACCGTGAAATGATTACATTGTTTTTGTAATACAAAGTAACCATGGGCAGCCGCGTGCTGAGTGCCGTGGAATTGCCACACTACACTTCCGGTTCATATTGCCAGCCTGGGGTCCTAACGGCGGTGATGTGATTGCCCGACAGAGTATTTTTCACACGGCTAAATACTTCTTCAAGAGAGGATATGTAAGGGCTTATGTTTTTGTTTCAGAAGCACAGCTGAACGTTCCAGATCCGTCTCCCGACTCCTTCAAGTCTCCATCTGCTTCGAATCACTTGCTTACTCCGGACCCTCGCGCGGACCCTGCCCCGTGTATCGCGGAAGACGATCTGGGAGTTAGATCTTTGCCTGATCCGGACGCCATACCCATGTCCTCGCAAGGCGACGGCAGAGCCCCCAAAGACCCCGCAATATTAAAAGATGAAGAGAAAGAAGAGTAATTGGAAAGTGATGGAGGCTGAAGAGACAGCTGTGCCAACCCATGACCAGCCCCCCCGGACAGCAGATCATCTTTATATTGTTATAAAATAATAATAATAATAATTTTTATACAAAGGACACTTTTAATTATTGAGACGTCTTTATTGCTACACAAACCCCGATGATTATCACCGGAATCCAAATTCATCGCAATCGGCCTCAAATCTGTGCTTCATTAGAGGGACTTGTCAGTCCATTGAGGGTCTTGGGCTTGTACTATGTAAGATGACCTGTATATTTATACCGATATATATATATATATCTACCAGATTATCGAGTCACGATGCAAGGCGTATACAGGATTCTTGCAGCGTGTGAAATAATATGCAGAATTTATATATTTTATAAACGGTTCTTCTGTATGCCGGCGTTATTCTGTGCGTTATTTCTGAGCATGTATGACTTGGCGATGCTTTTTCCTTCCCGCAAAAAAAAAATTAATAAGACACAAAGTATTTATTAAGCCACCAGTCCTCGACGTTACGGGGAGGTCACAGACTTCGAGAGGGGGGGCTGTTACGTCAGGAAACCTGATTTTTTCCCCACGCCTGCATGATCTGTCCTATATTTTAGGTTTAATCTGTGTATATTTGTTATTGTACAGGATTTCCTATTTTTATTATTGGATATTTAGAGGACGAAAGGACCACCGTAATAGATTTTAGTCTTTCGACTAACAAACTTCACTCCTACACCAGGCAGGAATTGCTGTCCAAAGACCCAGCCAAAGGTCGTATAATAGTATGTAAAGACTTAAACATACAAATGATGTACGGTCTCTCCGTCTAGAGCAGGGGTGTCCAAACTGCGGCCCTCCAGCTGCTGCAGCACTACATCTCCCATAATGCACTTTCAGCTCCGGGGCTGGCTGAGGAGTATAGGAGATGTAGTCCTGCAGAAGCTGGAGGACCGCAGGTTGGACTCCCCTGGTCTAGAGTATTGTCAGAAGGGTTAATATCAGAGAAGACAGATCAGCATGCGCGTGTGCGTTATATGCCGCCTGGTTGGACGCAGAACACGCGTGTATCGCGCTTTGGGCAGTATCCCTGTTTCATTCCTGACATGATACCTTATTGAGACTGAAGGGGGGCATTTAAAAAAAAATTGTTTTATTCAGTCTTAACATAAGTCTTAACAGATACGTTCTTAACCCATTATTATTATTATCATTCTACTCCCCCCCCCCCCCCCCTTGCTTTAGTCTGTTTTGATGCAACATTGAGGCAGCTCTGTATTTAATTGATTGTATTGGCGGATGAAAAATAACCTAATTTGCCTTTTCATGTTTAATTTTAGGGTATTAAACCCGGAGGCTAAGCCTCTCCAACCTGCGGCCCTCCAGCTGCAGCAGGACTACATCCCCCATAATGCTTAGGGACTGGCTGAGGAGTGTGGGAGATGTAGTCCTGCAGCAGCTGGAGGGCTGCAGCTTGGACACCCCTGTTACGCGGGAGCGTTGGTTTATATGCACACAGGAGATCGTCTGTGGTTAGAAACAAGCTGCGGATTCATAATGAGAAAAAACATTGAGGTCCCTCCACCAAAGAAGCAGTCGGTACTTTTCATCAGCCTGGATGGATTTAGGCCTCGTACCGCAGTCTGGCGAGTCTGATTAGTAAATTGCGACTTCTGGATCGCATGTGTCTGGAAGTAAAATCCAACACGATGTATCAGTCTTTAAGAACTTAACTCTAAGCTGGCCCCGTCTTCTTAATGCTAAAAAAATATTCTTTGGAAATTAATATTTCATTTATTATTGTTTGGGAATCAATAAAGGAGCCTAACGAGGGGTTAATTGGATGGATGATCATCGCTAAGGTTTTCTTAGCAAAGTCATGTTTTATGATTTTGCTGCCATCCTCAGAAGATAAGAACAGATATTTAAAATCTTGAGTGGGGAGATAATTGTCATTTTGTTTTTGAGAATCTTTATCTCCACAAAAAAATTAAATCAAAGGGTGACCAATTTCTGTAAAAAAAAAATGATTTCCTTTGTTTTGAGGATGAGGAACGAGTGTGAACTCCCACTCCTGGAGTCAGCCTATTTACTCATTTGCATCACCTGAAAATTGGTGCATCAGTATGTAATATATATATATATACATGCACACTACCGTTCAAAAGTTTGGGGTCACTTAGAAAAGCAATTTTTGTTGATTAAAGAAATCCAGAGCAGACGGGGTTAATGTTGTAAATGACTATTGTATCTTAAAACAGACAATAGAATATCTTGATGGGCGTACAGAGGCCCTTTATCACTCCCATCACTCCTGTGTTCCAATGGCCCTTTATCACTCCCATCACTCCTGTGTTCCAATAGCCCTTTATCACTCCCATCACTCCTGTGTTCCAATAGCCCTTTATCACTCCCATCACTCCTGTGTTCCAATAGCCCTTTATCACTCCCATCACTCCTGTGTTCCAATAGCCCTTTATCACTCCCATCACTCCTGTGTTCCAATGGCACGTTGTGTTCGCTGATCCAAGTTTAAGTTTAAAAGGCTAATTGATGGTTAGAAACCCTTTTTGTAATTATGTTAAAGCCAAAATTTTCCTTGTTATCCATGAAAACAGCTGAGTGGCCCCAAACTTTTGAACAGTAAGTGTATAGATATTTAAAGGGATTTTTTCTTTCTTAGTGTAAAGCAGCGTCGCAGGTACATTTTACAGAGACATTTCGTTAAGAACGTATCTTTCACTTTTATTATCGATATTTATGTTGTAATAAGGTGTGAGGACAAGTGGGAGTCCAAAACTGTTTCCTACCTGTTTTATATATATATATATTTTTAGGTTTTTGGGTTTTCATAATTGGGCATGCATGGGAAATATTTTTTTCTTGGTTTTGGGTTTTTTCGGCTGATATTTTCATGCTCCCCATTGTAGATGTAGCCCTGCCTATTGATGGTAATTCACCTGCTGGTCAAGAGGACTTATAAGAAACCCTTAAAAATAACAATCTCCAAAAACGGCTTCATCTGTGCGTTTTATCACCTGATTGGTGGGTTTGAGATGGAAATATGAGTTTTTGTATCTGCATCCAATATCTTCTTATTTAAGTCTGTTTGCCGTTGTATTGGTTCAGTTTTACATTAGATTAATTTATCATCAGAATTTTTTTTTTTTTTAGGAATGCAGAGATTGCAATAAAATATTTCTGCTACAAAGATGTTTGTCCTGTATTATTGGGTGTAATTATTGTGTAAATACATTTTGGTAACATTCAAACTCAAACGCCACACTCAGCTGATTCTTTGACAAAGTCCTTTTTCCCTAATGAGCGTCTTTTCTCCATAGACTGTTGTTAATCAGAGGGTCCATTGGGGTGATTGAGACGGAGTAATTCTATTGTTTACAGCAGGCAGTATGATAAGGAGTCAGGGTGTTTGTCTAGTAGGTTGGACCTAGATAACCGGAACACAGACAGAAATATGTAGCTGGCTAAGAGATTATGTGAAATCTAAAACTAAAGTGGTTTGAAATAATGAAAGAAGTTATTTTTAATTATTCCAGTAATTGGTGGAACTTCCCCTTTAAGAGCATGGTGACCAAAGGCGCATGCATGAGCACACTGGACAGTTAGTTAGGGGCCCCGTTTGGATCACGCTGGTGGCCTACCAGAGAATTCCCGATCGGCTGTCTCACCTGGGGTAGGTCTCGGGACTGGATATGTTATTGTGTGTTTGGGTATGTATGTTAGTGTATGTTAGTGTTTCCTTGCCTGTGTGTGCGGCTGGGTATTTATGTCTTTTTGGGTATGTATGATGATGTATGTATGTATGTGTGTGTGTTATTAAATGCATGTGTGCATGTATGTGTGTCTGGGTATTTACGTCTGAGTATGTATGTTATTGTATGTATGTGTGTATGCCTGGCTATGTTAAAATGGGTGTGTGGGTTTGAAAATGTGTAAACGTGTGTTAGTGAAAGTGTGTCTGGCTGTGTTAGTTTTTGTGTGGGTGTCTGGCTGTGTATCTTAGTGTCAAGCGTCTTGTGTGTGTTAGTGCTGTGTGTCTAGTTGTGTTGGTGTGAGTGCCTTCCGAGATCTGGAGATCATATCAGGCAGATCAGGCTTCTGGATCTGCCATTAACACGCACATTTTTATTAAAATAGTAGATTTTGTTCGGATATATATTATATTATACAGCACAATATTTTGAACATGTAATTTCGATGTTATACGGCTAAAGAAAAAAAGGGGGAGTTCCTCTTTAAAATAAAAATCCCAGGTCAGTGGTGCCTCCTATAACTGTTGGGTTACCGTTATTTCCGTTTATTGATACATTTGAAGGACGCAGCTTTGGTCTCCTGTCCTAGGAATCGCATTTCGCAGGACAGCAGCTGCTCCCAACGCATTCTGCCCCTCACAGCTCACAAGTCACGTATAATAATGTCAGATCTTTTATTAAATGCTGGAATTGATCCTGGTCTCATCGCAGATACGGCAGTTTCTCATCAAATGGTAAAGTGTGACTTAAACATTAATGTATGTATTTGTCAAATATTTGTTGACATCATTTTATACAAAACAAGAGATATAAATTAAAAAAAATATTTCTTTATAAATCTGTTTTTTTATAATAATAAAAAAAAGACAAAATGTCCGTGGTTTATCTATGCAAAGGAGGAGAAATATCAAACACTAGAGGGTCAGTGGCTTAGATGTAACGTAATGAAGTTTTACTTTACTGAGTTATAGATATATGGAACTGCCTGCAAGCATGGGTGGTAGAGGCTTATACAGTGAGGGTATTTAAACATGGAAAATGTATCTTCTCCTTTATTTGCTATTCTATCACTTCACTGTCAGACGTTAATAGCTGAAGAATCGCTGCCCTGTGCAGATGGTAATGTGTGAATAATGTGATCCCCTGCAAAAATGACCATTTAAGGGTTAAATTAATTTCACAGATGCCGATTATGAGATTAAGAATAAACTTTATTATATAATAAATGTTTTTCTGTTTTATCGACCTTAACGCAGGTCGAGGAGGGGGCCACCTCTGGACCCTCAAAGAGTCGTTCTCCAGTACGCGGGAAATATTTAGAACCAGTTAGAAATTAGGCAGCTACAGCCTAGTAGCCCAACTGTTTGATTAGGAACCATGCAATCAAACTGTCCATCTTGGCAAAACACTTAATATCCTTCGCTCATTTATTATTATTATTATTTATTGTTTTATATAGCACCATGACATTCTGTAGCGCTGTACAATGAGTAAGACAGGACATCATTCATATGGTTTGCTTTTTCTCTCTATCCGTGGTCTGGCTTCTCTTGAGCTTTCACACAGAGGCCTCCATGGATCCCTACCATCCTATCAGTAGTTAAGTTCTCTCCTGTACATTAAGCAGGCTGTAGGTTATTGATACATTTTACCCCACATCAACCATTTTCAGCCATGCCCAGTTCCAGTTATAAAATCTGTAATGTTTTGTGTAAATGGGTGTGTAAATAAAGTTTAAAAAAAAATAAAAAAAATTCTCCATTGTGATGTCATAACGGAAGGTGCACAGCTCTCTACACAGGAGTGAAGCCGTCACTCTGGAGCATCTACAGCAGCAAGAACCATGTAAAAACTGCTGGTCGCCTGACAAAGAGACCTGCAGAGTGTCGGCTCTCCGGCAAAGAGATTCGCAGAGTGTCAGGCTCCAGACAGAGATCCGAAGATTGTAACCTGCAGATCGACGTTTGTGATTATATATTTATATTTAATCTTTCATTTAATTTTGCCCCATCCACAAGAAAGAATTTACCTCTTAATGCCCAGAGGGAAGGGCAATTCTTCCAGACATGGTCCCTCATAGGTTTCCTCCAAAGATGGGGTTTTTCCTATCCTGCGAGCTGGAGAATGACTCTTTGTGAGTCCAGAGGTAGCCCCCTCTTCAACCTGCTTTAAGGTTGATTAAAAAAAAAAAAATTGATTATATAATAAAGTTTATTATTAATCTCATAATTGGTGTCAGTGAATTTTTCAACTCTTTATTTGCTTTTAATTGTCATTTTCCAATGAAAGGAGGAGAAACAAATAAATTTAACCTTTCTTATGTAAGCAGCATTTTGTGGGGGTCACATTTTCCACACATTTACAGAGCAGCGATATTTTAGTTATTAACTTCTGAAGTCATAGAGCAGCAAATTGAAGAGAAGATACATTTTGTGTGGCAACAATTACTCTGTAACTGACTGGTTGGTCTCATCAGGAGCCATATGCGTATCCCATGCATGTTTAAATCCCATTTACTGTATAAGCCTTTACCACCCCTGCTTGGAGGCAGTTTCATATATCTACCACTCTCTAAGTAAAGTAAAAATCCTTACACTATATCTAAACCTCTGACTCTCTAGTTTTTGAACATGACCTCTTGTTCTAACATTTATCCGCCTTTCCATAGATAAACCACAGACATCTTGTCTTTTTTTATAAAGATAAAGGACTCTTAAAAATAATAGATTTTTTATTCATATCTCTTGTTTTGTATAAAATGATGTCAGCAAATAGTTTACAAATACATACATTAGTACAGTTCTGGGGTTTATTACTGTATACAGTGCTGGGGGTTATATTACTGTATACAGTGCTGGGGGTTATATTACTGTATATAGCGCTGGGGGTTATATTACTGTATACAGTGCTGGGGTTATATTACTGTATACAGTGCTGGGGGGTTATATTACTGTATACAGCGCTGGGGGTGAAAATCTTCATAGCCCCCAAATCTTCAGGTGTCCAAGGAGGGCAAGGAGGGGCAGGATAAGTCCAGGAAGTGGGCAGACTGGAAGATGTGACTGTCCTGTGAAGATCATGGCTGTTGGGAGCTATGAATCTAGGAACTGATCCTATGAGAGCTGGATTCACGTGTTACTCCTGAATTTAAGGGGAAATCACACGAGGAACAAAGAAACACCGTGCAAAACTTTCCTGCTCCGAGTAACAAAATCCTACTCAGCGCACACTGCCGACCCGACAGATCAACCGAAGGATAAAATAGGGCCATTTTCAATAAAATAAAAAAGCTTTAATCTTTGGATTTAGTGCAATAAATGAGGCTAATGAGGTTTATACCCAGCCAGGGCCGGTCTGGCGTTGATCGGACGGTGCTGGCACTTTAAGTCCAGCGGCCCCCTGATGTTCACATAGCAGAAGCACCTGATCTGATAGTCTAAATTATTTAACATTAAAAGATAAAAATACAACAATCCAAAAACATTTTATAACAAGAATAAAAACAAATAACATTTTATAGACATTTCTGGTTTGAAGTTTCTGAAGATGAAGATTCTCAGCCCAATTCCTACTAAACAAAAATAAAAAATAAATACTCAAGAAGAATTGCATGCGAGGCCTCCATGGATTCCATCTAGTCGCCCGTTTCTCCTGCTGTAGAGTCAAACCTTAATCAGTCGTTGGTCTCCTCTTAGATTCAGGAGCCGTATGCCTATCCCATGCATGTTTAATACCCTCACTGTATTAACCTCTAATGTTCCTCCATAGACTTTCATTAGCAGGGCTAGCACTGGCAAGGTTGCCCTGGCGCTTTAAGGTGGCGGCGGCCTGGTGATGTCAGTGCGGCCAACAGCTGGATAAGCGCACTTAAAAAAGACTATTTCTGAAAATGTATTTTTAATCTGATACTAATAATAAAAAAGATGAATTGGTGGCTTCCCCTTTAAATTAACCGCTTCTTGCTGGCGCTGCCAGTGCCGGATGTCACGGGGTCCTTTTCTACCCTCATACTTTGTATACTTTGTGACACTTTGCTCCCGATCTCTAAATAATCCTCTGACAGTGACGGGTTCCTCGAGCTTTAAAGCATCAGATTTTTCTGAAAAATAAAAGTCACCCAAACGGGTTAGAAAAAGGGTTTTGTTTTCTTTTTTTTTTGGTTTCCTTTGTGAGGCTCGATCCCCGCGGCAGGAACATTAACGCGCTCAAGGAGAGAGAGAGAGGACGAGCCGCGAATACTAATCTAGGACTGAAACAGATACTTTCTCAGCTCTAAAATAGGGCATGGCTCAGCCAAGACGGGTATTGGGTTTCCCCCCTGTCCATGGGGGCCGTTTTTCTGCGGGGACAGACTGTACCTTCACCTGCTGTCTGAGGAGTTAAATAAAAACTATTTCTTGATCTCACGGGTCGGAGGTCAACCTGTTTTTTCCCTCTGTGAAATGGGCGGTCAGAATTATTAACCCTTAGTGCGCCGAAGAATATTTTCTTTGTTTTTTTTTAAGGAAAAACCTCAGGCCGCCTTTATGTCACGATATCCGGTCCGATCTGTGGGGAACCTAAATGTGGAGGTTTTTGAGTAATATATACGGTATAATTTGCGGGTTAATAAAATACATTTTATGGTGATTTATATAACAACCTGGAGTATGTTAGATTTTTTAATGGCACTTAATAAGGGGACTGTCTCCTAACACTCACTCTAACACCGTACACATACACATACTTTCTCCTGCTCCTCCTCTCCATCTCCCAGGCACCGCTTACCACAGGCTGACCTCTGGCAGTTAAACACCATAAGCTGACACACAATCACGCTAACACCATACACTGACATCCACGTACACCGGCTAACAACAAATCAGTCATGTGATATTTTGGGTTCAAGCACCACACTGCACCACACTGAGCTAATGCTTTATGGCAGTGCTAATGAAGTCCATTCCTTTATAGACTTTCATCAGTCAGAGTGTCCAGTTGAGTGATTTAGACTGAGTCATTCTATTGTTCCCCACAGGCAGTATGATAAGGAGTCGGGGAGATTGTCTAGTAGATTGGGGCTCAGATCACATAGCGAAAACTCATACAAATGGCTAATATGCAGCTGCCTCAAAACAATATATATTATGTGGCAAAAACTACAACTAAGGTAAAAAAACTCTCTTTTTTTTGACCGACGCTAAAAAAGGAAGCCACAGAATTCTAGGCAGTCTTGACAGACAGCTCAATTCCGTACCCGGGAACCTACGACTCTCCAAGAGACAACCAACTTTGTGATATGAAGGACCACTTTGATGGGAAAGTTGGGTGACCCTTCTGGAAGATCCTGGCTTTTCTATAAGGTCTTCTTCAAGGAGAACTCTAAGCCCAGAGCTCGTAGATGGATAATCCAGGGGCAGAAGGTATCTAAACATTACTAGGAATACAAACCACTTAAACAACTGTTCCAATGTTGCAAACCTCCGATTCCGGACACTCACTCGGTGTCTAGCTATGAACCACTAAACAAATGATCAAACTGATGGCGACTCGGTTCTGGAACCATCGAGAACCTGCGATGGTTCCTATCAAGGACAACGATGATTCTGTTCTAGATACACCTTCAGCGTCTGCGGCTCTGACCTACTTTCGAATTGCTTGCCTCAGCTTTTGTCACATAGTAACACATTAAACAGACCTTCTATCTCTTCGACACACAAACCCTGCTCTGTCTCCCCACGGCTCGACTGCCAAGATGCCATCGACCAGGGGGATCCTGAGAGCGTTTCAATTCAGCGCTTGGAACAAAGCACCATATTTTACAATTTTTTATAAAAAAATGGCATTTTGTGAATTTCTGGAGATACGTCCGCACTGCTGTTTCCATTCATAGAAGAACCTTGGAGAAGATCTCAGTATAAAGGACTAAAAACTTTCACGGGGCGTTTTACGTTTATGTTGCTGTTTATCTGATCCGATGTAGGACTCAACTCACCGTTTCCTCCTTAGTCTGTATCCGCCATCAAGGCACCACTGTTTAAATACTGATTGGAGGAGTCTGAAAGGGTGGTAGATAAGTGGAACTGCCTCCCAGCAGAAGCGGTAGGGGCTAATACAGTGAGGGATTTAAAATATTCATGAGATAAGCTTTATGTTTGTAATAAGCCCCTAGATTTCCGATGGCATCCCTGGCCCCAAACATTCAGGAGAACGTCCTTCATCCAGTTTACCCATCCACAACATAGAGTATGGGTGGGATGGCACTATTCAGCCCGGGGTAGTGAGGGCAAGTTGAACCAAGTGACCCAGTAATACAGCAATACAGACAGACGGTGGTCCAAACAAGCCCTGTCCTGTCCTACAAGTGTTCACTAACAAGGACAACATAGAAAACACATAAAGGGAGCACAAGAAGGATCCAGGTATGACGTAAAAAAAACTTTTGGAACTCCAGACACCCTAATGGCCTTAGGAGTATTTCAACTAACACAATTTAGGTATTGGCCCCAAAACCTTAAATCAGAGCAGCTAATATATGATTAGTTATTATAATTATTTTTAGTATAATGTATTTTTAATTATTAATAATGTATTATTATTAGTATTATTAGTGTTATCATCAGTATAGATTATTATTTATTAATATTAATACATTTATTTATGTATCATTATAGTTTACTGTAATTCATTCTTATTAAGCATGAATTTTTATGTATAATTATTAGTTGTATTATCAGTATTATTATATTATTATTAGTGTTAGTCAATAATAATCTACTCTGATAATAACACCAATAATAATACTGCTAATAATAAATAATACTACTAGACAATACTACTAATAATTATTAATAATACATAAATATAAATTAATATTAGTCAATAATAATCTATACTGATAATATGAATTTATATTTATGTATTATTAATATTTATTAGTATTAGTAGTATTGTTTAGTAGTATTATTTATTATTAGTAGTATTATTATTGGTGTTATTATCAGACTAGATTATTATTGACTAATATTAATTAATATATTTATGTATTATTCATATTTATTAGTATTAGTAGTAATATTATTTATGTTATCATAATAGATTATTTTCTCATATTAATTATTTTTTATTATGCATTATTATTATTATGATATAAGTGCTATAGTGTGGGGTTTGGGGGCTTCTGTGTGGCTGCTGCTGCCTCCCAGGCAGTGGTGACAGGCTGCTCCTGCCAGCCTCACCCCCCCCCCCACCCCCTGCTAAACTTACCCCAGCCTCTCCTCACTCCTCCACTCACAGCACTCATGGACCCTCCACAACTAATTTTGTAGGACACTGATTTCTCAGGAACGGGGGGCATCTCTTTAAACTTCATTGTGGAATCCTGAGACCCTCCAAGACTGCATCACAAGGTCAGTAAAGGGGGTTGTTTGATGCCCCAAATACCCTGAACTGGTGCATGGGGGCTCTGAGGGCTCATATACACAGCTATGGGGTCTTTCATGCTGTAAATTCTCATGTACCTGATCAGTTAACCCGTTCCCAACCCCAGTGGGCAGCATTAGGCAGCCACTGGCGCTAAATGTACAGCGTAAACCTTGGCAGACTAAGCATGATAGGAGTTATTCTGCATAGAAAAATTACTGGGCGAGGGTTATATCTACCGTGTAAATAATTTATGTTTGTACGTTAGGTATATTTATAAGCGCTGCTTCTTACAAATAATTTTGCATTGTGACTTCATTTAACCCCTTGAATGCCTGACTGATAATTTAACTCATCTTCAATCAAAGGGTTAAAGAATGAAAACTTAAGCATAAATTCAAATATCTATCCATCTATCTGTCCATCTTATTTTATTATAATGTAAATATTAGCCGGTGGCATGCGCGTGTGTGTCTGTGAGCGTGTCTGTGTGTGTGTCTGCGTGTGTGTATGTTATTATTTATCGTTTTATATAGCGCCATCTAATTCCGTAGCGCTGTATGTATGGAATGACATGTCTGCAAGCCCCGGGACTGCAGCTTCCCGTATCACGCAGCTCACTGCGGCTGCAGAGCCCGGGACTTGGGGCTATAATTGGAAGGAGATGCAGTTTGCAGCTGAATTAGCGATTCCCTCCGCACTGCTGACACTTCATTCACTAACACCAGGCGTCCTTCACACGCTCGGGGCTGGGAGTCCAAGGGCAGGGGCGCTCCTGGCTGTACAGGGCCCTGAAGGAGTATTAAAAGAGGGCCCCCCTGTGATAAATTCTGGAAAAGATAAAGCACATAGTAATGTGTATGTGTGATGTGTATGTGTGTATGTGCAATATGTATGTGCGATGTGTATGTGCGATGTGTATGTGTGTATGTGCGATGTGTGTATGTGCGATGTATATGTGTGATGTGTATGTGCGATGTGTATGTGTGTATGTGCGATGTGTGTATGTGCGATGTATATGTGCGATGTGTATGTGTGATGTGTATGTGTGTATAAGTGATGTGTATGTTCGATGTGTATGCGCAATGTATATGTGTTGCGTGTATGTGTATGCGCAATGTGTATGAGTTGTGTGTATATGCAGGGTGTGAGTGCGATGTGTATCCGTGTACATGGGAAATATAATCATGTGAATGTATGTTTTAGTAGCATGCTGATCATATGATGTTTGTATGCTAAAGTATCTTGTGAACAGTCAGTTACCTGCAGTGTGTATATGGCTGGGGGGCTGGCTTTAGGTTTATAGGGACCCTGAGCCCAGACTTAGGGGTCTCACCTCTGACTCCAGAGATTTTAATAAGGATGGCAATACCTTTCATCAGAAATATACCTTCCAGCCATATGATGTTTTGTGAGACCCTTGCACACTGAGCTCTGCAGGGGAGGAGTCAGCATTGAGCTCTGCAGGGTGGGATGGTGTGGAGCTCTTCAAGGGAGGGAGATAGAACTGAAATCAGCAGGAGAGGAGCCTGAAGATCTGGATGTGCCCCCTAGCCCAGTCTCACTTTCAGAAGAGTCCTCTTCATCCCTGGCAGTAAGGTGCGATGGCGGTGGCAGCTCCCACCTCTCCACTATCGAGTCCTCCTTCATGGTCTGCCCCCTGTCTGATTCCCGGCTCCAGGATATGAAGTCATAACCCAGGACTCAGTAACATCACATACATAGACCTCCACCCCACCGTAAGGACCTCCAGACCTGTTGAGTGGGCCCTAGGGAGAGATGCTGTGGGCTTCTAAGGTGTCTGCTCTTTTGCCTCATGTTGAAAAAGGACCCATCACTATTAAATGTTTGTTTTGCTCACAATACCATTTCTGCTGGAGGGTTGATCCATGCACTCACTACTGAATTGTTGGGAAAAATGTTTTCAGTGGGGTGTTTCGCTCCCTAACAACAAATCTATAGTAAGAATATTGGTTTCCCCAGATGGCGCGCATGTTATTCCACCACCCCTCGCTGCTTCGTGGGGTAGTATTTACAGTATCCCGAGATCAGTTACAGCTGAGACTCAGGAGCCTTTGAGGAGCTTTTAATCTCCAGATCATCTGAGCCGTCCAGATGGGTTCCACGCCAAGAAGACTCTCCCCGCCTGTCCCGCATGTCACAGGCAGGCGCTGATACAGGGGCCCTGACCATATCAGAATAATAATAAAAGCCTGTCGCCGGGCATGCAGGAATTATTCAACTTTATTTAATAAAGCGGCCCTGTGTAATGTATAGATAAATCAGTGACCGGCCCCTGTATAATGTATAGATAAATCAGTGACCGGCCCCTGTATAATGTATAGATAAATCAGTGACCAGCCCCCTGTATAATGTATAGATAAATCAGTGACCAGCCCCCTGTATAATGTATAGATAAATCAGTGACCGGCCCCTGTATAATGTATAGTTAAATCAGTGACCGGCCCCTGTATAATGTATAGACAAATCAGCGAGCCGGCCCCCTGTATAATGTATAGATAAATCAGTGACTGGCCCCTGTATAATGTATAGATAAATCAGTGAGATGACCCCTGTATAATGTATAGTTAAATCAGTCAGCCGGCCCCCTGTATAATGTATAGTTAAATCAGTGAGATGGCCCTGGGTAATGTATAGTTAATATTTTAACACCGTGCAGGATCGACGAGGCATTTTCATACTTGAAGTTGTGTCAGCGAAGTATAGAATGTATAGAATGGATACGCGTATGGAAGCGGGGAGGAAATACCTGGGCTAAGCAATTATCGTGCACAATGTTAAAAGTGCTCTTATCACCATAGCAACCAGAGAAACGATTAGCAGGAACATTCTGTAGGATGTTGGGGTAATAACCTTTTTCACACTTTTTCTCAAAATCACTTTTTTCTGTATAAAACCCCAACTATTTTTTTGTTGCTTGATATTGAGTTGGGGCAGGCTGGGGAGTGACTCGGTGCTGGGCTCATGTCACGGGGCATCTATTGAGTTTGAGCCGGATTCTTACCCCCTCCACCCTAACAATTCCAGTACAAAGGAGAACACAAGGCCGGCTCTATAATTCTTGCTGAGACTCTCTCCTAGCGGGGCATTTACCCCAGGACAGCGCCACCAGCCGCCCCCTGTACCGCCGTCGGGGTTATAACAGTAATGGGCTGGTTGGGGGCGATCCATGACCTCCCTTTTTACCTCGTCATTGAGTAACGGAGCCGCAGGGAGCCTCATTTCCCAATAGGCTGCGGCCCCTCTGGACCTGCTGCCCTCGGCCTAGTCGTCATACCCCGGAACTCTCCTGGTTTTCCCCAGAGGCTCCAGTTGAAGCGCTGCTTCTCCGAGTCTCCAGGTAACGAAGGAGAAACTCTGAGTCGCGGGAGCAGTGTTATGACACGCCCACTCCACGCCCACACCACGCCCACTTCCAAAAATGAGCAGCTTCTATTTTTCAATCTCTACTTTTTTCCTTCTCTCTGCAGGCCCTGCTGCTGATCTAACCTGGCACCATGGGGGTTAAAGCCACCCTACCGCACTACGAGTTGGGATTCTACGCTCTCGTGCTGACCTGTGCTCTGGTTTACTCCTTGAATGGAGTATTTGAGATGTCTCGA
Source organism: Spea hammondii (assembly GCA_029215755.1). Taxonomy (NCBI): domain Eukaryota; kingdom Metazoa; phylum Chordata; class Amphibia; order Anura; family Pelobatidae; genus Spea; species Spea hammondii. The sequence continues at coordinate 114,743,371 of JARDYJ010000005.1, forward strand.
GGTAAGTGATGTCTCCCTTCCGCATATAAAATGTATTAATGATAAAAGACATCGCACCGCGCAGGCTCTTGCGTTAACTTTAATCCCATCCCGCAGATAATATGAATCGAAAGACGTTCCGGGAAGGCGTGAAGTCCGGCTGGCATTACATCGGCAGGAAAATGGTGAGTGAAAAAAAATTACCCTGACCTTGGGTACTTAAATAATAATAATAGTAATAATAATAAAAATGCTAATAATAATAGTAATAATAATGCTAATAATATTTATAATAATGCTTATAATATTAGTAGTAATAAAAACAATAATAATTATAACAGTCATAATGCTAATAATAATAGTAATAATAATAGTGATAATAATGATAATAATAGTAATAATAATAATGATAATAATAGTAATAATAATAATTATAACAGTAATAATGCTAATAATAGTAATAATAATAGTAATAATAATGATAATAATAGTAATAATAATTATTATAACAGTAATAATGCTAATAATAGTAGTAATAATTATAATAATAATTATAATAGTGATAATGATAACAAAATAATAGTAATAATAATTCTAATAATAATACTGTGTAAGTATGTTAATTCGTGGGTGTTTTAGTATGTGTATGTATACACACATATGCCAAACAAAACTGTGAAAATAATAAAAACTAAACAATTTCCTCTACCCCCCCCTCTTAGTAAATACATCCAATAGACGTTGCAGCACAAAAGCAGTTTATATAAATGAAGGGGTTAAAAAAAAAAAAAGCAGAATATAAGAACAAAAATATACTCATTTCCTGATATATAAATGATACTTTTTTGCACCCCTGATTCACCAACTTTTGACAACTCCTATCATTTTCATCACCACTCTGGCTGAGGGTGATAAGAGTTCTCCGTAAAAGCTCATCATCCCGTTCTTTTGCCTTAAAAAATACACTTATTTCACAGCCATAGTTGTCTCGACAAGGAAACTGATTGGATTTGGTCCCCACAGGACTCCGCAGACTTCGAGTGGGTGATGTGGTTTACCACGTTCCGGAATTATATCGTATTTGCTCTCACGGGACATGTGATCTTCGCCAAAATATTCTCCATGTTGGTGCCTCAGGTGGGTGTCAGAAACCTTGTTCCACACCAACTTTTCTCGCATTGTGTGCATAAAAGGAGAGCATCCTTCACTGTATCAGCCTCTACCACTTCTGCTGGGAGACTGTTCCACTTATCTACCACCTTCTCAGTGAAGTAGAACTTCCTAGCATTATATCTAAGCCTCTCTCTGGCTCTCTAGAGTTAGATTCTGGTCTCTTGTTGTAACATTTCTCCTCCTTTGAAATTATCTTCCCTCCTGTCCTTGGTCCTTTATGGATTTAAACGTCCCTCTACCATCACACCTCTCTGCCATCACTATTTTAGATCATAAGCAGGTACATCGACGACATATGCTAAATACATGAAAATGGACAGCGTTAAAAAACAGTGATAATTTTACTCACCGCTACTATGTATTTTGGTAGAAAAAATATATGTTTTATAAAAAAAATGATACATTTATAATAAATATAATAAGAAATATGTGAAATGTCATGTAGTTCATTCAATTATAATTATGAATTTATTTATATTATACCACAAGCAATCATAAATTTGTAGAAAGCAGCCGCATTTTAATATAAATGTAAATAATCATCACTTATGCTGTATGGATAAACGCAATTTATATAAGGAAAAAACAGGTTTTTTATTATTTAAATATTGCGGGCCGCGGTATTATTTAGTGGCATTTACACGGGCGCTGTACCGCTTACTGAACGCGTGTTTCCTCACAGTACAGGTCACTGGTTTACATGCTGTATGGGATGCTGACCGTGTGGGCCATTATGGGCAGTAACTACCTAACGCTCATGCTCTCGCACTGCGTCGTCCTCTACACCATCTCCCTGGCCAAGACGAGGTGGTTGTGCTTCGCTGCCGGGCTCTGCAGTCTGGCAACCTTCAGGCTGGAGCCATTCAGCACCTGGCAAGTATGTCTTCTGGGCTTCGCTGACCAATATAATGTGGTTTCATGTCCACGTGTAGGAGAATACTTGGAAAATATAAATCCATACCTCCCGTGTGCCCCAGTTTAAGTTGTCCAGTCCCTCATTGCCGCCTAAGTCCATGTCCCCCTCTTTTCCTTCCCTAATGCGCTTCGTTTATGGAGCCCATGCGCCGTCTGCTAAAACAATGAAGGTAGCTGATCCAGGAAGCTGTTTAAATATAATATCTCAGCCTCGAAGTAAACCAAACAGTATTTACTATCTCTCCTCCTCTCTCTCTTTATGTCTCCTTTTTCTCCCTTTCTCTCTCTTCTCATTATCTCTCCCTTTTTCTCATTATCTCTCCCACCTCTCATTATCTCCCTCATTTCTCTTCTTTCTCTTCTCTCTTCTCTCTTCTTATCCAATGGTCCTCATCTATCTTCCTTCTCATTACGTTTCCCCTTTCTCCCTATCTCTCCCCTTATTCATTATCTCTCCCATTTACTGTTATTTTTTCCTCTTTTCCCCACCGCTTACCTTTCTCATTATATCTCCCTTTTTCTTCCTATCTCTCTTCTTTCTCATTATCCGCCTTTTCTCTATCTCTCCTCCCTTTCACTCCTCCTCATTATCTCTCCTCTATATCTTTCCCTTTATCTCTTCATTTTCTCTCCTCTTTCTCACTGTCTATCTCTCCCCTTTCTCCCCATCACTTACCTTTCTTAAGTCCTGTGGTGGGGGTGCAAGGTTTGTTTCTACAGACCTCTGTTTCAGTGATATAGCGTATGACATCATATCCCAGCGCTCAGCATCAAGAATCCAATACTTCATGATGGAGCAGCGAAACAGAGGTCTGTATGAATAGACCCTTTATTTTGGGCCAGTTACCGCTAGATCTGTGATCTCCCAAACCGGCCCTGCTGGAGAGAGCTGGTGGGGAGGCGGACCCCACAAATTGTGGTAGCGGACACCGGGGTCCTTGTACTAATGCCTCGCTGACCCCTGATTGCTCCCCCTTTTAATGCGCCACCTGGGTCTCATGGACCCCCCTGGAACCACGTAAGGAGCGTCACTAATCATTTCAATTCAAATCGGCATCCGTGGGGTTTCTTGTATTAGGTTTATTTTGTTTATTATGTTTATTAGGTTTATTTTGTTTATAATGTTTATTTTGTTTATTATGTTTATTATGTTTTTTCCGCTGGATTCCAGAACGGATTTGTCACCGGAACGTTCACTCTACAAGAGATCCTGTTCTACGGAGGGAGCGGACTGACCGTCCTCCGCTGCATGAGTTTCGCCTTGGAGACCTGCGATCGGAAGGAAGGCTTTTACTCGCCCGTGGAGCTTCTCAAATACAACTTTTATCTCCCGTTCTTCTTCTTTGGCCCCATTATGACTTTCGACCGGTTCTATGAACAGGTGAGTTCGGGAAGCGTAAAGAAACAGAAAAACCTGCGATGATACGAACGCTTTTTATTTTTTACAATATTTTGTCCGTCGCTGGAAGAAAAACAGTTTTTTCAGTAAAAAAAAAAATATTTAAAAAAAGAAAAAAAAAGAAAAACTATGAGACAGCCTCACGGTTTGACGTATGTCAGATCTGTAAACGGACAAAGATTTTATATCCTGCAGCCAAAAGCCCCATCCGGCTGCATCTACAGATAGGACTCCGAAGACAGCGGTGATGATCTGCAGGACCCAATACTGACAGCAAGATTCCATTAACCCCTTCTGCAGGGTGCGTGCTACGCAATGGCAGCCAAATACTTAGCGATAAAATAATATAGGGGAGATTTTTTTCTTACTAGCATTTTGAGGAGAGAAAGTAGGGTTTTAGGGGCGTTTGTTTCTCTCCCAGCAGACGCCCGTGATAGTGACCCTGTTACCTCCCGATTAATCCCCGATTAATATTGTGTTACAGGTGAACACGCGAGTCGTCACGCGGAAAGAGAACGAGATGTGGAACATTCGCCTCCAAGCGTTGGGTCACGTCTGCGTTATAATCATGGTGGACGTGCTCTTCCACTTCCTCTACATCTTGACTCTCCCGTCAGACCTCAAGGTCGTGTGCCGCCTTTCAGACTGGTCATTAGGTGCGTAATGAGAAGAATAGATACTATTCTCATGAATGGTATGGTCAATGGCCATTTGACCACTAACTCAAAAGCTATTGAGGCTTCGTACACCTGCGGATCTGACCCTCTAGACAGGCCATTTGGCCAGGAAGTTGAGGAACTTTGGGTCCTGTGAAACCCAAAGGCGACGTGGACCATTCATGCCAATGCATTTATTGTTCTACGAGGTGTAGGACCTGACTTCCAGTACATCTTGGAACATCACCCCCTACAAACACCCTGCGTTAGTCAACAGCATCTAAAATCTCTCTCTCACGGCTAAATTTGTTTAAGAAAACAAAGATTACAAAAATCCATAGTTTGCGCGGAAGATGCCAAGTGCGTGGTGGGAAACCTCAAGTCCAGAAATGTTCTCCCAGAAGAGCACCTGGTCACCTTATTTTAAACACTGTTTACGAGATATTCTCCAATGTATCTACCATCTTCAAAAGCCACTTACTGCTTCAACCACGTCCTACAAAACCACCCTTAGGTGCTGATATTCCAAATATTCCTGAATCTATAGGTTGTTTCCATATGGGTTAAAGCACCACAAGCTTAGGCAAACACACAATGCTTCACCGATGCCTGGAAAACAATTCTGAGAGTTACTGCCCCTTTAAGAGCATTAAAAAGGAATACTCAACGTATGATGAAGCTCATCGCTCAATAAACTGTATCCCTTCTCTCTTCCACCAGCGGGCTTGGCGTACTCCAACCTGGTGTATGACTGGGTGAAGGCCGCGGTGATGTTCGGCGTTATAAACACCATCTCTAGGCTGGATCACCTGGACCCTCCACACCCACCCAAGTGTATCACCATGCTTTACGTCTTTGCCGAAACGTAAGTCTTAACTCCCCCAATTCCTCCCCTGGACCTCCAACTGGCTATAAAAAAAAACACAACAACCAGGCATATGCCACTCGTTATTCTAAAGCTATGTCCCGGGCCCTGGGTGCTCCCCACTAGCTCTTCCTCTACCGCTGAATATTATTATATGACATCATTCTCGACGTTCTCCTTCTCCAGGCACTTCGATCGCGGCATCAATGACTGGCTGTGCAAGTAAGTGGAGGCAGAAGCGCTGGAAACGGAAGGAATGAAAACTTCCCGATAACCGAATATTTTGAGTGGTTTATTCTCTCTTGATGACCGTCCATTAGGAATTTCCTATACATTCCATGATTTTAAGGCAACAGCAACTTTTACAGGAACATATTCATCAAAAATTTACAAAAAAAACCAAAACAATAAAATAGCAATGTCTTTCATAATTCAGTCTCACGCCCATCCCACACACCTGTAAAAAGATTTCTGTAAAAAAAAAAAAAAAATTGTAAAAAAAAAAAAATTCTGTAAAAAAATAAAAAAATAAAATACATACATAATTTAAAGAAATACATAATTTATTTCATGATTATAGAACTTTTTTCATCCAACAATCATCACTTCATTAGCATATTGTGGGATTAGACCCATTCATGTCTACTTGGTACGTCCTGTTTGCCTCATTGTACATCGCTGCAGAATATGACGGCGCTATAAAAAATAATAAATAATATTTATTTTATTTAAAAATATTTTATTATTATTTATTTATTTTTTTTTAGGTATGTCTATGACTATCTTGGCCAGAACCACGATAATATCAAGAAGGAGCTCCTGGCCACCGTGTCCACGTTTGCCGTGACCACCCTGTGGCTCGGTCCGTGTAACATAGTTTACATCTGGTCCGTCTTCAACTGCTTCGGCCTGAACTTTGAACTTTGGGTTCAGAAATTCTTCCAGATGGAGCCGTTTGCTAAAATAGAGGTTTGTAGCTTTAAGAATTTGATCCAATAATCTTTAGTTTTGATCGTTTGACTGGGGATACCGAGACAGCCCTGATTATATAGGTGAACGCCCAACAGGGTCTCTATGACAGCAACATGCCCTGGGAACACAGGAGTGATGGGAGTGATAAAGGGCCATTGGAACACAGGAGTGATGGGAGTGATAAAGGGCCATTGGAACACAGGAGTGATGGGAGTGATAAAGGGCCATTGGGACACAGGAGTGATGGGAGTGATAGAGGGCCATTGGAACACAGGAGTGATGGGAGTGATAAAGGGCCATTGGAACACAGGAGTGATGGGAGTGATGAAGGGCCATTGGAACACAGGAGTGATGGGAGTGATAAAGGGCCATTGGAACACAGGAGTGATGGGAGTGATAAAGGGCCATTGGAACCCAGGAGTGATGGGAGTGATAAAGGGCCTCTGTACGCCTATGAAGAGATTCCATTAAAAATCAGCCTTTTCCAGCTACAATAGTCATTTACAACATTAACCCCGTCTGCACTGGATTTCTGATCCATTCCATTTTATTTTAATGGTTAAAATGTGATTTTCTTTCACAAGCAAGGACATTTCCAAGTGACCCCAAACTTTTGAACCGTAGTGTATCTTATAATTCTATAATTTGGATGACCTTTTTTTTTAATACACTGTTTTTGTTTAGGCGAAGATGCCAGAGTCTCTGTCCAGAAGAATCAGGGGTGTTTTTGGTGCAGCTAACTTTTGGGCAATCATTTTGTACAACGTGTTATCCCTCAACAGCCTGGAGTTTGCAGTAATAGTCACCAAGAGGCTTCTGATCACAGGTGACATGGAATTCATCTTATTTTTTTCTTTAAACTTGTCTAAGACGGAAACATAGAACCTGCCGGCAGATCGGCCCCATTCGGCCCCCGTCTAGTCTGCCCGTTTCTCCTGCTGTAAAGACTCAAACCTTAATCAGTCGTTGATCTCGTCTTAGATTCAGGAGCCGTATGTCTATCCCATGCATGTTTAATACCCTCACTGTATTACCCTCTACCACTTCTGCTGGGAGGCTGTTCCACTTACCCTATTTTGCTTGTCAGAAAAAATCACCTAAAAACACTGCCTTGTCTTATAATTTAGGTCGAGTTCTACTCACACTCGTCCCTCACTCACACTCTCACCTACTCTGTCATACATTCTTAAATGGGCAGACTGGATGATGAGACCGATCTGCCAACAGGTTCTAGGTTTCTCTGTGTTATAATTGCCACGTTGGCTGATGAAACACCCTCAAGGTCCACAGTCTTAATCTGCCTGTAGGGGGCGCATCGTCTCTTTTATGTCTCTGCATTCTCTCTGTCATCCCTACTTATAGCCTTAAATAAAAGCAAGAATGATGGCTATTATCATTATTATAATTTATATTATTTATATTATTGTTACTTATTATTATGATGATTATTATTTATATTTATTATGATTAGTATTATTACTTATTATTTATACTTATTATTATATTAGTAGTATGATGATCTTAGTAGTAGTGTGATGATTATTATTTATACTATTATGAATTATTATATTAGTAGTAGTATGATGATGATGGTTATATTTTTATTAATAGTAGTAATATGATGATAATTCTTATTACTTATTATTTATACTTATTATAGTAGTTGTATGAGGATGATGATGATTATGTTAGTAGTAGTGTGATGATTATTATTACTATTATTATTATTAATTATTATTATATTAGTAATAGTATGATGATTATTATACTATTATTATATTAGTAGTAGTATGATGATGATTATTTATATTATTATTATATTAGTAGTAGTATGATGATGATTATTTATATTATTATTATTTTAGTAGTAGTATGATGATTATTTATATTATTATTGATCTCCGCTGACTAAATGCCATTTTTAGTTGAGTGAGATTATTAACTCTTTGTTTGCTGCTTCTAGGCTTCCCGTATAACACTCTCTCCATCTGGTTTGTCACTTACTGTGGAGTGCAGCTGATAAAAGAGAGGGAGAGAACGCTGGCCATCGAGAAGGAGAGGAGCGAGAAACAGAAGACCTCCTAATCGAGAAGGACTACAAGAACCAAAAAGCACTGAATCGCACCCTTAACGGTCTGACGCTGACCACGAGAAACATAGAGCATCGCTGAACCAAACCAATGGATGAATAATGGGCTCGGGAGTAAAGCTTTAATAAATATTTTCTGGAAGTACAACAAATGGCCGATTCTTGTTATAAATGTTACTTTATAAAATCGTTATAATTTATAATTATAAATTCCAAGGCAGTAATCCACAAGCCAATCTGGGCCACTGCTTGGGGCCCCTGGCTAACGTGGGGCCCGACTAGGAACCAGAAGCGCTGCTGACTGTAAACATTACGGGGCGATAAATCCCTTTCTATTTATGGGGTATTTCATGTGTGAGAGATGGGGAGCGAGGAGAGTCATGGAGGGAGAGCGGAGGGTGGAGGACCCGGGGAATTCTGCCTCCGTCCCTTTAGTGGCGTCTTGATCTTTTTATGGTTTGGCTGCCTCTTGGCTTTCTCACGGCAGAGATGATGCGAACAATAGGTAAGAGTAGAGACATGATTAGTTCCACATGATTTAAAAAAATGGCGGTCTGCGGCAATATCAAAGGGCGGCCCCCAACGTCTGTCATCGTTTACTTCGTCCGAAGCACCCGGCCAGTACTTTTTTTACTTTGCTGTGAGGGTGGTGGCTAAGTGGAACAGAGTCCCAGCAGAAGCGTTAGAGGGAATGTAAACATGCAAGGGATAGACATCCGGCTCCTGAATTATTATTATTATTTATTGTTTTGTATAGCACCATCAAATTCTGTAGCGCTGTACAATCTAAGACAAGACCAAAGACTGAGTCTTTACAAAAGGAGAAACGGGCGACTAGACGGGGGCCAGATGGGGCCGATCTGCCAGCAGGTTCTATGTTTCTACGTCATATGTAAAGTGCTGCCCCCTGCAGTATGTATGATGTATAGTCATGCTAGGGAACCAGTTACTCAGTTATACCTCCAACAAACTGCAGAGGGCAGCACTTCTCATGCGACGCATCAGCACACAGACACACGCTTACACGCTAATAATGCTTTAACTATTTATGTGCCTCGTGCAATATCACGGCTATTCAGCAGGCTGATCACCAGGAACTCCCATAATCCTCAGCCAGGCTGTGACCAGACGGCAGCTGCTGTCCCCTCTGCTGTATATTATATACAGTGACCCGGGCGCGGCGATATGATGGTATGAGGTACAGGAGCTACTGATCCCTGTTTCCACGTTTTAGTCCATAATCAGACATATCCCGTTACAGCGTCCGCCTCCGGCCAGGGGCAGCTGGGAGCCGCTAAATATACCCTGCAGCTGCCTCTCTGGGAATAGGGGTCCCAGACGAGCAATTACCGGCCGTGACGTTCCTGTGCGTGAGCCACGACACCCCCGGGAAGAATTAAATTACCTTTATTAGCAAATACCATTGAAGGTAGATAAATGGAATGGCCTCCCAGCAGAAGTGGTAGAGGGTAATACAATGAGGGGATTTAAACATGCATGGGATAGGCACATGGCTCCTGAATCTAAAACGAGACCTTCCAGATTGCTGGAAGCTTCCGTAAACCTACACAAGACGGACGTGATGAGATTTTGAGTCCTGTCCTCAAATATTCATGCAGCTCGGATGTCAGTTCAGGAAATCACGGCTCCCCCGGCCCGAGTATTGGTGATATCTTGGTGATAGTGAGTGTGCGTTGCACTATTCCTAGATCTCTCAGCGTCGACGTCTCGGTGGCCCAAAGAGGTTTCATTCAGATGGACAGAGGCAGGGAGTGGAACCCCCGCGCTGCCAATCTGCCCCAGGCCATAGCGGGGAACTGACTAAAGCATTTATATATAGAAGCAGCTGTCAATGCCAGCGACCTGAGCGCCCGCTAAATATATCATCTCACTCACACGCGCCTGTTCACCGGGACAGTAAAGTCCGGGGAGATTAGGGGGGCACACAATGAGCGCTCTGGAAAGAGCATTAAATAAGAGTGATGTCTCACCTAACCTCAGGGGTATTAGTCATAAACAAAGAAATAGGAACTACCGGGGCTGTTAGAGCTTTATGTATCTATTATTTATTATTATATTTTTTATTATAATATTTTTATTTATTATTATAATATTTTTCCATTATTTTTATTTATTAGTTATATTATTTTTTATTATTTGTATTATATTATTATTATATTTTCATTATTTTTATTTAATTATATTATTTTTTAATATTGTTTTATTATATAATATTTATTATATGTTATTATTATTAGACTTGTGCATTTAAATTCGTATGAACTGCAAATTTAGGCAAATTCAGCAATTCGTACGAAGCCACGACCCCCCACTAATTGGACTAAAATGAAGCAAAAAGCTCAGAATTTTCACCCGAAGTATGTGGGCCCATTTTCACTCACACTCACTCTCCTTTATTCTATTATTTTCTACCTTCATCTGCATCTCCGCGAACATAACCCGGCGGGAACCAAAATGGCGGTGCTTCCAGCGACGTCCTCCCCACAATCCTCCAATCAGAACGTTAGTGACATGAGATAAAGAGGGTAAATACCCGGTCTGCGCCCGGCCCCAGCATTTTGAGCCAAACCCTACAGTTTCCCATTAAAGGTGCTGTTCCACTTAGGGGAAAAATAACGTTGCCCTCTATAAGTTAAACCAATCAACCTCAGCAGGTCTTCCATCTAATGGTTTAATCACAAAGAACCAATGCAGAGACTTTTAAGAAGGTTTTTCCCGTATCTATGGTAACAACAAATCAGCACCAACCTTTGAGTCACACGACAAAGCATTCCCGGCAAAAATAACGAATGAAGCACAACTCTAGGATTTCCGAGCGGTTGGGGGGGGGTCCAATTTTTGCAGTTAACCTCTTCAATGGTGATGTGGAGCTTTCATATATGTGTGTAGTTAACCTATTAAGCGCTGTTAACGCATCTAAAGTTTAAAACATAACCTCAATTAGTTCCCTGGCATACCCTGCAGTCTCCAGCAGGGAAAGGGTTCATTAGGTCAGGTTTTGGGTTGTGATAGAAACAAAGGTGGGGGAGGGTGTAATTTGAGATTAACCCTTACTCCAGTCATGGGTGCATTAATAATCGAATTAAAGTTAAACGGTTAACTTTATTAACATGCTGGAAAGCGAAAAATGAATGTTTCGTCTAAGTGGGACAGCACCTTTAATTGAGGGGGTCTGGTTTTTCGGTGGCCCCTTACTGTTCCTTTATCATCCAGCATATTCTAGGCAGTACTGATTGATCCATTGTGGTGAGTGCAGGATCCATTCAGGTCTTTGAATCATCAGTTTGGACGGAACCCAGAGAATCGTTCTACCAAGTGGTCACAAAACCTTCCATGGAAACGTCAAAAAGAAATAGCGAGTGATGAGTCACGTATGGACGGTGCATGTCTGGTGCCCCCGGCCCGGACAGCTGTCCCCTTCGACGTGTCACGTCCAAGAGAGATCGTCTTCCAGTAAAGAGCCCCCTGCTTTGTAATGCTGAAGCTATATATATAAATGGCCACAGCTGAGGAGCCTCGTCAGCTGTACAAGCAAAATATTCCAATGCTGGGTAGGATATCAGGTTGAACGTTGGGAATCCTCCTTCATTCTCCAAAGCTCGTTCCCTTTTTTTGTTTGCGGCAGGTCACCGAGGCCCAGGGTCTGCGGGGAAGAAAGAGATCGAAGGGTAGGAAGATATCAAAAATGGCGCTGCCCGTCCAACAGGCTGAAGAGTTACGTCTCTATCAGCAAACATTGCTACAAGATGGGCTGAAGGACATGCTGGACCATAACAAATTCATAGACTGTGTCCTGAAGATCAAGGAGAAGGAATTCCCCTGCCACCGGCTCGTGCTGGCAGCCTGCAGTCCCTACTTCCGAGCGATGTTCCTTTCCGATTTGGACGAGAGCAAGAAAAAGGAAATCGACCTCGAAGATGTGGACCCAGATGTGATGGAGAAGATCCTTCACTATATCTACACTTCTGAAATTGAAATCACAGAGGCCAACGTACAGGATATATTTTCTGTAGCCAACATGTTCCAGATCCCTTCGATATTCACGGTATGCGTCTCGTTCCTCCAGAAGAAGTTATGTCTTAGCAACTGCCTGGCCATATTTCGATTGGGTCTCATGTTGGATTGCCCTCGATTGGCTGTGTCGGCCCGGGATTTCTTGTGCGACCGCTTCAGTCTCATCTCAAGGGACGAAGAGTTTGGCCAACTGTCCCCCGATGAGCTGATAGCAATTATTTCCAGCGACACTCTCAACGTGGAGAAGGAAGAAGAAGTGTTCGAGGTGGTTATGAAATGGGCTTCCAAAGACCAGGAGAACCGCGTTAAGGCCTTGCCGGTCGTCTTTGAAAGCATACGTTTCCGCCTAATATCCCCAGACTATATCAAGAGCAAGGTTGAGAAGAATGACTTGGTCAAGTCCAATAAAGAACTTTTGAAAAAACTTCAAATGGTCAAAGAGGCTGGGGAAGGAAAACTTCCCGTCTTAAAAAAGAAATCCCCTGCCAAAGAGGGAAAAGACGGGGAGCCGGTGGTGAACGGGGACGTGGAGGAAGACGAAGATGTTCTACCCGGAATTTTGAACGACACTCTAAGATTCGGAATGTTCTTAAAGGATCTAATATTTATGATAAGCGACACGGGGGCCGTGGCCTACGATCCCAGCGGCAATGAGTGCTTTTTTGCCTCACTCTCAGCCCAGATCCCCAAAAATCACGTCAGTCTGATAACTAAAGAAAACCAGGTCTTCGTGGCTGGTGGACTTTACTACAACGAGGATAATAAGGACGAGCCATTGAGTTCCTACTTCCTACAGGTACGTAGGACTATGTGTAGAGCCCTCTGACAATCAGGATGTAATAGTGCTGGTATTAGAACGCCATAAAACACCGAAAATAACTCCCCCCCCCCCAAGTGAAGCTTAGGAGCTCCAAACCATCTCGAGGGCCAGCATAAGACTGTGGAGGAAAGAGATATATGGATAGAATGTTTCATCACTCCAGTATATTTTTTTTAACCCCTTAATGACAAAGCCTGTACATGTACGGGCTCAAAATGCATTGTTTTCAATGGGTTTAGGGACGGCCCATTGTCCTTAAGGGGTTAAACAGATGTAATAAGGTGTTTGTTTTCCATAGTGTTATAGAAGTGCGACCATTAATCGTGTTAGAGATGGTTCACGTGTGCTTACATATGGCCCTTATTGAAAGCTACCAGTAGGGGTCGCTGTTGAATATCACTATATTGTTAACCCCTTAACGTCCATTGCCGGGTCAGGCACGTCATGCAAAACGGTCACTTAACGACCTATGACGTGCCTGACACGTCATCAGACTTAAACAAGCTTAGAAAGTGATCAACGATCACTTTATAAGCTTAAACGGTGTTGCTGTAATGCCTCGATGTTGAGGCATTCAGCAACACCGAGATCGGCATGATGGGCCATGTCTGGCCCCTCCCCGGGGCGTCAACAGCCACCATACATTGAATGGCGGCGGACGCACGTTTTAAAAGCGTTTAGGAGGCGATCACCGATCACCTCCTAAACTTCAATGGTGTCGCTGGAATGCCTCGATCAGGACGCATCCAGCGACACCAAACACTTACCTCTTGATGGACTGTGACCGCTCCGGAGAGCGGTCACAGCCGCAGCTGCACGCAGTCTTCACCATCCGCAAGATGGCGGCAGCCCAGGAAAAAAAAAAAATAAAGTTGAAAAAGTTCGCTAGACAGTCTCCAGACCCTCTAGAGAACTCTGGCTCCACTCCACTTGCAGGTTGAATACAGGTACTGCATTCAACCATACAAGTCAATGGAGCCCAGCTTTCTAATCACTATGTGATTAGTAAAATAAAATAAAAAAAATTTTAAAAAAAAAGGAAAAAAAGAAAAAGCTTTAAAAAAACATGGTAACATTTAAAAATTATTATGCTTTAGAGGAACTATCCAGTTCCAGCAAAATGTAAAAAAAAAAAGTCCAAAAAGAGTAAAATAAATAAAATAAAAAAATAAAGTTTATTATTATGAGCAAGTGCTAAAATTAACGCTGTATCTTCCCAAAAATCCTGACGTGGAAAAATTTAAATAAAAGCATTTCAAATACCCAAGGGGTGTCTAATTTAAAAAAATGAATGGTTTGATGGGGTAAATTGGAGTGGCCGGGCTCAAAGATAGGGCATAGGCACAGACTGACTGAAATGGGGGAAAAAAAAGCGCACTTCCAAAATGTGGCATTTTAACCTCAAACACCAGACAAACCCATACATGTGGGGTATGACTGAACTCGGGAGATGTTCCTGAACACATATTAGGGTGTTGTTTGATAGTGACGTATACCTGGAGCTATAAATTTATACCCAAAGTACAATTTGTGTGAAAAAAATACAAAAAAAAATACTACCACAAAGTGTGGCAAAGGCTGGTGGTAGAATCTGATGCATGGAAAGGGTTAAATACTACCATTTTAAGTACCTTGGGGTGTCTAGTTTTCAAAAATATATGGTTTTATGGGGTAAATTGTAGTGGCCAGGCTCAAAGATAGGGCATAGGCACAGACTGACCAAAATAGGGGAAAAAAGCGCACTTCCCAAATGTGGCCTTTTAACCCCAAACAACAGTCAAACCCATGCATGGGTGGTATCACTGTACTCGAGAGATGTTGTTGAACACATATTAGGGTGTTGTTTGATAGTGACGTATACCTGGAGCTATAAATGTATACCCAAAGTACAATTTGTGTAAAAAAAAATACCAAAAAAATACTAACACAAAGTGTGGCAAAGGCTGGTGGTAGAATCTCATGCATGGAAAGGGTTAAAATACTAGCATTTGAAATACCTTGGGGTGTCTAGTTTTCAAAAATATATGATTTGATGGGGTAAATTGCATTGGCCGGCTTCAAAGATACCCGAAATGGCACATGGGGGGAAGAATTACCAGATTTGGAAAAAATGGTTTTGAAATAGCAAAACGCTACCTGTACTTAACGTGCAGAAAAAAGCAAAAAAACATAAAAACATTGGGTATTTCTAAACTCAGGACAAATATTAGAATATATTTAGTAGGGTTTTTCATTAGCTTTTTTGGATGAGTAAAAGATTTTTGGGGTAAAAGTCAGAAAATGTGGGTTTTTTTTTACATTTTTCATCATATTTTATTATTTTTTTTATGGGAAATTAGATAATATGATTAAAACAATGGTATCTGAAGAAAGCCCTTCTTGTCCTGAAAAAAACAACATATAATTTGTGTGGGTTCACTAAATGAGTGAAGAGAAAATTACATCTAAACACGAACACCGCAAAAGTGTTAAAACAGCCTCGGTCCCAATGGTACAAAAGGTAAAACACAGCCTGGTCCTTAAGGGGTTAATGTATCCCCCCCACCCAAAAAAACAAACAAACAATAGTATAAATATATCTATGATATATAGTATGTATAATAAAACATAATTGGGTATTAATTAGTTGGCAGAAAAATAAAAAAAACTGCCTATAAAGTTGCGTTAATATACATTTTAATGCAGCCCTGTTGCTTAACATACTGGTAATGGCCCTGCTGGGCTGCGGGGGGGCAATTACACTACTGGGTCAATCTGAATATTTTGTGCAGGGCAAGTCCGACATTTAGCCCAGGGCTGAATAGGGTCACGCAACCCAACTCGGTCCTCTGTCTGGTCTCAGATGCAGAAGTCGTATGCCTATCCCATGCATGCTTATATTTCCTCACTGTTTAGTATCTACCACCTCTGCTGGGAGGCTGTTCCATTTATCTACCACCCTCTCAGTAAAATATTACTTCCTTACATCCCATCCAAGCCTCTGACTCTCTAGTGTTAGATTCTGGTCTCCTGTTGTAACTTTTCTCCTTCTTTGAAATAATATACTGTACTTTGTTAAATCCTTTTATGCATTAAAAGTCCCCCCCCACCTTCTCTCCCCAAGCCGGACATATTGAGATCTCTTAGTCTTTCCAGATCATTTTTATCCTGTAAACCATTCACTATTTCAGTCCCCCTCCTCTCTTCAGAATATCAACATCCTTCTGGAGTTGGGGTCTGTAGTTTATTTAGTGCCTGGGTAGGCTGGATTTAATTTATGTTAATAAATATATAAACATGTACCAGCACTGAAAGGGTTAAATTGTTTAACATTTTGCCGGATGTATATATATATATTTTCCTTTTATATGATAAACAAAAAGTTTTATTTGTTTTCTGAAAAACAATTGCCTTTTTAAAAGCGAATGTATGCGGCCAAGAAAATTAAAATTGTTACATTTGTCACATGCAGTTCAATTGAATGACTGATGTGGTAAGTTTAATTGAGCAATGATACGTTATCCAAATAATTCTCAGAAGAAATATATTTTTATCCACATGAAGGGGAAATGATTCACACACACACGCACAAAATATTTTTTAAACCGTAACCCATTCATTGTGCATATTTCATCAGCTTTATGTGGTATTTAAGTGATGGTTTAATGTCCCTGACATTAATGTAATTTAATTAAAAAAAAGTATTTCATTAAATGTCTTTATTTCCCAATCTCCATTCTTTCACTCTCATCCTTACAGTTTGACCACCTGGACTCGGACTGGTTGGGGATGCCGCCCGTGCCATCCGCAAGATGTCTCTTTGGTCTTGGAGAATCCGAAAACTCCATCTACCTGATTGGTGGGAAGGAGCTGAAGGAAGGAGAGCAGACATTGGACTCTGTTTTATGTTACGACCGACCGTAAGTAGAGGAAGAAACAAGAATTTTTAATTTTTTTTATTTTAAGCTTTTGCAGAAAATTAAAGTTTACGTCACGGGCTTAACTGCCAGAGTCAATAGGAATGAGAAGTCATGTGGTTCCCCAATCTCAATTTTTCAGTTAACGCTTCGTATGCACAAATGATTACATGAAGGGGCGACCCATTTGGCATCAGCAGAAACCTCCCCGCAAAAAAAAAAATTAAATCGCTGAACTCTAAAAAAACACAGTAACCCTTTTGCTTTTTTCCGGAGCATTTTTCATATCTTTGGCTGTAACGAGAGACGGTCATCTTTTTTTTATATTTATTTAGGGAATTGTAATAAAAAAAAACAAAAAAAAAAACATTGTCTCCAGAAAAGGCTTTACAATGTACAGCTCTGTGGAATATGACGGCTCTATATAAAACCATAAATAATAAAAATTTCCTATCTTACTTACTTTGGTTAAATTTCTTTTTTTATATTCAGATCATTTAAATGGGGGGAATCGGACCCTCTGCCCTACCAAGTGTACGGACACTCCGTGGTGTCACATGACAACCTGGTTTATGTCATCGGTGGGAAAGGAAACAACAAGTAAGTAAAACAGGATCCGTTATCAAAATCGATGACAAATTCTCCATTCTGATCGGTTTAAATGAATGGAAAATAGGGGAGTCCAAGCCAAGACTCTACGAGCGATAACGTCGGGCCGGCATTCTATGTATCAATCTGACCATGCCGAGTTTGAAAAGTTGTTATCGCTATAGCAACCAACAGAATGGGCCAATCATAACCATTGGTATTCCTTTGACCGCATATAAGACGTGTAGCTTAGACGGCACTCTACGAAACACACTCGCCGGGTCTGCCAATACAACCTTACACTACTGTCGAAGGCAAATTCTTCTTTCACTAAAAAGAACAATATAGCCCAATAGGTCATTGAGACCTAGTTGAAGTTATTGGGCTTATGAGGTTTTCTCCTTCTGATGGAACCAACTTATCATGAGGTCTTCTTCTTCTGATGGAGCCAACTTATTATGAGGTCTTCTCCTTCTGATGGAACCAACTTATCATGAGGTCTTCTCCTTCTGATGGAACCAACTTATTATGAGGTCGTCTTCTTCTGATGGAACAAACTTATTATGAGATCTTCTCCTTCTGATGGAACCCGTTTAATTCCTTAACAAACTGGAAATGATTAAAGTTCCCCGTTGTTATCATGTATCTGGGGTTTTCAATATAAATACACTTCATGTAGGGCCGTTAAAAATAGATGGGAGGGATAAAGTGCTGGACAATCCGTCGTTATTCAATAACATGGAGGTGACCTCATTCCGCTCACTCTTTTGTAGGAAGTGCCTGAACAGGTTATGCGTCTACAACCCCAAGAAGTTTGAGTGGAAGGACGTGGCCCCAATGAAAACGGCTCGGTCGCTGTTTGGAGCCACTTATCACAACGGGAAAATCATTGTAGCTGCTGGAGTTACCGACACCGGCCTGACCAACACCGTCGAAGCCTACGACATAAAGACCAACAAGTAAGTAGCTGCACCTCAGCCTTGTCCCAGCCAAAGAGCGTAAGCCTTTTCGAATACGGAGTCTGCCTCCGATTGGGAGGCAGACAGGGACTCAATAGTGAAAATGACAACAAATGGCTAACAGCGCGTAATTTTCCGTATTCCAGGTGGGAAGAGTTTACGGAGTTTCCGCAGGAACGGAGCTCGCTCAGCCTCGTCAGTATGGCCGGGACACTTTTTGCCATTGGAGGTTTCGCCACGATGGAGAGCGAGACGGAGGAGCTCGTGCCAACAGAGCTCAATGATATCTGGACGTAAGAAATAGAGTAAAAGATAACCTTTTTGGCCGATCCGGATTTATAGGAAGTGAACCAATTTTTTCCACCAAGAAACCTCCGGGAGACACGCTGCTGGCTTTGCTCGTGAGCTAGGGGTTGGATCCTGTCACTAGTTATTGGTGACAATGAAAAGGGATGAGTTATAGATTAAGTGAGCAAATCCGTTGGGTTTTTACCTCAACTGCAGGGTGAAGGGGCAGATTCTCGGGGTCACACACTCTGGAGCCAACCCCCATCCTATTTTACACTGATTTAACAATTGGTGCTTTTCTCACTGCTGTATCATGGCTGAAATCCCTGCTTGAATACAGGTGGACTTAATTCAGAATTATCTTTACTGCTTGACAAGTCATGGTTTCCAGAAGGACTGTTATTAGAACCATTTGGTTGCCACCATCACCACAATAGAATATTTGACATGGGCTATTAATAGGTTAATACTTCAAATCTTAGAATCAGAGAATTTAACCCTCATTAAAAATACCTTAAATGGGAAAAAAACATGTTTTGCTAAATCTAGAGGATAAATGTGTTTTTTGATGTTTGGTATTGAAGTTTCTATGAGAATTTTTTTTTACTTTGTTTCAGATACGACGAAGAAGAGAAGAAATGGGAAGGTATCCTGAAAGAAATCCGATATGCGTCCGGCGCCACCTTCCTCGCCGCTCGTCTGAATATTCTCCGACTGACAAAAATGTAAAAAAAAAAAAAAAAAAAAAAAAAAAATAAAAAAAAAAAAAAAAAAAAAAAATCGCACACAAGGCTTTGATTTATCCCAAAACCACAATATTCTCAGTGCATTCAATAAGGGGTTAAAACATTAGCATAGCGGTTCTGAGAGTTAATCCGTGGGAAACCAGTGGCCATGCAAAAAAAAAAAAATGGAATTCTGGTAAAAAAAAAAAAGTTTAAAAACATGGACTGAACACAGCAACTAGCAGCCATTGGTTACCATGGTAATAAGATCACAACTCAAATTTTGCACCAGAATCACCCCATCGTGTGTTGGCCACGCTCTTTTGACAACCATAAAATTTTGCTGAATGCGTCCCCCCCCCCCTAAGAACTTGGCATGTATCGTAACAAGAGAATTAGACAGGTTCTGCCCCTTAATCAAGTCCATTAGAATTTGTTTGAGACAAAAAAACTATTTATTTCTATAATAATAATATATAGATTTTAAAACAGGAATTTGTTTTATCCAAAAAAATTTGAATTACTTTTTTTTTTCCTTTTTATTTCTACCCCCCTCTTTGTGGAAGCTTTATCAACACATAGATTGGAAACTTTGCCATCGTCGCACGCTCTTAACACAATTTATTATTATTTAAAGGAATGGAGTTTATTTCTTATATAATTCTGCAGTTTTCTAACAATTTTTTTTTCTAAAATGAGGGACTGAGAATTTTGATAGAAATTTTCTGCTAATAAATAAAAAAAATCTGCTAAAAAAAAAGTTTTTTTTCTGTTTCGGTCGTGGCTTTGGAATATTGGCAGAAAACATACAAAGTATAATTTGATGTATATAATTTTATTTTAAATTGTTTATTTACTGTCAGAGAACCTAAAACCCAACATCTTATTAGTTATTTGTTTTAGGTGTTTTTTTTAAACACATTATCTACAGTTGGTTATTTTAAAACAATGGATTACAGACAGAATTCTTTCAGCTTTAAATCACTAGAGCAGAATTCCAGTGGGTCAAACATTTACATAGAACAAGTTCACTGGGTCTTTAAACTATCCGGAAGATTCCAGAAAATGACTTTTTAGGATCTTCTGATTGGCCAATTGTCATAATAAGTTATTAATTGGCAACCGTGGCTTTATTTAAGGTCCTACTTGTAGAACCTGGGCATTCTTCCCTTTGATACCACGGGTACAATCCAAGCAACTCAACCAAGACCCTGTGAATCCGGCTCCTCCTTAGGAGTAATTCCCAAACAACTGCATGGAACAACGACATATAAAAAGTATGGGGCCACACGGACACTGCGTGTTTTAAAAAGGAGCCACTGACCCCCAGGACTGAACGGACTTTGGTCAGAGAGGTTTAACTGAACCCGAATATAACTAAGAAGCTGGTGAAGGTGTTGGAGGCATCAGGTAACAAAGTATCTACATCCACCATTAAGAACTAAAACCGGCATAAAAACACCGGAATGAGGTCTGCAGGTGATCAGCAGGACAAAAATCTAGACTTTTGGAGCAGTTTGTCCATAATGATCAGCGACAGGAATGGAGGAAAAAGAGTGAGGCTTTAAATCTGAAGAACACCATCCCAACCGTGAAGCATGGTGGTGGCAGCCTCATAATGTGGGGGTATTCTGCTGGAAAAGAGACAAACGCCCTTCAGAAAATAGAAGACATCACGATGACCGGGATTATCTAGAAATACTGAAGCAACACTCCGAGACTTGGCCACAACTGGGTCTTCCAGAAGGACAACGATCCTAAGCAAACCTCCGATGTTGGAACGCGACGACTTAGAGACAAAGAGAAAGTGTTGGAGTATTCGTCACAAATGACCCGAGGCCCATAGAACCTTGTGGAAGACCAATTAAAAAGAAATCCCGCCAAATACTAACAAAGTACGTAAATTCTGATCTAGTAAATTAAAGCTGAAAGGATTCCGCCTGAAATCGTTTGTTTTAAAACGACCTCCGAGGTGAACGGAGGAGATGCCTTCGAAAGGAACGTCGTGCACGGAAACATTTAGCCTCGACTTTATGCTGCAAGGACAACGGTCCACTTTTTAATCAGTCGTTGGTCTCGTCTTAGATTCAGGAGCCGTATGTCTATCCCATGCATGTTTAATCCCCTCACTGTATTACCCTCTACCACCTCGGCTGGAAGGCTATCTACCACCCGCTCAGTAAACCCCATATTTTGATCAAGCAGCCAGAACTCAAGCCGAGATCCTCTCTTCAGTGAGTCACTGGTGCGGTGACGGGGTCTTCAGCAGGGGGCAGCATTCCGCAAGCGCCATTGCTTGGGTTGGTTATTAATGGGTTGATTGGTTTCTGTGCGATTTTGTGCCAAGCTCAAACTTTAAAAAAAGCCTTTTCTGGGTTTTTTTGGACCTAAAGTAAACATTTTGTTTTGATGTTAGATTATATATATATATATATATATATATATATATATATAATCCATGAAGAGCTGGGTCTCATATAACCAAACACTCGGGGTTGAGCCTCCGAACAGGATAGATGGCAGCAAACTTATATTTCAGCTCCTTGACTGCAATATATATTAAAGGGCCAACCGCAGCGAGCAGGAAACGCTTGGCTGGCCCTGGATAATGTATAGTTAAGTCAGTGATGTGCTTCCAGAGTCTCCTCTCCTGCTGAGTTTTGCATTAAACAGGGCCAGCTCAGCCCTTCTCACTGGAGGAAGCTGGCATTGTTCACCCTCCCTAATAAATAGTAAAACCAGAGACTCTCCATTTAGTGAATAAACTCCTTTGTCTTTCCACTCATCCCAGAATCATTAAATTCATCGGCTGCAAAGGCTTTCCGATATCCGGCACGCAGGCGTTTTGTGTCAGCTGGTGATGTGGAAATAAATAAATTACTGGAATGTAGGAAGAAGGTTAAACATAGAAATATCAATAAGAGAACCCCTCAAAAGATGGGATTTATTTTTGGTCGAAAGGGCTACATTTCCCAAGTGTCAAAAATTTAATGCCCCCCCCAAAAAAAGTTAAGAATAAATGCACTTACCTTAGGGAGAAGCTGCAGCTCCCTCGTAGTCTGTCAGTTCCTGATACCGATTGGTTGCTTGAAGCAGCCAATTAACGGCAGCAGAACATGCCCACTGTAATCAATGGGAGCGACAACACGCATCTACAGCATGGAAAATACCTGGGGGGGTGCATATAGGGGGGGCAACACAAAAAAACTTAAAGGGACCTCTCAGCTATTATATGAATTAAAGTGCATGCAACGGCTGGAGGGTCTTACATTTTTCCCAACAAGCAGTAAGACAAATCACCCCCCCCCCAACACCCAAAAACACGCAATAACAAAAACTCGAAAATGTTCAAATGTTTTTATTTTGTCAAAGAATTTTTATAGCTATTTTAAAAAGGAAAGAACAAAATTATTATTTATTTTTTTGAGATTGGCAATAGGCGAGTGGATCAGGCTCAGCACCCCCACACACATCCTTTTATTTTATTTTATGTCTACATTGTGCTCTGGACAAGTATTTTCTCACTAACAATTTCTACAACTACTTTTTAAATTTCTCCTACCTCTTCTAATTAGGTCTTTCCACTCGAAAGCACTAGTAAAGACATTAAAACCGCGACGTTTAATAATACGGTGAGACAGCAGAAGAGCTGTGAATGTAAGCATACGATATCGTGAAAAAAAAAAATGTTCCATAGAGTACGGAAATATCGACAAGTTCTCTTTCCAACATTGTCTAGTGTTGCCGAGAGTTTCCTATCTACAAAAGAAGTTAAGGTAACCCGGGGCACGCGTCGGAGCCCCTGCTGTCCGTATGGACTCCCAGAATGCTTTGCATTCACTTACGTCAAGTGTCCTGGGACCAGCTTCTAAGGGTCGGGAAATGGTCTTATGGGTCATGGAGGACGCTCTGTCTATACACAGTAGTTGAGTTGAAAGATGACAAAAAGTTCACAACGGTGTCCTGCCCCACGAGGGATTCACACGGAGGCACGCGGGCAGGTGAGGACATCCATCGATGGAGTTGAAGGCCAGTGAAATGTCTGTTTTGGGATTAAATTATCAGAAGTTGGACCAGCACACCCAATCGCAACTTTTCAAGAGTCCGTGAGCCACCAAGCTAGCACGCCCAAGTCTATTGGTATCCTCTCAACGGAAGTCCGTGTCGATAAGACACAAGGCTATTTTTGTTTTGCTCGCCATATCCAGAGATGACGTTCCCCGCTGTCCATTTTGTTGGGTGAAGCCATGAATGGTTTCCAAGTTTGACCAAAGAGGGAGGTTTCTCCACCAAGCAAGGCTGTGGGTATCATCCAAACGAAACGGACTCAAGATATTCTTTTAATTACTACACCAGGACCATTCACATCCAACTTTTTGGAATGAGGGGACATCAGAACAAAAATAATCCAATGCTCTGGTTGGTAGGGAGGTCACCTTCTCCTTCTACGAAGAACGGACGCCTCTAACGTCAAGACCTTCCAGAGACGGCTTGGACATAATTTACACTGAATTAGATCATAATTTACCCAGGATTTGTTTTTTTTGCTTTTCCTACTTGTGGTGGAAACACGAAGGCTACACAACAGCAGCTGTTCCAACCAAAGAACTGGAGCGGGACTCGCGCCAGCCACAGATGATGTCTCCCGCTTGCTTTGAATGTTTCCTCGTGGGTTCTCGGTCAACTGTAATGCTAAACGAACTTACAGATGGACAAATACAGGTTGAATTTGGTTTATTTGCCAATTATCTGCTCCGAAGCATAGCAGCCTTTCCAAAAAATTAAAATAAAAAAAATATAAAGCAGGCAAGATAACTATTTAAATTAAAATAAAAAACAAAAGCTTTGAACCTCTGTAGGACAATGACTCATATATATAGTTTTAATGGACAGATCTTCCTATGTAAACCAAAGTTCTATACAGTCTTGAATTTTATTGAACAGCAACCTGATATCCATATTTAAAAAATAAAAAATTAATGTAGAAAAACACCGGGGACTCATTTAACCAATATTAAAGGAATCGGAGAAAAGGTTACCTGCTCCCTAAAGTGCCTTGTGATAAATGCTGCAAGGAATACTACCGTATAACAATACTACCGGGAACAATGACCTATAGCGGTTCCTCCCCATCTTTGTGGGGAGGGTAAATTACGTTCCCAAAATACTACATGAAATGGGGCTTTTTCCTGCCCCCCCCCCCTCGAGATACAGCTCAGTGGAACTATAGTATTAAATTCCGATATAACATCAGAAACCCATCGGTAAGGGAAAAAAAAAACCCATGAAATGCATCAAAACCTTGCATCTGAGCGATGAAATGATATCACTGTATATACACGTGTGTATAATCACCAATACGCAGCGGCCCGCAAAATCGTTAAAAACCACCTGTTCCCACTGCATATTTTTATATATATTTATATAACGAGCTAGTGAAGGCGCCATGTTTATTCCTGGACTTAATATTTAAAGCGGACCGGTCATGAAAATCAGAGTTTAAGTGGCCAATTGGACTCTATCGCACCAATAAATTATTTTTTTTAATTATTATTTAAAAAAAAAAAAAAAAAAAAAAAAAAAAAAAAGATGCATTAAGCACTCAGCTACACCATGTTTTAATTTGTTTCTCTCTTTGGGAAGATTATATATATATATATATATATATATATATATATATAAAAAAAAAAATAGGAGCAGCCAATCAGAAAACAGGGAGGTGGGGCACATGCTGGAATTAATCAGCATATAGGACAAGGAATAAGTGTATAATTTATCAGAACCGTCTTAAAAATGACAGAAGTTACTTTTTTTTTTTTAAACCGATTAATGTCATTTTTTCCTATGTTAAATAAACCCACGTCACGGGGCCACAAACAGTTTAGGGGTGCAGATCCACGTTAACCATGATGTGAATCCACCCCCCACCTCCCGAATACAAGCCTTTTGCTACATTTAGTTTCCTAAAAAAAACCCATTATTTTCCTACGTCAGGAACGGCGTCGCAGTCTGCGTGTTACTGGAATCGACTAAGAATTTTAACCGTTCTCATATTTACCGAACTAACCGGTTTATTCCCCCCACACCGGTGCCGCTCTGGCTCCCGCATGTTACGGCATTAAAAGTTTGTGATTTTATATTTATATAGAAAAGGCGGTTTTTCTATAGACACGTTTCTAAAAGATTACTCCCCAAGATTGTGAAATGTGAAACCGTAAAATAACTGATTGGCGAATTTATATATATTTATATATATAAAAAAAAAATATAAAAATGTTTTTTCATAAAGGGGATTTTTTTTTAAATGTATAAAATTATATACCGTGACCAGCAGAGGAAATATGTATTTAAATATGCCAACTGTATGCCTAATTTGCATACAGGGGACCAGATTAAAGGGGAGGGGCCGGTTATTTTTAGTTATTTCCCTAAAACCAAAATCACAGTTTTAGGTTTTTTTGACATGCAATTTTTGCCTCTGATTCATGGAATCAAGTTTATCCAGATGTCTTTGCTTCCAGGTTTTATTGTTGCGGACCCCAAATAAAATACTCTAGGCTAGATTTATTCCGCAGTCCAATTTATGTCCTTTCAGATGGTGAAATGGGCCGGGGGCCGGAAGAGGAGCTTCCCAAACAGAAACTGGGAACCCACCACGGAATTCTAGACTTTTTTCTTTATAATTGTGTCCCACCCAGCAGCTGCACTCGAAGGGTTAAAAGCTCCTCTTCGGCTTTTAACTCAACAGCCTCCTAAACCCTTCAGACTAATCTATTGTCATTCTGAAATGTATTGGGGGGGGGGGGGGCTTTCACGGTTTAGCATGGTCAAGAAATGTTGCAGTGGGTGGAGAGGTGGCATGATGGGTGGAGAGACAGGTGGAGAGGTGGCATGATGGGTGGAGAGACGGCGTGATGGGTGGAGAGACAGGTGGAGAGGTGGCATGATGGGTGGAGAGACGGCGTGATGGGTGGAGAGACAGGTGGAGAGGTGGCATGATGGGTGGAGAGACAGATGGAGAGGTGGCATGATGGGTGGAGAGGTGGGCTTCCTAGTCAACGTCTTGTATGTGACCCCCCCACACACGGCTCTTCAACAGTGATGGGAAAGTTAACGGAAACAATTCTTATTACGGTGCTTCCGCAATTGTTTTGGTGGCAAGAGAGCCGGGCGGAACAGGTCACGCGGTCGCTTGCAAGGCAGTTGCTTGTTTGCCAAAGACCCAGCGGAATTACCCCGCGATAAAGTGCGCTTTGCCCGGTAGCCCCCGACGAAACGTACGCATCAAAGCCACCGCTCCTTAGAGAAGGAAACAAACGTCCTTTCAACCACCTCTCTGCTACATTAAAAAGCAGCCAACGTCCTGAGCACCCCGGCAGCAGGATCCACGTCCCAGCAGCCGAGGGCGCCAGGTCCCCCACGTGGCATCTCTGCCACATTCTGAGGAACAAAGGCAGACGACCCTTTAACGGAACATCCGTTGAATTAAAGGACATTATATATATATATATAATTTACCAGGCCGCTGCCTCCTGACGACCAACAACTGTTTGGAGATACAATGGGAAACCTGCGTTCTTACAACTCGAGTGGACTGGTAACTTTCCCCATCTTGGCTACTAATTTCTCCAGGTCTGGTTATATATAAATACACACAGTTACATGGACACGTGTATATTATATATTACATTAGACATATAAAGATGAAACACTAGCCAAGCGTGACAATATTAAAATTTCTAATTTGCTCTAAAAGTAAAATAACGCAAGTAGCCGGATAAGCACAGCTCGGAGCCGTCCCTCCCCTCTTTTCTATCTCGATATATATATATCGGCGGGATTGACACGGGGGGTCCCGTTTTGGCAGGCGCTACAGAAACCCCACACAATGGGGAGGGGGGGGGCCTGTCACGTCCTCCTTCCAGCTGGACGCTGATCCAGAAGAGAGGGAAATAATGGAACAGCCATAACTCCCCAGGGTGCTCAGCGAGGGCCACGTCCACGTTTCCGGGCCAGTCTTAGGTTGATCTAGTTGTTGTTGATGCGGCCGGCGGGGAAAAGCGGGGGAGGCGGTGGCAGATGGTGCGACGGCGCAGGCATGTTGTGCGCCAGCGAGTGGAGGAGGGGCAGAGACATGGGGTGCGGCGGTAAGGTGGGGGACAGGCCTGGACTCGACTGGCCCGGCGAGTTGCCGCTCTGGGAGGAGAGGCTGGCCACCGTGCCGGGGCTTCCTGGAGTCGGCGGGTTGCCCCCCTGGAAGCACTTCTCCCTGTGGGCCTTCAGCATGTTGGAGAAGCGGAAGCGCTGGCCGCACACGTTGCAGGGGTAGGGCTTCTCGCCGGTGTGCGTCCTGCGATGGCGCTTCATGTTTGGCCGGCTGGTGAAACTCTTGCCGCAGATCTCGCAGATGAAAGGCTTCTCCCCTGCAAGAGTAGAAAGGAGAGGGATGGGGCGGACAGCGGTCACACGCGAGACTTGTAAACAGCAGAAACGGTCACAAAAGGGGTCAAGTGCCCCGTCATCAACACCAAGAGAACATTTTCATTGCAAAAAGCCCATTATGGTCACAATTTACACAGATGATTATCTACAAATACTTCTTAGGGAGAAATGGTTTTCAGGCAGCTGGTATCAGCCATTACTATGATTCTCGCTCTGTTATCTGATCCCCGATCTACTAAACACCGCGACTCCTTATCATACCGCCTGGGGGGGAACAATAGAATAACTCAGTCTTAAACACCCACTCTGGACTCTGTCACTAATGAAAGTCTATGGAGGAACGGACTTCATTAGCATTGCCATAAAGCATCAGCTCAGTGCGGTGTTTGAGCAGGAAAGTCACCAAATTATCACATGACTGACAGCAACGGCGGCTCCAGGTCTGCAGAAAAAGGGAGCTTATTGGAACAAAATGAGATAAAACCAGACTTTAGTTAATCAGTAACCAACGTTACGGTATTACAGTGCTGGGGGAGTTATATTACTGTATACAGCGCTGGGGGGTTATATTACTGTATACATCGCTGGGGGGTTATATTACTGTATACAGCGCTGGGGGTTATATTACTGTATATAGCGCTGGGGGGGTATATTACTGTATACAGCGCTGGGGGGTTATGCTCAAGGAGAAGAATATTTTTCACCCCTTTAACTATATTTATCTGAATGAGCTCCAAACCCAACACAGGTCGTTGTTACAAGGGAGCAATTTTCTTTTATACCCACTTCAACATCCACATATGTTATTAGAAGAAAATTAAACAAGACAACATTCTTTGCATAAAAAAATGATATTTCACTGCATTCCCAAACAAAAGTTAGTGATAAAGTTAAAATAAAACAGTATTTCCCCGCGAGGTCCGAGTAATTAACCTTTTTTTCTGCTCATTTGTTGAACGTGAGCCATGAGGTTTCTTCATGAGCCATTTCGAGGATCCCAAAGCGGAGGATTCTGCCATAGTTGGCTTGCCACAGCTTAGATGCACGTTAACCCCCCCCCCCCGGCTTCCTCTTAGTATTTTTTTTGGGGGGGGGGGTCTGGAGGTTTTTTGGGGGTTTTACAAGCCAGGAAGGACGATGCTTCCAGGTTACAGCGACACCAACCCTGCTCCTCGAAACCCAGTCTGACACGACAGCGCAAGGCTCCTCGACGGCTCTTTTGATGAACATCTCCTATCGCTCTGAGCCAGACCCTTGGTGATGGGAGTTGTAGGTCAGTGCAGTGCGTGGTACCCAACTCTCTTGTTCCAAGGCGAGACCCGGGCTACCATGGCACATCTTACAGATCCGGTGGCAGGTAAGAGGACGACTTCATTAATGAAAGGGAGACATCTTAACCCCTTGGGTGCCAAAGAGCTGCGCAAACCTGCCCCGAGGGGCCAAAAGTGGGAGGGATGCCGATGAAGGAAAGGAGGGCAGGGTGATGATCACGTGGACAGGAAAGGGTGTTAAACAATATTAAATGAGTTTCCTTACTTTCCTTACCGGTATGGGTCTTCATATGTTCATCAAAATACTGTTTCATGTTGAAATCCTTGCCGCACCACTGGCACATGAACTGCTTGTGGCCGATATGGATGCTCATGTGGGAGCGGAGCTGGTATTTGTACTGGAAACGCTCGTGGCAGTTCTACGGGGAGCACAGGGGACAAAAAAGGTACAAGACAATTGGATTAGCAATCACCCCGACCTCCGTAAGACCTGAAAAGTACCCTAAAACTGTCCTAACAGGACGGCTTCAACTCCGCGGCGTCCCTAGGCATCGTATGTAAGCATTCAGGGGCGGAGGTATAAGAAATACATATTCCCTGGAATACTGCAGAGATCTAATGATATGAGAGCCACGAGATTTGAACTTTAAGAAGCTGAAGAGCTGCTGGCCGCCCGTCTCGGAGCACACCAGACCACATACTCTCTGCCCGGCTCTCGACACCCACAGCGATAAGAGTCCGGGTCCCCAGGGGCCAAGCCACCCGACAGTCAGTCAGTTGTTTTTTTTTCCTTTTACACATTATGTCACACGATGCTAATAGCGTCCGCCGAGACTCACCTCACACTTGAACGGTTTCTCCCCGGAGTGCTGGAGCGAGTGAACCTTCAGAGACATGCTGCGCTTGAAGGACTTCCCGCAGGTTTCGCACGTGAACGGCATGTCCTTGGTGTGAGCTGCAAAAAGTCGGCAAAAAGGGTTATTCTGTGGAAGGCTGTAAATTCAGGGGGCGCAGAAAAGCATTCGAGAAGCGCACAGAGAGGGGCTTACCGATCATGCAATGCGTGTTCTCTCGGAACACGGAACATCGTCTCATAGTTACCGACATAAAACAAAACTCTTTTTAGGGCTCTATATCTCCACCGCTGTACCTAAAACACCCAGCGAGCCGGAGCACAGGAGGCGACGTAGCCGAATAAATGTAACACACGACACGGAGAGCACGATCACGTCAGCAGAGACACGATGTACACTTAACGCGCGATCAGTGCAATCGATACTTTCAAAGATAATCTAATGGAAGCCACTGGTGGCAGAATGTGGCAGCATTTCCGGTCCCGTCGTCTCCCTTCCCCTACATGGCCCTTACAAAAAAAAAAAAAGCTGCCTGGACCAATCAACAACCAGCAACACTGCCTTGGAAAGCGTGGCTTACTCGGAATTAACGTGGACATCTCTATGGTTTCTTCCGGCTTCCTGCGTCATAAAGCGATCAGTTAGCCAATCACAGAGCGGTCGCAGGTGCATGACCTGTCTTCGCGTCGGGAACGCGGACACCATGCGGGTGGCTTTAGAAAGGGGCAGCGGAAGCCACGCAATGAGGTCACTCACCGACCAGGTGTTTCCGGACGTGGGCCATGGTGTAGAACTTCTTCTCGCAGATGTCGCAGGAGAACTTCTTCTCCGCGTAGCCGTGGACGATCTTGTTGTGTTCGTGCAGCGACCAGAGCTTTTTAAACGTTTTCCCGCACGTCAGGCACTGCGAAGAAAGCAGACGGAAGGGCGGTTAATACCAGAAGGAAAAAAACAGCCCCTGCCGCTGGAGACTACAACTCCCATCATGCAGGCAGGGAATCTGAAGAGGCTTTTTGCCTGTCTTAAGAAGAGAGGGTGAGAGCGAGAAGAAAGGGGAGAGTGAGAAGAAAAGGGAGAGGGAGGAGAAGAGAAAGAAATAAAAAAGGAGAGAGAAAAGTCTGTATACACTTCGATACTAGGGGGTCAAAGGGCTTAGATGTAATGTGAGGAGGTTTTACTGTAATGAGAGGTTGGCACGTGGAACAGTCTCCCAGCAAGTGGGCAGAGAAAGTAATGAAAAACGTGGTAAGTTGTAGAAACTCCCAGACCACGTCCCCTTACACGCTGAGCAGATAAGCCCCTCTTAAGCCAGATTCGCCCAACTCCAGGCTGCGACACCCATAACCAGGCCGGGCTTTCCAGACATCCCGGCCCGAGCGACAGCAGAGCAACCAAAACTGCGCTAAAAAGTGCTTTAAAGCAAGACTTAACCCCAAATCTGGTCTGTTTGTGCCTCGTGGGGCCTGGAGTTTGACACCCCTGTCCCACATGTAATAGATACAGGATTTACTAAGTAAGATGATTTTACAGAAAGAAAAAAAAAAAAGGGGGGGGGGGAGTTTGGGGGGGGTTAAATACAGTAGATCAAACTCTTGATAAAAGCTGCGGATGCACCTGCCTTTTGCCAATGACCATACGCGTGTCACCCGTTAGCAAATACTTTTTTACA
Organism: Spea hammondii; assembly: GCA_029215755.1. Lineage (NCBI taxonomy): Eukaryota > Metazoa > Chordata > Amphibia > Anura > Pelobatidae > Spea > Spea hammondii. Next base: position 114,774,966 of record JARDYJ010000005.1, read on the forward strand.
TTAACATGCGCCTGCTTTGTGTGCTTGTATACGTACCAGCTCCCTCAGGGAGGAGAAGAGGGTATCCACTTCCACGGCGCATACATTTAACCCCTTAACGACCAATGATGGTCCAGACATGTCACGCAAAAATGCTCAGGTAACGACCAACGACATGCCTGATGTCGGCATCAGGGTCATGTCTGGCAAATTCACACCTGAAGTACAGTTTGCGTGATAAAAAAAAAAACAAAAAAAAAAACGACATCCACAAAGTTTGATAAAGGCTGGTGGTAGAATTAGTGCATGGAAAGGGTTAAAATAACAGCATCTGAAATACCCTGGGGTGTCTAGTCTCCAAAAATCTATGGTTTGATGGGGTAAATTGCATTGGCCGGCTTGAAAGATGACCGAAATAGCACATGGGGGCAGAACTTCCATATTTGGGGAAAAATGGTTTTGAAATAGCAAAGCGCTACCTGTACTTACGGCCCCACATGTGCAGAAAAAAAGCAAAAAACATAAAAACATTGGATATTTCTAAACTCAGGACAAATCGTAGAATCTATTTATCAGGTTTTTTTGTTGGTTTTTTATAGATGAGTAAAAGATTTTTCTAATAAATGTGGGGAAAAAGTGTGGGGTTTCAAAGTCTGGAATGTGGTCTTATCACCATAGCAACAGGATCATTTTATTGGTTTCTATGGTGATTATATATAGTTTCTGAACGTTGCACTACTAGCTATCCCCGGCGGCTCTCAGCAACTCCCCTCATTAGGAGGCAACTCGAGGAAACAGACGGGGATATGAAGACGTTTCACAGGACATTAACAATTCCTCTCCACCAAACTATGGCATTCGACGAGGCGGTGAATGCCGGGGGGGGGATGGGGGGGGGACGCGGCGGCTGAGCGCAACCCCATTTCCACAAACGTCCTCGGTTGCCACACCTGAAAGCAGGAGCTCCGCCGAGCCGCGGCCCCCATTCAGATCGGTCCTCCGATTAAAATACGATAGTTTGTTACCCCAGCTAGGGCAGTTCTGGGTTACCGGGGAGGGAAGAAAAAGGAAAAATAAGCATTCCTGTGTGTAGCGGCTAAATGGGGGATCCCTTCCGGGTCCTATTTTTTTATATTATTTTAATACCCCATCACACGCAGGAGGATGCCCCGGAGGCGTCAGGGTAGTCAACGTAACAACCCACACCCTAAAGAAACGTCCAAACAAACCCAAATCTCGCCTCCAATGGGGTGGCAAAAAATTCAACCCTAAGGGACTATTTAATAGAGGTGGGCAGCGAGGGGTCCCAACAGATTTAACCCTCTACCCTACACTCAACGTGGGGACATAGAGTGTAAGCTCTTCTGAGAAGGGTCCACCTTGCCTTTTGTTTCCGTAAATCCAAATTCTATGACCCTCTGCTTGTTAAGCCCCAGTTATCCATTGTACGGCGCCGCTGCATATGATGGCGCTATATATTAATATTTAATGGTGTATACCACACTTACTAATAACGAGAATAATTACAGTAAATATGACTAATAGTAAATATACTATATTACTAAATATTAGAATATTTATTATATTGTAGACAAACTATAATAATACACAGTTTACCCTAAATTAAAGAGCTCTGGTGTCGAGCATCTGCCGCTGTGACAGGTTAATGTTTATTCCGGAAAATAAGAGGCGCGGCAGATAAGAAATCTCAAACTACCTGCCAGACACATCTTAACCCTCTCATCACTAAATATAATACACGCCAGAAACATACTAAGAGACGAGGAAAAAAACACTACCGTTCAAAACTTTGGGGTCACTTAGAACGTTCCTTGTTTTTGGTAGAAAAGTAAATTTTGTCCATTAAAATAACATGTGGTGGATGAGAAATCCAGCACAGACGGGGTTAATGCTGTAAATGATTATTGCAGCTGGAAACGGCTGATTTTTAATGGAATCTCTTCATAGGCGTAGAGGCCCTTTATCACTCCCATCACTCCTGGGTTCCAATGGCCCTTTATCACTCCCATCACTCCTGTGTTCCAATGGCCCTTTATCACTCCCATCACTCCTGGGTTCCAATGGCCCTTTATCACTCCCATCTCTCCTGTGTTCCAATGGCCCTTTATCATTCCCATCACTCCTGTGTTCCAATGGCCCTTTATCACTCCCATCACTCCTGTGTTCCAATGGCCCTTTATCACTCCCATCACTCCTGTGTTCCAATGGCCCTTTATCACTCCCATCACTCCTGTGTTCCAATGGCCCTTTATCACTCCCATCACTCCTGTGTTCCAATGGCCCTTTATCACTCCCATCACTCCTGTGTTCCAATGGCACGTTGTGCTCGCTGACCCAAGTTTAAGTATAAAAGGATAATTGATGGTTAGAAACCCTTTTGTAATTATGTTACAGCCAGAAATGTCCTTGTCTTCCATGAAAACAGCTCAAAGTGTTTGTCTGGAGATATATAATGTTTTTCTATAAATGACCTCCTGTCTGGGGATGTGAAGCTGGAAGGTTCCAGCTTTATGGTGTAAGCGAGCAAAAATTATAATGGCCTCTGGATGGTCTAACAGCATAATTCTGCCTTTTAACCCCTCAAGAACAGGCTTTTAAAAAAATGCACCCTTTGTGAAAATGGCCGTTTTCACATTTCTGTGCTGCTCATGTTTAGCGGTAATTTTCTCTTCTCTCATTTACTGAACCCACAAGTTTTCTTTTTTCTGGACAAGAAAGGCTTTCTTCAGATACTATTTTTTTTTTTGATTATATCTAATTTCCTATAAAACATGATGAAAAATTAAAGAAAAAAAATCTTACACGCATCTATAAAAACTAATGAAAACGCCTGTTAAACAGACTATTTGTCCTGAGTTTAGAAATACCCAGTGTTTTCATGGTTTTTTTTGCTTTTTTCTGCAGGTTTTTTGGCAGTTTTGCTTTTTCAAAACCATTCTTTTCTCCAAATCTGGTAATTCTTCCCTCCATGTGGTATTTGGGACATCTTTGAAGCCGGCCAATGCAATTTACCCCACCAAACCATAGATTTTTGAAAACTAGACACCCCAGGGTATTTTAAAATGCTGGTATTTTAACCCTTTCCATGCACTAACTCTACCACCAGCCTTTGTCAAACTTTGTGGTAGTCCATTTATCATCACACATCAGGTGTGAATTTTCCGCTCCCGGCACATGACACTCAACACCACAAAATGTGTTCAGCAACATCTCCCAAGTACAGCGATACCCCCCCCATGGATGGGTTTGTCGGGTTGTTTGGGGGCTAAAAGGGCACATTTGGAAGTGCGCTTTTTTTCTCCATTCTGGTCAGTCTGTACCTATGCCCTATCTTTGGACCCGGCCACAACAATTTACCCCATCAAACCACTTTTATTTATCTTGGCTATTTGAAATGCTAGTATTTTAACTCTTTCCACTTTATTTTTTACATTTTGCAGGGACTGGGCGGTTGCCCTGATGATTACATCGATGCATAATCATTTTTAAATGTTACCTTACCGTTTTTTTTGCATGACGTGCCTGGCACGTCATTGGTCGCTAAGGGGTTAAATGAACAAGATGTCAATTTACAGTAATTTGTTATCAAAATATTAAGTAGGCTCTGGCCTCCCCCCATTCCTGCAGCACAGAATCTACATGACTATTTCAGATCACCCCCTCATTCGGTGCGAAAGGGGATCAGGGAATCAACTGGTTCTCACAGACGCAGAAAAGGCTACTAGGATGGCCTTTGTTGCATTTCAATAGTGTATTTCACTTAAGGGTTTATTGGGGAGGACCTAGCCAAGCTGCTTATGTCATGCGAGGAGATACATGAATGTTAGGATACAGCCTTGGGGACAACAGGCGGCGTGGCGGGCTCATTAAACGGTCTCGTTAATACGTTCATTGATAACATGCAATAAACCCCTCTCCCAGACATACAGGTCATTAGCGCGTCTGGAGCCGCAGGGGCCCAATTCCTAAACCCAGGAAATGCCTGGGGGATGCGTGTTAGCGGGACACACAGCCTACTTCCTGCGCAGCCTGGCTCAGGAAGGGAAAAGGAGACATTTACCGACACTCCGGGACACTTTAAAAGTTTTAGTGGAACTAAACCGACGTATAAAATCTACCTGAAGTGTGTCGGTATTTTAAATCAGGGTTCAACTAGGTCAGCCCCTGACCTAGTCCAACGTGCGGCCCATGTGAGCAGGGCCGGCAGACCAACGTTCATGTGGTGCGGCCGTGAGGTAAGACCGCCGTGTCTGCCCGCTGGCCGCTTTCATTTTATCGGGCGGCCGGCTTGCACATGCCGTGCTGCCGAGTGGCAGTACCTCAGTCACCCCGCCCCATTCAGGACGTGGCGCTCAAGGTGGCGGGGCTCACAGCAGAGTTCCTCATGACGGTGAGAGGATCATCAAGTCGGAGGAGAGCGGGGGAGCAGGGGGAAGAAAAGCGAAAATGTAAGTATAAAAAAAAAAATAGGGGTTTGAGGAAAGTGGACCTATATTTGGGGGAGGGGGGGGGATTTCCTTGGGACATCATTAAAACTTAATACAAAAGGGGGATGGGCTGGGTTTTGAAATTACAAAATCAATGTAAACAGGGATGTGTGTGGCCGGGGGTAATACACATGGCAGTGGAGGCATCAATAGACAAAAGGGTGGTTGGGCATCAAATAAATTAATACTAAAGGGGGGCATCACATTAGCCACCATAAAAGGGGTGGGGGCATCAATACACAAGGGAGGAGGGTTGGCTGGGGGCAACACATATCAATGGCATAAATGCACAAAGGGGGCAATACACAAGGCTGTGGGGCGGAACATTAATCAACACTAAAGGGGGGCTGGCTGCGGCATTAATGCAAAAGGGGCAAAAATATAAAGGGGAGGGGTTAATGACAAAGCAGTGTAGAATTTTTTTTTATGCTTCGGAGTGGCTTAGCCTGTCCTGATGCGTGTGTGTTTGGGCGTCTGTGTGGCTGTGTGTGTGTCTGGGTGCGGTGTATCAGAGCCTGTCCTGGTGTGTGTGTGTGTGTTTGGGCGTCAGTGTGGCTGTGTGTGTGTCAGTGTGGCTGTGTGTGTGTCTGGGTGCCGGTGTATCAGAGCCTGTCCTGGTGTGTGTGTGTGTGTTTGGGTGTCAGTGTGGCTGTGTGTGTGTCAGTGTGGCTGTGTGTGTGTCTGGGTGCCGGTGTATCAGAGCCTGTCCTGGTGTGTGTGTGTGTGTTTGTGTGTGTGTGTGGCTGTGTGTGTGTGTGTGTGTGTGTGTTTGGGCGTCTGTGTGTGTGTCTGGGTGCCGGTGTATCAGTGCCTGTCCTGGTGTGTGTGTGTGTCTGGGTGCCGGTGTATCAGTGCCTGTCCTGGTGTGTGTGTGTGTTTGGGTGTTGGTGGGGCAGACACAAAAAAAAAGCCACAAAAAGCCAAGTGAAAACACTATATTATCGGCATAACTTAAATGCCCATGACTTTGGTTCTAGTCTTTTTTACGTGTACATTTAAGATCTGTTATATTTGTTGTTGAAAGTAAAACTTAGTTTAAAAAAAATCCTGGCTCCTTGATTCAAAACAAATTTGTCAAGCCCTGTTTTAAATGTTTCCCCCGTGAAAGCCGAGAAAACTGTCAGCCGGTGGCAGAACTAGCGCTTATCTAATCAATTCCATGCCCTCAAGTCCTCATCCCTTCTACTCAGTCATCCTTTCAAAGGCTCTCTGAACTGATGAAACAGCAACTTATGGGGAGGAATAATCATGCAGATCCAGAAATCAACCTAAGAGGACATTCCACTTTATTCTGCAGAAACCTACCTTGTACTTGCAAAGGGGACAACACAAACAATTAAAGGGGCCACTCCGTGTTAAAGTGTGACATTACTGTTAAGAAACTTTTAATAATTCCCACCAAAAATAAATAAAAATCAAGACACTTAATATTTCTTTAAACTCGGCTGATTAAAGTCTTTTTTTTTTTTTATTAAAATCAACATAGCCAAAATCGGCGTTGCCGTCCCAAACACGGAATCGGACGGCAGATAAAAGCCATTCAGCCCGGTATCGACACCAGGACCTCCCTTACACAGACATCATGCAAAGCACACACGGACCGGTATAACCGTGCAGCGAGCGCACACGGCAACAAAACACGTCGGCTAAAGGGCTCCGAGGTGGCACTTGTTATCGCGAGACTTACTTGGATGTTCTTTTCACAGTCCGTCTGGTGGTGAAGCATCAGCTCGCTCTCAAGCAGGAACCTCTTGCCGCACTTATCACAAATCCTCATGCGGCTGTGGGTAACGTTCATATGCTTCTCCAGGTACCACCTATTGTTGAACACTCTAGGGCACTTCTTGCAGGGGAAGTGCTGTTTCTCCTCAAATTTACCCTTTTGCCCCAACCCATCCTGTCCTTTCTTCCTCCTCCTTCCACCGCCACCTGACCCTCTTTGACTTCGTGCCGCTTTTGCGCCTTTCCTTATTTTTGTGGACTTGTTTTCACTTGGCGACTTGCTCCCTTCGGCCAGGGAGCTTCCATCTTTGGCCGTCTCTGCTGCATCATCCCCATCCTCGTCGTCATTGTCCTTCTCCTCCTCTTGTGGTTCTTCAAGATCTTCTTCGCTTGGGAGGATGTCGTCCTCCTCGTCCTCCAACATATCTAGGAAGTCATCCTCTTCCTCCATCCCGCCTTCCTCCTCTTCGTTTTCATCGTCACCGTCCCCTTCCGAGCCCCGGTCATCACCATCCGACCGGTCGACGACGGTAACCGGCTCTGAAGACGACTTACCGTCCGTCCCTTTCGAGACGTTTAGCGTCTGATTGTTTAAGTTGACCTCTACGATAATCTGCTCCCTGTTGTAGGATTCCTGGTTGTCCATGTCCTCCTCGGACTCTACCCCTTCTATTTTACACATCCTCGCCCCGCTCCTGTCCTCGTCTTTGAAATACTGCTTAGGTGACCCATCGTTGCCATGATGGCCCTTGCTGACGCTGTCCTCCACTCTCACCGAGTACGGGTCGTTCCCCTCCCGCGCGTAGATTTTGGTCGGGGGCGCGTCCACCTCCTGCTTGATCTCCCGATAGAACTGCGGCGGCATTACCGTATTAGTATTATCGTTCCTATTGTCCTCTGCGTCCATAACGTCATTGGCCATCGACAGGTTTAAGGACCTGCTGTGGATCAGCTCCTGACACGACGTGACGATCTCGTTCATTTGTAACACCGCGGCGGCGTTTAGCACGTCTTGTACGTTGCAGCCGTTGACGAGCAGCTTGGAAGTGTAGATGAAGTTGAGTATCTGCTGGAAGCCCCGAGACGTCAACGCTTCGAGGGACAGCTCGACCCTCTGCAGCTGCTTGTTCTGGGTGAAGAGGGAGTGAAAGAACTGGCTGTAGGCAGCGAGGACGCCCTTGTGAGCGGGAAACGTGCTCTTCTGCTGAACCAGAACAATGTCCACGTCGCACAGGTCCGGCTGGAACAGGCGCTGCTCGTTAAGCCTGTCCATCAAACACGTGAAGTGCAGCGCCACATCCTCCACCAGAGAATACTCCGTGGAAGGGTAGTCCGTGGTCTTCTCGACTATCAACTGCAAAGACAAAGAAAGAGAACGTGATTACGGAGAACATCGCAACCAACTCCCATTAATCCCAACCGGGACGCACATCAACGCCTGCGGACGGCAGAGGAAGCTGGTTTTGCCATCAGAATGCAAAATATAAACTATCTTTAAGATGAAGAAAAAATGATCACATTAATACTCTGCATATTATCTTTCAATCTAATTTTTATTTTTCACTGATTTTTCTTTTTTGTACTGCCACCTATTATTTTTTTAAATAAAATTAAAGTAAGCAGACAAGCATCGCTTTATCTCAACGCCATCGTCCGCACGTTACACACAAAATAAAAGGATTTCTCAGTCCGAGTTGCGACCGGGGCTGCTGTCCCTTTAAGATAAACACCGGTCCGCTAAGCCATGCGCCGCGGCTTCACATGGCAGCCACACACAGAGGAGGGGGGGGTAGATTATTCCCTTCCCCGGCAGCCTAGTTTGTACAGAGTTACCTTCCCTTCCGTATTCATAAAGCCGAAGTCTCGTGTAACATCAGATCGGCTCCCGGCAGCGTAGCGCATGCACGCATTAAACTGACACCCCAGCCGTATTTGTGTTGCCTCCCCCAATCAGCTATTTTTGGGCTGAACGCACTACGGGACAAATAATATACTGACCGCCAGTCAACGGCAGGGTATTGCGGGAGTCGGACACGACCTCCCCCGCGCACAGGCATGGAAAGCGGTCCCATTAATTTCCATAGGACCACTTTCCTGCAACAAGCAGCCAATCAGTGGAGAGAATTAAAGTTAGATGAGGAGGGGGCGGGGCAAAAGCGTCTCAATATTAAAGTACTCATAAAAGTACTTTAACATGCCGCTGCTTTCATTGGTGTGTCTGTATGAGACATTAAACTGTCCCTTTAAAGATCTTAACACATTCAGAGCCTATAAACATTTTTTCCTCCCCGACCACCTTTTTTTGCTCACGTCGCGAGCAAACGTCATATTTATACAGCAAGTTAGAGAATAAACCGGGGTCCCATCGATTGAACGCGTTTCTTCATTAGCGACTTTGTAGACGGCGCTTGGTAATCAGCGACCCATTCCAGTCTCAACATTCATTCTGCTTCCCAACGAGGAGAATCATGGAAAACTTTTTTCCTCCTCAAAACGCAAACTGAAATTTGACAAAAGTAACCCGGATAAGAAAAAAGGAAATTCCCCCCCCCCCCCCCCGAGCATAATCCTGGGTTAGTTTACATTGTAACAGAGGAAAGAACCAAAGTAACGAAGATCTGCGCAAAGCTGTCGGCGATCACGGATTTCGGCGAGATGGGATAAAGTTAACGTTCCGCAGCGTATGTCGAGGAAGGAAAGAATTAAAAGACACTGGGGAGGAAAAAATTAAATCAAGACAAGCGCTGATTTCTGGTAGGCAGCCACCGGCAGCTAAATCCAAGGGGGAAACAGGAAACCCGTGAGTTTATTGCTGGGGGGGGGGGGGGACGTGATGCATCCAGCGTCCGAGAGCACAGAGCGGCCAATGAATTAAACGCCATTTATTGTACACGGGTTTCTCGTGCCCCGTACAGGTTTTAATTTCCCAGCTTATCCAGTTAATGTTGCAAATGTTCGGCCGTTCCGGGAACTCAACGTTTACGAGTCTGGGATCTGGAAACCTGCCCGGTAGACAAAAAAAAAAAGGGGGGGGGGTACATCCCCCAAAACTATTCAACCTTAAAGCCGCTTATTAGATAAAGTAATAATAATGATAAAAAAAATTGGGCATTTCTTCTTTAAGATACAAATTCACTTTGATTAATATTTCAGGGCAAATCATGACAAGTGGCATCTGCTTTACAGATTTTAGGGTGTTCCAAAATGTTCCATGGGGTACTGAATATTAGGGGGTCACAGAGCAGTGGCGTGTAGTTTATGGGTCTGTCCAGCACGTTATTAAAATAATATTAATATAAATTACTATAAACGCCAGGCTGCTCCATGATGACCCCTAGTGGTCAACAGCAGCTACTGCTTCATACAGAAACCTACCTCGCAAACCTGAGGTCCGGCTCCTATTCCTTTACAAAAAGGGTTACGATTAACTCAATGGCCAATAGGACATACGAGAGGGTGGTAATAAAGTGAAACAGCCTCCCAGCAGAAGTGGTAGAGGGTAATACAGTGAGGGTATTAAACATGCAGGGGACAGACATACGGCTCCTGGATCTAAGACGAGACCGACGGCTGATTAAGGTTTGAGTCTTTACAGCAGGAGAAACTGTTAACGCACGATTCCCCTTCTCCATATGAGATCCGCACACAAAGTATACATCTTTCGGTCAGGGCAAGTAGGGCCTTCTTTTAAAATTATATAAAAATACATGAAAACATAATTAGTGATATCTATATATATATATATATAAAACAAAATTCAAACTTTTTTATTATACAGAGTGGGTGCTGCAGATGAACGATGACAATTTATGTTCAGCAACATCCCCCAATTACAGTCATACCCCCACATGCCTAATTGTTTTTATATGTCCAAAAGGGCCACATCCATCCCTTACATATAACCCCATATTATATATTTAACAACACTACGTGTGATTTTTTTAAATATATTTAGATATATATACTTGGTGACATCACTGGGCTCCCCATAAATGTATATTTTATAAAATGTTTGCCTTTTTTCCACCTCTCCTCCATAGGATATGTCTGAGCTGATCACACTGATCAGCAAGCACAGCTCCATCGCCCTGCATTGCTGATCGCAATAGGTTCAATCAGCCAGCAAGGGGAGCAATCAGACCTCCGCAGGGACTCGAAAGACGCTGCCAAGACTCTCCTGTCTTCGCGTCAACCGCGAGTGATCGGGCATTCCATGCATGTTGAAATACGTTCACTGGATTAGCCTCTACCACTTCTGTTGGGAGGCTGTTCCACTTACCTACCATTCTGTCGGTACTCATTTTTATGAGATATCCGGGACTGCGAGAAAGACCTTGGTACCCCCTGCACTTTACATAGGAGGGATCTATGGAACCTCGGACTAGACGGTTCCCAGAGCGGGGGGGGGGGGGGGGGGGTTGGGGTGATACAAAGCGCGTCAGGGAGAGAAAAACAAAAACGCGAAACCCGTCTATTGTGCGGATTCTCTATCCAGCAGCCCGCGTTCCCTGAGACCGGTTCGGACGGTAGAATCATCTATCATTCCGGTCACTCGCTCAGCATTCCCTCTAATGAACCCATCAGGGATCACTGGATCTGCCCAACGACCCCCGGCGGGCGATTATCCCCCCCGAAGAACCCAAGAAGAAAAACAAAAGCGAGATGTAAATAATTTTTTGCCATTTTCCTCTTCCCGGATGTTACTTTATTAAGCACCGTACTAAAAAAAAAAACAAAAAAAAAAACCTTGTTAAGCCAATCAGAAACATTTATCAGTGAAGTCCTTGACTGGGGGGTCATTCCGCCTCCCTGGCTCCTGGATTACACAAAGAAAGAATGGGGGGGGGGGATACACTAATTGCCTCCCAGATGTCCACTGGGGCAGGGATGAGACACGCAGGAGGGCGAGAAGATGCTGCAGTCACAGGGATGAAGGTGATCGGACCGGGGGGGGGATTGTTGGATTAGTTTGGCTGTAAGGAAAGCACGAATAACCTGCATTTAGGAGAAGCTTCAGCTCTAAGGTTGCAGTTCACCTCCCCCCTCACAGCTAGATCCTGGTTTTCTACTGCCCCAAACATCATAAATGAAGGAAAGAGGGCAAATGCATAGAGGGGATACCGACGACCAAACATCTGTAAAAGGGGGCATACGCAGACCCCCCAATGCATTAAGCTGTCAATCAGTGCAAGTAAAGGGGTCCCGTTGAAACTGAAAAGACCCCCTGCACGCAGCGTTCAGCAGAGCCGTCTCTAGAGGAGAGTACATCACATGCGGGGGATGCATTAGTCCAATCGCACCCCCCCCCCAGGACGTTTCGCTGAGGAGCGGGGGAGGGGCAAATGCATTGGGGGGGATCCTTGCAAACAGACCTCACCAAAACGTAAAAGGGCCCCACACCTACCATATGCATTAACACGAGCGCAACGGCTGGGGGGCCCCCCTATAGTACAGTACATGGGAAAAATCGAAAGCGCCCATCACTCACAGGCATCCACCGTGTAGCCAGAGAGAAGTCGTTCGGAATAGGTTTCATCACCGGGCATTCGTGGGCAGGTTAACCATTTACACTTCCTGATAGAACCGCTATGAAGGGCCAACCACCATTAACTATGCATTTTCCGGGGCTAATTAAGCCCTTCTGGAATTAAACTGCTAGTCGAATTACTTCCAATACAATCCACACACTGCAGGTCACGCAGGTCACAGTGAAACTGCAGCTGGACTGGGGTTTAGTTATAAATTCGATTCACACGATCCTTAAAGGGACGTTTAATACCCCGGCCAGCCTCAAAGGCGCGTTAAAGTAGAAGATCTTTAATACGGATTCCTTCAGAGGTAATAATTAGAGAGAAGCTGCAGCAGCCGCGCCTCGGTCATTTTGAACCAGCCAATCAGCGGCAGTAAAGTGTTCCCAAAAATCAAACGGGATCACTTCCCATTCAAGAGCACGGGGGGCTCCTCCGATACCCCTCACCGAGCCGGCGCCGAAGCTGCAAGGCGCCATATAGATAAATGTAACGTAATTAAAGAGTATATAATGGCTAAAACATCAATATATATATATATTATACACAACATATATATATATATTATACACAACACACACACACATATATATACATACACACACACACACGTATATATATACACACACATACACTTACGGAAAGCTTTAAACATAACGAATATCCTTTATTCGCCCCAAATATTAAGGCAGCTTTTCTGAAACGCCGCTGCAGCTTTCACCCCACAGACCTTCCCGGGGCAGCTACTGTACGAGGCGGGACGCAAATGACATCATACGGCGAGATTATTAACATGGCGCTCAATCAGGGGGTTCGCTGGGATTAAGATAAAAAAAAATAAAAAAAAATTCCGTTCATAATGCACAAAGGGCACTAAATTATAATCTCAATTAAAACGATGTTTGGTCAAGCAAAGGGATTGATATAGAAGACGGGACCCCGACAGGGCCACACCGGAAACATACGATGCAGGGTTACGTTCTAAAGTTATTTCATTTAAAATAATAATTAGAGCTCCGAGTCCATTCCCATCACTAGAGGCAGAATAACCAGTATAAAAAAAACCAAAAAAACAAAACAACCTAAAAGTGCAGAAAACATATGAATTTTATTTTGAAAACCAGGACCAGTCAGGCGGCCGCGGCCGACCCCCGCGCGTGTACTTCACCCCGGATCCTGAACGAGATACGGAGACGGCTCCCAGATTTGCCCGTCTGGCTTCTAACATCTACACCAACGAGTCCGGCCCCCGATGTAAGACGACACGCCGTGCCGGAACATAAACCGAGCGGGCGGGCGAGCGAGAGAGGGGCTTCCAGCCGTCATACAAACGGCCGACAGGTCCCTTATTGCGAATGCGTGGGGGAAATCTGCAGAACTGCCCCCCCACCTATCCATTTGCCCCCCCCACTTGTCCAGTTGCCCCTTTACCTGCCCCCACCATGCAATTTTTTATCCCATGTAGTAGATCTGTTCGGCCGCAGACACCCCCTTGCACGGGATATTCTCAACTTCAACTCCCATCACTTTCAGTGCTTCAAGCGCTCAATCAGTGCAAGACGCACCGGACCCTGGAGGAGGAAGGCAGCTGCAGCGCCTCCATTAGTGAGTAATATATTATATATATATCATTTTTATTTGTGATGAATGCATATTAAAGGGCACAGGGTTAGGGTTACTCACGTGGTACTTTAATACCCCCGACACCCCCGCCAAGAGTCAATGTGTGTTAAACTGTCTCTTTAAATGATTTCTTTAGCCGTTACCGGAGTTACCGGCGGCCCAGAAACAAAACGATAAACCCGGCAGATAAAATATCAGAACAGAAGCAGATCACAAAGCAACGAACACAGAAACTTAACCCGGGGGCGATCACAGCCCGGATGCCTTCCCGGGGATCAACTACTCCCCGAGCCGCCTGCGCCTCATACATGCGGGACGTGTGGTTTATGCACGTGGAAAAGGGCCGGCGGGCGGCAGGTACGAGGAGCCGCTTTCTGCCACACGTGTGATCTTCTTCCACAACATACAAACAGCACGCGTCACAGCTGTGCGGATTTCCGTCTCGCTTACACGGCCAATACCAACACGGGCGTTCGAACCGAGCGACGGCTTCTCGCCAGCCTCATAAATAATTCACACGCCAAAAAACTACCGAAAAGGAGAAAAAAAAAGTTCATAATCCGGAGGACTCGCTCCGGATCGGTTCACGGCCACAACATTCACGATTACGGAAAATATATGCAATTAGAGAGCAAGCCTGCGAGCCATCGTATAGGATTGTCTAAGTCCGCCGTTCTAGTTCTGTCAGATCCTTTGAATGTAGGGACTGTAAGAAGCGCTGTGGGGATTGCTGGCGCCATAGAAATAAAAACATATTTTTATTAGATTAACAATATTATATAATTAAAATATAAAAAATAAATAATAATAATAATAATAGTGATAATAAAAATAACGATAAATCTGCAGTAACACCAGGCGCAACCCTTAAAAAAAATGTTCACTACAAACACCATCACTCCCAGCCGGGCGGTAGGCAATGCGTGAACGGTGATCATTAAGACGACGATTAACATATTAGAGGCAGAAACAAAGTTACACATAGTCCGTGTCTGTGTGCGACCGTTAACCCGGCATCATCTGTGTCGCAAAGACTGGGGTACGACAGGGACAAGAAGCCCCCCGCGGAGGGAGCGGGGCAGCAGGCGGGGGGGGGGGACATTGCAGCAAACGGATACAGCAAGAAAATAAAGGAGATCAACACAAAAAAAGCAAAAGGAGAGACGAATCAGAGCGTCCGCTACACATTAATACACAACAGTCCCACTGTACCGCGCCACGGAGCACGACGGTGCTATACCACTCAACTCATAATAAAGCACAGAGCCTGCCGGCAGATCGGCCCCGTCCGGCCCCCCATCTAGTCGCCCGTTTCATCTGCTCCGTTGGTCTCGTCTTAGATTCAGGAGCCGTATGTCTACCCCATGCATGTTTAATACCCTCACTGTATTACCCTCTACCACTTCTGCTGGGAGGCTGTTCCATTTATCAACCGCCCTCTCAGTAAAGTAATATTTCCTTACAACACATCTCAGCCTCCGACCCTCTAGAAAGAGTTTTTTTAGTTTATTTTGCAGGCCCCTGTGTGCATCACACAATAATAATAATAAATAATAACGCTAAAAACACTGCTGATGATAAAGCAGAGCGTGCAGTGGGCTCCCGGGGCACGCAGCCTGCCTCCTGGGATGCACTAGGGGGGTCCTTTGCAATCACACCCCTATTTTGGGGCCCAGCTCAGGTTGGGCTCTGCAGGAGCTTTTGTTAGGGTTTCCCCCTCACCCCACCGCATGCCGCCGCGCTTTACCGCCTGTCACCCCACTCCCCTTGCCCCCTCCCGTGTGCCCTGCGCACCCCGAGCTCCCCCCCCCTTGCCCTGTGTGGTGCATGCTTAGGCCCGGCCCTGCAGCCAGCCCGGAGGGATGTACCATTTTGACGCCGTCTCTAGGGAGGGAAGGCCCGGTGCTCCTCGGTGCATGCACGGGGGGCTGCTCTCCATATGCCCCGGGCGCCGCTGCCTTTTATTGTCCTACATGCTCGGTGCCGCCAGCAGCCAGCGCCATATTACATTCCCGGCCCGGGCTCTCACTCACTGGGGCGGGCCTGCCAGCGGAGACAGCTCATTGGCTGGTACCGGTCACGTGAGGAAGGAGCCCGGGCCTCCTCCTCCTCCTCCAGCAGCCTCACACAAAGTGAGCTATGGGGGGAGAGGCATATGAGAGCGAGCGCGGAGAGGGGAGATGTGGAGGAGAGAAGGGGGTGGGGCAGGGAGCATGGGGGGTATGAGGGGGGGCATCAAGGGAGTTGGTGTGGATAACAGAGATATGGGGGGTTCTAAGTCACCCTCTCCGGGTCCCCAATACCCCTCTCTCCTCCCCTGATGCCCCTCTTTTCTAGGAGGTCAGAATGTTTGCTGGGTATGAGGGTATCGCAGGTCCTACATCCCTAAAAGCCCCGATAATGTGTATAGAAACAGCAGGGAATGAGTTAAAACATTAAATTAGTAAATAAACCCCATTATTATTATTCTAAATGCCCCCTATGTTCAAGGCCTATTTGCCCCCCTCATTGTGCCGACTGGTCTCAGCAGGGTTAAATCCTGAAGCCAGCTGCTAGAGCGATGTTGCCCACCAATAGAAAGGGGGGGTGCTACGGGCAAAGTAACCCCAGTAATATAAGCCATGGGGGGGATTTGGGCAAGGCTGCCCCATCAAAGGGTAACGCGCTCCCTTAGGCACTGATACAGTAATTAACCCTCTCCCCTCCTCATTCGGTGACCTTATCCCCATCCTAAAGGAGAATTACAATGTTGGCGTTTAGTAGATTTAGGCACAAAACATATTTATCACCAGGATAGGTTATTTCTCTAAGTACTGAGAGGGTGGCAGAACAGCCTCCCAGCAGAAGTGGTAGATGCTTGGTCAATGATTAAGCCCCTAGGAGTGCGGAATGCGTCGGGTTGTGTTTTTATGTCTTTGGGGTGAATGAATCAGCACCGGGCGCCCGTGGGTAACTGTTTGAAGCCTTGGCCCACACTGGGGGGGCTGGGGGCCGTATCAGCTGTACCCTCCTGATGGGTTCGGTGACCTTAAAGCTGAGAAGGACCAGGATGGCCACCGAGACACAAACATCTCGTGCCTCCATCATCTGGGAGGAGGAGATGGGACCCTTGGACGTAGCCGCCATATTCCGAGGCGCCCGTGGCAGCGGAGATCGGTGGACGGGGATGAAGCGGGAAGAACGTGGGGTAATTGTTGGTAAGGTGGGGGGGTAACTGCGGGAGTTTAATGAGGGAGAGAAAAAAGGAGAAGAGACACACGAGCTTAAAGGGACTCTCCAGCCTTCTTGCACCGTAATGCATGTGACAGCCGAGCAGCCCCTTTAAATCATCAAAGTGCCCCCTCCATCTGTATTTGCCTCTTTCCCCACCCCCAGCTGTTTTTTTTTCCAGGACCTAAGAGGGGGGCATCTGCAGCAGCAGGGCTGCCTCTTCTAGCCCAGGTAACACCTAGATTGTTTTTTTATGGCCGTCCTTCAACATATCTGGGCGTAAAAAAGGGTTAATGTGAGTTAATAAGATAAAGAGGTCACTAAGATCAGGCATACTATTGGGGGGAACAGCGGAGCTTTGTTTTCTGTTTCTTCACACGACTTTGAGAAATCTGGAAAATTAAGTTAATAATTATCCCGTACCGTGAATGGGTTAATATTTTGCCTGTTTCACATGACCAGGCAGAGAGCGGGTTAATGATTGCTGGAAATGAATCGCTCAGCGCTCTAGGACTCTTTCTGTAGAAATGTTTTCTCATTCAAGTGAAGTTTCAGTGTAATGTAAAGACATTTTCCTTTCCAAGAGGGTGGTAGGTAAGTGGAACAGCCTCCCAGCAGAAGTGGTAGAGGGTAATACATTGAGGGTATTAAGCATGCACGGGACAGACATACGGCTCCTGAATCTAAGACGAGACCAACGACTGATTAAGGTTTGAGTCTTTAGACACCATCGTGATTTTTACTCTACTTCTGTAATGGTTTATCAATCTACTTCCTGTCTCTCTCCGCCAATCAACAGCAACCAGCAACAATAGGAGAGGGATAACTAAATAACCCCGATGTTCCTATTTCCACCGCTGTGCCCCTCTCTCCTCCCCCGATGACCTCTAGGAGGTCAGAATGTTTGCTGGGTATGAGGGGATCGCAGGGTTCTACAGCCCTAAAAGCCCCAATAATGTGTATAGAAACAGCAGGAAACGGCTTTATAAATTAAATGGGGTAAATAAACCCCATTTTTCTTCTTCTAAATACCCAGCGCAGGGGCACAAAGTCATACAGGGGTAAAAGCATCCACGTGACGCCTCCAACAAACCGATTGCAATCAGTGGCAAAATGTCTTCAGGCTGATGCATACGCCATATGACGTTTCATGTTACACCAGCACACGGCGAATTCGATACTCTCAGGGAACCCGGCGCTGGAGCCCAGATCCCGTTCCTGCCTCGACCCGGCTCCTCGTAGGGCCATTAAGCAGCCACCACGGCCCCCGGTGTGCGCACCACGGAAACCGCCCCCTGTTCTATTCATCACTTCCTGGCTTATACTCTTAGGGTTTATTCACTAAATGGGGAGTCGCCTTTCAGCTCAGTATTCATCATGAAGGGTCGTCACAGGCAGGTTTCTCCAGCATGGAGGCTTAGCTGGCCCCGTGTAATGTATAATTCAACGGATAGGCAGCTCACTGGTTTAACTATACAGTATACAGGGCCAGCCAAGCGCCTCCTGCAGTAGGAGCTCATCGGGGGTTGGACCATCAACATGTGCAGAGAGACCAAGGAAACCATTACTCTCCATTTAGTGAATAAAGCCCTTACTATGAGGGTAAGAATAACAACCAAGACTTTATTGGCAACTTCGAAGTCCCTTTAAAAAAAAAAAAAAAAAAAAGGCTGAGGATACTGAGAGTTGTAGTCGGCTGCGGTTATCCCACATAGCAGTGACATTTGCATTCGTTTTTATTCAGGCACCTCGGGTAAATATTTGGCACATGGAATCGAATGTCATTTATCACCAGGGCCCTAACAATCGGGGCTGGAACTCTAGGGGGCCTGGATAACCCCAGCGATCTCTTGTCGTCCACCCCCCACCAAAAGCAGCTAGCGGCGCGGAGATTGTAGAGGCGGGATCATCTCCCGCACACGGTGTCTGACCCATCCAGCATGCAGGAAGTGACATCAGATCCATGTCCTGCATGCCGATTCAGTCTACACAGCACGGAGGAGACACAGACCACCCCTGCAGGTAAGTGTTGTGGGGGCAGGGGGCACAGGTAGGCTGTTTGGGGGCACAGATGACACAACGGGACGTTGCTTGGGGGGAATTTTTGCTCCGGATCCCGTGGCTTCGACTCGCGCCCCTGTTGGGCACAATGCAATGATTAATTCAGATCATATTTATTTGTAGCTTCAATCCCCCCTAAAACCAGGCCCCCCACGAAAGGGCTACCGTCACCCCGATTCCCGCACTCGCCCCCAACACGCAGCACAATAACCCCGTTTTATAGCGGCTCATGCGCAGCCCCCTTCGTCGCCCGTTTCTCCTGCTGTAAAGGCTCAAAACCTTAATCAGTCGTTGGTCTCGTCTTAGATTCAGGAGCCGTATGTCTATCCGTATCTACGGAAGCTACTCCCCCATATCTACCACCTTTACATTGCAAGGCTTGCAGCTTTGGGTACATTTCCCGGGAAGGACGCTTCGCCTCTAATGGGCTTCTTATAAACATTTAAAAAAACAATGACAGCTGACAACCGGAAAAGAAAACCCGGAGTTCAGAGTTAATATTTTAATCTACCGTAAAACAAAATACAAGTCAGAAGATGTACATACAAAATTAGAATTGTTCTTTTTTACATTTTGAAACAGATTTAATACCCCGGAAACTAATCGGCGCCCCAAAAATATTACGCTTTACAGAAAAAAAAAAAGGGCCGCCGATATCCGTAAACGCTCTTTTAGAATTCAATTCATTTACCCCTTGAAGTATTAGCTTATACCGTTCCGATTATAGGCAGCACTAATATTTAAATTAGGGGTGTGGCCTGTAATCAGGGTTTATATATTGAGGGTGGTCAGCTTTGCGTCTTTCTCTCCTGTGCTCGGTGGTCCCGGTCCCCTTTTCTGCAGCCTGCTCCTTCTCTTTCCTCTTCTCCCCAGTATCAGCTCCGTTGACCAGGCCTCCTGTACAGCTTCCTCAAAGGGGCGGAGCCTCCACACCCACCCGTCCGCAATTGGCAGAACAGCAAAGGGGCGGAGCCATGGTGGAAAGCCCCCCCGTTCCTCCAATCGAGGAGAAGGTGTGCGCCAAAGCTCCAGGAGGCCTGATCTATGGAGCGGATACAAGGGAGAAACGGACGAAGACAGGAGAACAAGAGAAGCAGAACCGCAGAAAAGGAGGCGGGGGCATGAAAGCGATCGGCAGAGAAGGTAGGGAGACATTGATAGAGAGCGTGAGGGCGAGAAAATACTGTTTTACCCTTTCTATAAACAATTTTCTTTAAAACGGCACCAAGCTATAAGTGTGCGCTTCTAATCGGGACAATACGGTATATCGTCATCTATAACTTACAGACACCAGTATTCTGGTCATTTTGTTAAAAATACTGAAAGTTGTATTTCATGAATCTTTTCGGGTAATTTGGCACGTTCACCGGGTTCAGTGTAGTTGGTGGGATCTGTGAATGGCTTTAATTTGAACCGTTTAAAGTCGACGAGGCGCTAGACGGGAAACATCGCCTCTGATTGGTCAGCACGGCTGTCGTACGCCAACCCGCTGCTCTGCAGGAGCATATCCGGTGGCGAAACTTCCTCCCTCAATGTTATTTAATAAAGTGATCTGGAACCTCCAGCAAGAGAGAGAGACCAACCTAAAGGAGGCTGCGGGGCGGAAAACTGCAGGCTGTCAAGGGGCAATTACCTTCAGCCTGGTGCTTCCAGCTGATGATAGCCCCTCGTTTTGGAATTCATAATAATCAGGTCCAGACTAGGGATGCCTAAGCGGCCCAGGAGGAACATGCGTGGCCTCGCGGCCCACCGCAAGAACGGATCTGCTGCTAGAGAGGATAGTCTGGCAGTATGAGACCCTATTGGGCCGCTCATCCACCGGGTATTTGCCCTCTGTGCCAGATGGCCAGTCCGGGCTTGCTTTTCTTTCTCCTGGCAATGAAGCGGTTAAGTTTTTTAAAGTTCAGCCAGGGCAGACTCCTACCGCCTTTTACTGACGGGAAAGAAAACCGGCCAATGAACGCATCTCACAGGCATCTATAAAAAAAACATTTGCATGTCATCGTTTCCTTACACTATGCTCATGTTCCCCTCGGTGACATCCCGAAAAGGGGTAAAAAAAAAAAAATGAAACAAAAGACTATAAACAGGACGTCGGCTTCTTCAGCTGCGGTGCCGGTGGCGGCTGTGACTGCGATCGCTGCCGCTGTACGACGTGGAGGACCTCCGACTCCGGCTGCAATAGAGAGAAGCTGCTGGTTTGTACGAGATCACGCGTATGACATCAAACACCACCAAGGGCTAACTCGCTAAACTGGGAGATGGTACCTTTCTCCTGCAAGAGGGGCGGGGCTGGCCCTGTATGATGTATAGTTCAATCGAAGAGGGGACTTTCAAGACTTTTTACTGATTTAACCGCATTACGCATGGTCAACCAGGGAAACGTGTATGGGGGATGCAGACGTGAAGGCCAGTGTCAGCTGGGGGGGTTGTTATTACGCCAGGGGTAAACACATAAATACGCAGGGTGGCCTAATAATATTTGGGGAGGGGCTTCATTTTCTCCATACCTGGACCTCCTGTCGTAACTACGCGACCGGCGGTACCTCGGACTTCTGGTGCGGCTCCGACTTCTGCTGTAGTAACTGTCGTAAGTGTGGGATCGGCTCCTGCCAAGAGACAAAGACTCCGCTACTGTAATCGAGGATCGTTGTATGAGATAACTTAATACGGATCTATCCCCTGCCCCCCCGAAATAATGGGTTCTTAAAAATGCTGCCCGCTTATCTCCCGGTCCAGCGACCACAAGGTCACAGACCGCTCTGGAGAATACCGTATTTGCTCGATTATAAGACGACCCTGATTATAAGACGACCCCCCAAAATCTGAATATTAACTTAGGAAAAAAAGAAAAAGCCTGAATATAAGACGACCCTAAAGGAAAAAAGTTTTACCAGTAAATGTTAATTCATGTAAACTATTTTTTTTAATAAAAGCTATGATTGAGAAAAATATTTTTTTTGTTTTTATTTCTTGTATTTTCCAACCTGTCCCCCAGTTACGCACATCTGCCCCCAGGCTTGCCACTCCAATATGGCACTGTGGCCCATGATATGCCTTTTAACCCTCTATATGCCACTGTGCCCCATGGTATGCCTTTTGACCCCCTATGTGCCACTCTGCCTCCAGAAATGCCTTATACCCCTATATGCCACTCTGCCTCCAGAAATGCCTTATACCCCTATATCCCATTCTGGCATTTAGGGGGTTAAAATGCATATTATGGGGCAGAGTGGCATATAGGGAGGTATAAGGCATTTCAGGAGGCAGAGTGGCATTAAGGGAGTTAAAAGGCATTGTATAGAGCACTCTGCCTCCAGAAATGCCTTATACCCCTATATGCCACTCTGGCATTTAGGGGGTTAAAATGCATATTATGGGGCAGAGTGGCATATAGGTGTATAAGGCATTTCAGGAGGCAGAGTGCTCTATTAAATGCCCCCTTAACGCCACTCCAGAAATGCCCTATGCCCCCATTTAACACACACACACACACACACCCTATACCCCCATTTAACTAACACACACACACACACACACACACACACACTCTCCCCTCCCCTCCCCTCTCAGCCCTCTCTTACCGGTGCTTCCAGCCGGGGCAGCGGGTTGACGTCGCCTTCTGCTGCAGCCGGAAGGAGGTGGAGTTGGCAGCGGGGGTTTGTCTGCGTCCGTCGCGTATACTTTCCCCGGCTGTCAGAGATCAGAGTTCCCCGCACCGGTGCGGGGAACTCTGATCTCTGACAGTCGGGGAAGGTTTGCGCGACGGACGCAGACAACCCCCGCTGCTAGCCACACCTCCTTCCGGCTGCAGCGGACGTTGTCTACGCGGATCGCGTAGACGTCAACCCGCTGCCCCGGCAACACAGCAGGAAGCACCGGTAAGTGTGTGTATGATGGGGGGGGGGGGGTGAGACAGGAGGATCCAGGTCCCCTGCAGCGGTGCGGGGGATCTGGATCTTAGTCTCCTAATCAGACTCTATTTGAGGTCTGATTAGAAGACGACCCCGATTAGAAGACGAGGGGTATTTTTCAGAGCATTTGCTCTGAAAAAAACCTCGTCTTATAATCGAGCAAATACGGTATATCGATACGTTCTATCAGCCAGCCTCGTATAATAATCACGTACCTCGACCTCCTCCGGCGTTCGTAGGAAGCACTCCGCGAACGACTTCTACTGTGGGTTCGGCTGCAATCAGGACAAAAGCAGGTTTAAAATGCACCATCTACCCAACTTCCTGTCCTGGGGGTTCTGTCTCGCCCCCCTTACAAAAGGTAACTTTAACCAATCAACAGCTTCATAAGCGGCGCAGAACTTAACAGGGAGGAATAATCACGCTGGATCCATAGGCGAGTTTCTAATACATATTGATTGCTTTGTTTAAATGTAGAATTTAGATTTAGATGCTATAATTCCAGCTCCATAAAGAAAAAAAAAGGAAAATAAAAGTATTTTTTGCTCACAATAAAAATCACTTTTTACGCTAATATCATATATTTAACATTTGGAAAAGAAACGTTCTGAACGGAACACCATGTAACGCTCTCGATTTTAACCTGTACTGTAATAATAAAGCAATTAACAGAAGTAACCCCTTAACAACAAAGCCGTACATGTAAGGGCTCAAAATGCATTGTTTTCAATGGGTTTAGGGGCGGCCCATTGTCCTTAAGGGGTTAAATATCTTAAATAATAATAATAAGCAGAAAATTTAACACGCGTTACGTACGTGTAGCTCCTATAGCTTCCATAGGACCTGCTCCGACTACGTGATTTGTAGCTTCCATGACGACGTCTACTGCGGCTTCTCGTATAGCTTCTCGACCTGTAATAGGTAAAGTCGAGGTTATGTCCTCGTCAGTGACCGGGGCACAATAACTAAGAGACCACCAGAGGAGAAATCTCCCAGGCGTGCTCGATGGAATGGTTTAGTAAATAGAGAGGTGGCAGCCTGTGGCAGAGCCAGCATTATCTAATCAACTTCCTGCCCTGAAGTTCTCTCCCTTTTGCCTGAACCCGAACTTAACAATAAGGGAGAGATGACTCAATGGGGAGGAATAATCATGCTGATTCTGAGAACAGGAAGTTGTTGAACGTGTAAGGCTTATTGTTTCCTACCTGGACGAAGAGCTGTAACTGTGCGATCGGCTCCTGGACCTGCTGTAGGAACGCGTCCTCGTTCTGCGGCTCGACACCGACCTGGACTTACTTCGAGAGCTGGCGGGGCTTTTCTCCCGGTGGCTTGAGGAACCTTCATCGCTTGAGCTCTCCTGGTTTCGAGGTCTCTGGTTCAAGCGTGCAGTTTTCCTGACTTCATCAAAAAGCGACCCCGGCCTTACCCTGCTTTTGCTTTTAATCTCGATTCGGAAGCCCTGGGGCTTTTTCTCTGGCCCCGTTGGGGGATTCGCCGGCGCACCGGACGATCTCAGCATTTGCAGAACGCTCTGTCCCTGCACGGGTTTCCATTTGTGGTCAACGGGCGCAGGGTCTGAACTTCCAGCCGTGCCCTTTTCCGCGCTCGTTGTGTTTGCGGCTACCGCCGGAGGACTCGGGGCTCCCTCGGTCTTGGCTTGTGTGATTTCCCCTTTGACGGATTGTGCACCTGACGATGAGGTTTGCTCAGACTTCCCCGGGGCAGGACTTGTTTGTGTATGTCCGGGGGAGCTTGTTTCCAACTTAAGTAAGCGATTGTGGGTCCGCACTTTGATTTCATCGTTCTGGGCTCCTTTTCCAGGAGCCATCTGGCTTTTATTTAGCGAGAACACAGGTTCCTTCTCCTCTGTCTTCCCAGAGCACGTCCCCGAGGTCTCATTTTTACTCTGTTCCGCGTCTCCTTTCTCGTTGCCTCCCAGAGAAATGCTGTTTTTGACGCTTTTATTCACGGGACTGCTTTCTTTGCCTTGGACCGCGTCTTGCCGTTTGATCAGATTACTAGGCTTCTCGGTCACCACATCCTCCTCCTCTTCCTCACCAAACTCCAGCGGGGGCTGCCAGTGAAATACCTGCTTCCTTTTCTGTACTTTGTGCTTCTTTTGCTTTTTCCTCTTGGATTTCTCCTTCGCCTTCTTCAAATGGCTCTTCTTTGCCCTCTTCTTACTGGATCGATGCTTGTGTTTCTTGGATTTGCCTTTCTCGTTCTCCTGACTCGAGCTCCTGGAAGGTGTAGATCGGGTTTGTTTTTCGGTATTATCTTCAGAAGCGTGCGGAGACAAAGTAGCCACCGTTTTTGACTGGTTTATGGCCTCGGTGTCGGACTCTGAACTGGCCTCCCCTTCTTCCTTCCCAGAGGAGACGGCAGCATCCTCTACGTTACGAGAGCCCTCCATGTTGGATGTCGCTTTGACTGGAGCGAGCGTACTTTCTTTCATCCCTTCGCTTTTCGCTCCTTGGTCACAGATTACTTCTTTGATTTCTGAATTAACTGCAAGCGAAGCATCACTAACCTCCTCAGGTCTCGATTTTTGGTCGCCGTCCGATTCTCTGATGTTAACGTTCGTTTGAGTGTTTCTTGTACCATTTTGATTTTTTCCTCTTTTTCTGTAACTCTCCTTTTCGCTGTCCGAGGACGGGCCTGAATTTGAGTCGCTGTCTGTGCTTTTTGGAGAACTGGACACCTTTCCTTTATTCTTCTGGCCTTGCCGTTTGGAGCGACTCTCGAGCTTTTCCTTGGAAGGCTTTTCCCGCCTCCGAGGCCTTTCGTCATCGGAATCGTAAGACGAGGATCGGTCCCGCGAGCTCGACGAGTCCGAGTAGAGGTTTGCTCTGGAACCGGAGCTGTTACGGCTTCTTGAACGAGTGTAGGATCTGCTGTAGCCTCTCGAGGATCGGATTTTGGATTTGCGGCGATAGCTTCTACCTGAATAGCCGCTGCTTTCACTATCCGAGCTTAACTGCCGCTTTCGGTAAGAACCCGATTTCTTATCCACCGCGGCGTGTTTACTCTGAGCCGGAAGAACGTCGGAGGCCTTGGCTTTAATTTCCTGGATTCTTTCATAAGACGGCTTCCATGGCTTTTGTCCAGGTTTCCACCTGGAAGGTGGTGGACTGTCGCTTAAGGGCATGACAGGAATATTATCGGCGACCGCGAAAGGCAAAACGACTTTATCAATCGGCTGCGTCGCCTTTACCGGTTCCGTATTTCCAACCAGTTTGCTTCCTGCTAAAGGCGACTCTTTAGTTTTTGGGGAACGTGAGACGTTTCTCATGTGTTTGGATTTAGGAGAAGCTGGAGGTCGTGACATTGATCTTGATCGAGACCTGGCCCGTTTTCTTGATCTGGATCTAGTTCGCGAACAGCTTCTAGAATGACTTCTGGAGCGGCTTCTAGATCGTGAGGAGGATTTGGAGGCTGTTCTGGATCTCGAGCTTACCCTTGACACAGACCTTGATCTGGACCTAGAACCAACACGAGATTCTTTGCCAGAACGGGCCGAAGAGCCTCGCTCTTTATCGGACAGAGACCAGTCTTTTTTGGAAGATTCCCTAGACGATCCGGATACAGATTCTTTAATCCGCTCTTGGGTAGGTTTCTCTCTCCTGCTTGAAGAACGTGCGGACTCTGCTTTTGGCGTGGGTGGCTGATTCTTCTCAGTTGGTTTATGTTTCTTGGAATGCTTCAGTTTTTTGGACTTCTTTTTGCGTTTTACCTTTTTATCTTTCTTGCTCGTTTTAGAGCGGGAAGCGCATTCTGGACTATCGTCAGAGTGGTAGCCGTCCTGCGACCATGAAGTCGACCTTGGAGACACGTTACCATCATCCCAGTGACTGGACAATCGGTCGTTGAGTCTAAAGTAAGGGAAAAGACAAAAAAAGAAAAAAGTTATTTTTTTTTGGCATGATGACATTTTGAAATTTAAATTTTCTATATTTTTAAAAATCACCAGATCTGAACCTTTTACTGGACTAAATGGGTGAAAAATACAAGACAGACAGACACTGGGTGTATTTGCCAACAGCCTGTGGAAAACTGGAGACACCTCATCTGGACATTTGTAGCCGAAGAGCTGTTTTTGGCCATTGGAAAAGCTGTAAATAGGCCAAGGCAGACCTAAGATTTACACAAATAGCCCAACATCGTCCTTACTTGTCTCCTTTGCTCCACTTCTCCCCGGATGGAGGTTTGTAGGTCCTCAGCCTCTGCATCTCCTCCTTCCAGTGAGGGGGAGTCTCGCTGCTTTCATCATCGACTTCCGACTCCGAACGAGACCTCGATCGAGGTGGCGTGTGATATCGCTGAAAAAGTAGTTCAAAAGAACAGAAAAACATATATAAAACTTCAACAAACCAAAAAGGAACTCAGCGGGCGCTTCGTGCGGAAACGGACTCACAAACGATTATCACTTTTTAAGAAAAAAAGAAAACGTTCCCTGAATAATCTGTACGCAAAGATCCATGAAAAGGGGAGGAAAAACCGTTGAACTCTAAGAAAGGGGGGGGGGACACAGAAGACGACGGTGGTGTTTTTATTAACCGAAGGAGGATGTTCTAGAAGAGCTGCACTTCCATCTTAATGACTTCACTTTACATGATTAAGGTCCAACCTCAGTGGGCTTCAGTTGTAATAAATGCTTGGCTGGCCCTGTATGAGGTCTCTGGAATGACTGAACTATGTGTGCTATATAGGAAGAAAAAAAACTAAATAAACGTACTAGAGTCATATACAATTAAATTAAAAACAAACATACTATTGTGCCTCTTCCTCTAATTTTCCTCCCAGACTTCGAAAGTGAAGATTTCTGCAGGTCAGTTTGCGGAGGCTCCGTATTCACAGACTTCCTAAACAAACAAGTTATGCAAGAAAGGAAAAAGATAAGATATATACTAAATAGCCTCAACAAAGTACACTACTGTTCAAAAGTTAGAAAGAAGAAAAAAAAAAAAAGCGGATTTTGTCTATTAAAATAACAGACGGGGTTAATGCTGGAAATAACTATTGCAGCTGGAAACGGCTGATTTTTAATAAAATATATTCATAGGCGTACAGAGACCCTTTATCACTCCCATCACTCCTGTGTTCCAATGGCCCTTTATCACTCCCATCACTCCTGTGTTCCAATGGCCCTTTATCACTCCCATCACTCCTGTGTTCCAATGGCCCTTTATCACTCCCATCACTCCTGGGTTCCAATGGCACGTTGTGTTCGCTGAAGTTTAAGTTTAAAAGGCTAATTGATGGTGAGAAAGCCTTTTTTGTAATTATGTTACAGCCAGAAATGTCCTTGTTTTCCATGAAAACAGCTGAGTGACCCCAAACTTTTGAAAGGTAGTGTAGGTGGAATGACATATTTATACCTTTTCTCTTTATTGTGTAAGGAAAGTCACATCCAATTATATGCATTTTGCCGAAAAGAGTTGAAAGGCAATAGACAAGCAGACAAGGCTCATCTCCTGTCGCCCTAATCTTTCTTCCTAATGCAAAGCAAATACTAACTAGCACGGACCCACAATGGAGCGTGTGATCATTTATATACACAACCCAAATTTTTATGCCAAATACTCATTTCCAGAAAACCTCTTTCCCCACTTCCCAATGATCCAAGAGAACGGTCTCGAGTTCTACTATTGTTAGAAAAGGTCAGAGTGACTTAGCTTTATTTGCTCGAGTTAAATATCTTTCTAGCACGTAATTGGAATCCTCTATTTTTACTGCCAGTGATTACTTTAAAAAATCACAGGCGCTGGTATATACACTACTGCTCAAAAGTTTGGGGTCGATTAGCCTTTTAAACGTGCCATTGGAACACAGGAGTGATGGGAGTGATAAAGGGCCATTGGAACACAGGAGTGATAGGGGTGACAAAGGGTCATTGGAACACAGGAGTGATGGGGGTGACAAAGGGTCATTGGAACACAGGAGTGATGGGAGTGATAAAGGGCCATTGGAACACAGGAGTGATGGGAGTGATAAAAGGGCCATTGGAACACAGGAGTGATGGGGTGACAAAGGGTCATTGGAACACAGGAGTGATGGGAGTGATAAAGGGCCATTGGAACACAGGAGTGATGGGGTGACAAAGGGTCATTGGAACACAGGAGTGATGGGAGTGATAAAGGGTCTCAGGATGCCTATGAAGAGATTCCATTAAAAATTAGCTTTTTCCAAAACAAATAATTCTCATAAAACAAACTTTTAATGCAAGAAACCAAAGGTGCAAAACATCAAAACTGATGAAAAGCGACCGATTTTAACATCTTAGTCTTTCATATAACGAACAGATTAATGACCGTGTCCGGCTTGTAATAATGTAATTATTCAGCTGTTTTCTCATATAATATTCTCGTGTTGGTCACAAACGCCCAGGAAATCGGTAACTTAAGCTTACGTTTCTGTATCTGGATTTGGAGCAGGAGCGTCTCTTCTCAACAGAAACCTGTTTTCAGGAACGGGTGGGATTTCTTCTGGGCGCACGACGAGCTTCTCCCTGCGAGACACAGAGTCCTCGGCGTTGTTCTTATCAGACTGAGTGCTGCAGGAAAAACATTCGCAGCATCACCAGCCATACTAATACAGCCAGGGGATTTAAACATACGCGGGATAGACATACAGCTCCTGAATCTAAGACGAGACCAACGACTGATTAAGGTTTGAGTCTCTACAGCAGGAGAAATGGGTAGACTAGACGGGGGCCGATCTTCCATCAAAGTCTATGCAGGAGCATGATATATCAAACAGATTTTAAAAAAAAGGTCTATTTTCCCCTATTTTAGCTAACGTGGTTGTTTCAGTAAACGCACCTGCGCAGACTTGGTGCCCTTCTCTCTCGGGTCTCCACCTTGGCGGCACGGTCTTTTCTCCTCTTCTTCGAGTGTTTCACTTTGCTTCTTCTCTTGCGTTTTTTCCTCCTGCTTCTTTCAGCTTCGCTCTCTGAAGAAGACTCTGAGGTGGAAGAGGAAGACGAAGGAGAAGAGGACTTGGAACTGGACTCCTCCGAACAAGAAGAGACTCTCCTAACCTTCTCTGAGACTTAAAAAAGGAAGCAGAAGGAGATTACAAGCCAGCCATGAAACCCAATACGTCTCCCAACCGCATATTCAATACATTGGCCACCATGCTTCTACACTCCCTGCACTGATCACACCTTGTACCGCAACCTACAGGGTCTCCTAGAGTAGGCAGGAGAGTTGCAGTTTCATCTCACTTAACCTTGGCCAACGGCATTGAGCTTCCGCTCCAAAGACTGCTTGGATGGCCCCGTATTATGTATATTTAAATCAGCGAGTTTATGAATGTTGCCAGGGACGGCCCTTTAAACTCTCTTGACCCCCCCCGTTTTATTGAGTAAGCGGCTTGGCCAGCTCTCACCCAATGCGTGAAACTCACCATCTTTGGCTGGCTTGGCCACCACGAGCCCGCAGTTTATCACTCTAACATCAGCGTACGGCCGACTGGCCGCGTCGGTTTTCAGGTTCTCGATCTGCTCTATCGCCTCGAAACCTGAAATCACGAGTCCGAAAACAACATGGACGCTGGAAACCAAAACAATACGGCAGAATGCATCGGATTAGAACGGAAGCGTACCTCCTGACAGACCTGACATCCATCACCATGGCGATTAACAAACTTGCCCGGTTTCTCTGCGAGGTTTCTCTGTTGCTTTACAACTGGTGTAGGACTCGAGGATTATTCATTTATTTTGGATCAGCCTAAGTGCATCTCCACAGCAACACCCCCCCCCCCCAACAAAAGGATTGTGTTTGAAGTTTATGTCAGTCTGGAGGAACCTTAACCATTGAGATTATGTCCACATAAAGCTCGTGTTTCACGCTTACACTGCGGCAGATTAAGCTCGAAAAATAAAAAAGATCATACTGGATCCCTGGTGGGCTTTTTGAGACGGCGTAATCCGGCCTGACACCTGCCACTCAACCTGCCGCTACCCCGCCAACACACACCCGGGGGTTAATCTACAAACATCAACACGTGCAAAGGCCTTACCCATCAAGGTGCGGCGCCGGTTTAGTGGTTCTGTATAAAAGGACAAAAAAGAGAGAGGTCAGGAAAAGGAAATTGTACTTTTATCATTCCAGGAACAGGAAAAAAGTGAGAAATTGCTAAATATTACCTATTCCTGTTGAAATTATATATTTATTTTTTTTTGCGCTGGCTGCCCTCCAGTTTCTGGCATCATATAAGGGGGCGCTAAGTCTATTAGTTTAATGGGGACTGGGGGTGGCTGTGGGCGGTCAGACTGCTGTGATATAACACACAGAGGAGGGGCTTTGGGACAATAAAAGGGCTCTGTTGCTAAGCACCTCCAGTATCTCAATCAACCTTTGAATACAGTTGTTAGGTTACAGGGAGCATTGAGGGTAAAAATAAAACGGCATCGAGGTTTCTTTTACTTCTCTTTACAAGACCCAGCATTTTTTTGTTGATATTTTGTGAGGCACCCTAGATGGGACAGCATTTTTAAAGTCACATTCAGTGATTGTGAAACACCTACGTGCGAGGCCATTAGCTCCTAGTGAAACGTATGGGGTCACAACAAAACGTGCCCTCAGTGAACTGCCCCGCAGGATGCGCCCGGGGTTATTATTCAGCTTTCAGACCCCCCTCACGGCAGGGTTAGCTTTGAAGGACCCTTGACTTACATAAAAAACTGTGACCCGTTGGTATCCTTTCCACGGTTTGCCATAGACAAGAGGAACGCGCGATCATGTTTGAGAATAAAGTTTTCATCTGTTAGAGGGGAAAAAAAAAAAAAAAAAAGAAAAAGAAAAGGGTGGGGAAGGGAGAAAATATTTAGTGTTAACATCACAAAAAATAGCAAAAGGTAACTTATTACACAAAAAAAATATGCCAAATTTCCCAGAGATGCGGAGAATTTAAAGGCTGCGACAAATTCTGCCGGGGACCGGGAAGAAATATATGGTGGGTCTCCAAAAAAACCAAAACTACTCTATCGATCTTTTAACGGTGAAAATAATGTTAAATGATCACAAGGTTTAACCCTTTAATCACCAGAGGAATCATTTGCACGCACACACACCCCGCCCCCCTCAGTAGTCGAAGGGCCTAATCTTTGGCTAAACTCAAAAACTAAATAAAATACATTTGCTGAAATATTAAATACATTTGTTGGACAAAAAAAACATAAAAAAAATGAATAATATTGAAAAAAGAATTCTAAGTCTACAAGGTGCGATATTATGGTAACATGCAGCCCAAAAGTACATTCTGAGGACTACGTCAACGCTGTTAGTTACTGAATTTACTACAGAAAATAAATACAATTTAAAATACTGAAAAATTAAAAAAAAAAAAAAAAAAGAGAAAATAAGTATAAATATTCAAAAAAAATATATATATTTTTTTTAAAACTACTCTGGCGTCTGAGACAAAATGTAAATATTTGTAGCCATAAATTTAACAATAAATGGATTTTGTAAGCATGACACAATCAGAGACCCGTATTCATATTTTTTTTTTTTTTAAAGACAATAATTATTTAAAAAAATTGATTCTTTACAATAAAATAAGAAAACATTCAGAGAAGCTCATGGTGAAGAAACTAATGGAATGTTGGCCATCGCTGCGGAATCCGCTAATCTGCGTTTAGTGGTCGGTGACAATGATTTGAAAAGACTAAGAGCGGCCGGACGCCCCCATTCCAGCTGATCCCCCCTTATTTTTAAGGAACGTAACGTATTACATGACGCGCGCTGGAAGGAAGACGTCCGAAGGGCACCCAAGGTTATTCGCACTTACCTACTTGAGTACACTGTTTAAAAACAAAAACAAAAAGAAAGCCTTCAGTGGGAACACAATGCTGCGTGAAGAGGCACAGACGTGTGTACCTCGTGTACAGTATATGAAGCATCTGAGACACCTGACTGCATGCACGCCCCGATACACAAACCAAACGAACGGGGCTTTTCTTCCTAATAAACCTTGTTTTTCGCCATTTTCCCTCTTTCCGGAGAGTTCTTGCAGCTATACCCTCTTCTGGGCAGCAGTGGGCGGTGCTATTGCTGGCAGGCGGAGCTAAATGGTACCAAACGCCCGTATAAAACCATCATTCCGCCCCAAACAGTATAGCTAGACCTGACGTCTAAAACCTGAGGGTCAGATGTCGGTAAGGATGTTTTTCTTGACAGAGGGTGTTAGATACATGAAACAGCCTCCCGGCAGAGGTAGTAGAGGGTAATACAGTGAGGGTATTAAACATGCATGGGATAGACATCCGGCTCCTGAATCTAAGACAAGACCAACGACTGATTAAGGTTTGAGTCTTTACAGCAAGATAAACGGGCGACTAGACGGGGGCCGGATGGGGCCGATCTGCCGGCAGATTCAAAGCTTTAATTCTTTCACCCATTCAAAACATAATAATCATGTATGGTTTTTTTATTATTATTTATTTATTTATCCTGCCCCATCACAGGGTTAAATCGCCCTAAGATATCTGTGATAATAGCGTTACGGAGGGATCTGCGTCCGCTAAAACAATGCAGAGAGAGAGAGAACAGGAAGTGGGTAACAACTTCCTGCTTGGGCTGACAGGAGGATTCCAATGCCCTCTGCACCAAGGGATCATGGGAAAGGATGGTTAATTTGCATAAAACGCTCCAGCAATGAAGTACGTTTGTCATTTGTGATTTACCGCGGACGGGAGATATCCTCGTTTAATGGGAACTGTTACAGATTATCATTCCCCGCGCCTTTCTAGACAGACAGACGTATATCTCTAGAGCCGATACTGCATACGACTAGCTCCGCCCACCAGCTCCGCCCACCCGCAACTGCACCGAAAAAAGGGTATAGCCGCTACGTACCAAAACGCAAGAATAATCGGAAAGTATACTCATTTATTGTATTTTTCTGTTAAAGCGGGGGCTGGGTAGGGGTTAGCATTCGATTGCCACCCAGCTTGTGTTCAAACACCCATCACACTTAGCCAAATCCGACAGAGAAACTGAACAGGTCACAAACCTGGCCGGGCGTTATGGGAAATTGGGTAACAGCGACCTCGGTGAAGATATAATTCCAATAGTGGGGTGGAGTGGACAGCTACACTCCCTTAAGTGGAAGCTTTTCACACACAACCCCCCTCCCCAGGTTGGCGGCACTGACCTGGACAAATTAAAAGTCTAATAGCATCTCCTATTTCATACAGAGACGAAACAACCTGGGGAGGAACAGGAGAGAATGATCTAAAAGTACAAGACGCTTAAGATTTCCAAATCCTGCCCCATTCCTTAAAAGACGACACCATCATCGCCTAACTGAAGTATAATAGATTGCAAGCTTTTGGGACTATCCAGGTCTCTTCTTCAAGCATATTATACATATGGAGCAGAAACAACTCATACCAACCTGAAATGTATCATAAGCAGTGGCGTCGCTACAAGGGGGCAAGGGGGGGGGCAATTCTTGCCCCCCCTGTTGCCCCCCTGCCGAATTTGGAATAAAGTCGCAATGCGACTTTAAATCCCGTCTTTTTTATTTTTATTTATTTTTTAATGCAGAGGAGAGAGAGGGGTGCCTAGCAACCGCTCGGTGCCCCCCATTCTCCTCCACGAGGCCTCTACCTCCGTCGCGGTGCCGGCATTTCATGCTGAGCGCCGAAATATGACGTCATATTTCGGCGCTCAGCAGTGAAGCAGCGGCCACCGCAGCAGAGAAG
The DNA here is from genome assembly GCA_029215755.1 of Spea hammondii. Lineage (NCBI taxonomy): Eukaryota > Metazoa > Chordata > Amphibia > Anura > Pelobatidae > Spea > Spea hammondii. The sequence goes on from JARDYJ010000005.1 coordinate 114,809,224, forward strand.
GAAGACTGAAGCCTCGTGCTCCCGTCGCTGTACCTAAAGGGGAGAGAACTACAAAGGGGGAGGGTAGATAGTGAGTAGGGAGGGGGGTTAGAAAGTGATAAGGGAGGGAGAGGGGGTAGAAAGTAATAAGGCAGGGGCGTCCAACATGCGGTCCAAATGCGGCCGCGAGACCTCGAGGTGCGGCCCACGTAAGATCGGCAGCCAGGGCAACCGATCTTACGCGGGCCGCACTTCGAGCATGTACTGGCTGACTTGGCATGATAGGAGTGGGATTGCTAACAGCAATCAAAGTCCTATCATGCCTAGGTTCCAGCACTTACACATCCAACCAGTAAATGCTGGAACCTAGGAATGATGGGACTGTGATTGCTGTTAGCAATCACACTCCTATCATGCCAAGTCAGCCAGTACATGATGAAACCTAGCTAGCTGCCCCCCTTGTGTATTGATGCTGCCAGCAGTATGGGGTCTGCACATCACTTACAGCCACCCTGTACCAGCATGTACTGGTTGCCTGGGTGCGATAGGAGTGTGATTGCTGTGTGGGCAGTGTGGACGCCAGGGCTGGCTTTGGGGTGGGCAACCTGCGATCTATGCCTGTAATTAAGGGGGTTTTAAAATACCTTTTAATGCCGTGTTTTTATGTGAATTCAAATTGATCTATACCCGCAAAGCTGGGTTTTTGCGTTATTCTGTAGATCCATATCTATATATTTCCATACATTATTTATGTATACCTGCAAATACAGTGTTTGTATGTCTTATTCAGTTGATTAATACCTGCAATGCTGTTTCCATGTATTTATTTGATCTATACCTGCAATGCTACGTTTTATATATTGTTATTGTATACCTGCAAATACAGGATTTGTATGTCTGATTCTGTTTATTTGATATATACCTTCAGTGCTGAGATCACAAGTGAATTTCAGTTGATCTATACATGCAAAGCTTGGTTTGTGTGTTAATGTGTTGATCTATACCTGCTATCGGCAACTGGGGCTAATAATATATATGGGCAGCTGGGGCATCAATACACAAGGGGCAAAAACACTAAGGGGGGTATAAACGACAATGCAGCGTGAAAAATCCATCCTGATGTAGACGTCTGTGACGTAGATTGTGTCCTGCTGTTTGTGTGTTTTTGGTTATCAGTGTAGCAGAGCCTGTCCTCGGGTGTGTGTGTATAGGTGTTGGTGTGGCAGAGCCTGTCCTGGTGTGTGTTTGGATGTGGGTGTGGCAGAGCCTGTCCTGATGTGTGTGTTTGTGTGTCAGTGTGGCAGAGCCTGTCCTGGTGTGTGTGTGTCTGGGTGTCGGTGTGACAGAGCCTGTGTTGGTGTGTGTGTGTGTTTGGTTGTCGGTGTGGCAGAGCCTGTCCTGGTGTGTGTGTCTTGGTGTTGGTGTGACAGAGCCTGTGTTGGTGTGTGTGTTTTGGTCATCTGTTTCCTGGCACTTAACTTACAGTAGGAATTATTTAATTTATATTTATCCAGAGATAAAATGCCCTCCTGAAGTTGTAGTGACTTCAGGGGACAAAACGTTCAAGGCCCTGGAATCATTTAGTGGAAAAGTTATTTATTGTGTTATAATATTTATTTCAAGGATTAGTCGCACTCAATTGTGGCTTCAGGCTTCCCATGTTGAATGATCAAGTATTATTTTAGCCCAATAACAAAAGTATAATTCCATAGCACATTACTTTTGGAAATTATGAATGCCCCCCCAGTTTGACTGTGGTATCTTGTGTGCCCACCCCTATATATTGTTTCTAGAGTCGCCACTGATCATAAGCCTGAAGAAGAGACCTAGATAGTCCCAAAAGTTTGCAATCTAATCTCTTATTCCTTTCTATGGCTAACATGAATCATCTGTACCAATTCGTTGAAGGAGGTGTTACGAGACCCAGACACAAGGTATCCGTGTACGGGGGGTGCGAGGGGAGGGGGTATATTCACGGTGTTACCGAGCTTTGCTTTGCTTACCTTTTCATTTTGCAAAAGACCACATTCTCTATAAATAAAAGAATATGTTGACAGTTTTAGGCAGGAAGATAGGAGTTCTTTTTCTTTTCATTGATAACGTTGCCTAGCCTCCATGCTGAGAAAAACACACTGCTTTATCCCATACAAGATTAGTCCTCCCTTTCTAACAGTTACGTGGCTTAGGGGGGGGGGGAAATGTATATATCTATATTTCTGGCCGTCTCATGCATACGGGTCGTACATGCAACATTACGAGACATGCAAGGAAGTGATCTATCCGGCCGTTCTTAATAAAGGCTAGCCTCCTCCAAACGATTATCAGCAACTAATACAAAAAGGCAAGGTCAGGCTTTACCTTCAAAATAACCGCCGTATATCGATTCCCCTCCTTTTCCGTTACCTGGAAGAATGAAAAAAGTTAAAATAAATGTATTTTTTTTTTGGCAAAAGTTAAGTTTAACCCCTTCAGGCGCCCTCTACATTTTTGCTTTCAAAAGCATTAAAGGATTCAACAAAATCCTCTCTATGGATTTGGTTTCCCTCCCTGGCTAGGAAGATTCTTCTTTATTGACCGATATAGCGCCATCGTATTCCGCAGCGCTGTACAATAGGTATGCGGAATTCTTCTCCTGCACACACGTGGTACACTCGCCGCAAGCCAGGTCAACCAATTGGACCCATTTATTGCATGCACTGAAAATGCTCCTATATAAATATATTATTATTATTACTTTTAAATAGTGAATGTTATATATACTGCATAAAGTATTGTAACAGTCCCCCCTTACAATATATGAATATTTTTACGGAGCCGCCACGTCCGGCCCCGAGATGGATAAAAGAATCACACCTGCCGCTGTTTTTACCTTCGCTGAAGTCTCCTCCCTGTATCATGAAATTTTTAACCACGCGATGAAACGTGGAGCCCGTAAAACATAACTTTTTCCCAGTGACTTTTCCGATTCCCTTTTCACCTAATGGGGGGGGGGGAGGAAAATAAACAAATAAACCAAACTGTCAAAAAAAAATCCCAAGAATGAGAAAACCTTCAGAAATGAGGAGGGGTATTTTTTCAGAGCAGAATTCTCTGATTGGACCCCTAGGGGTTCCTTTCACTCGGTACAAAGTTAAAGCATAAGAATTATTACAAGGAGTTCTCACGAATAAAGCATGGACATTATGAAATGATTTTATACACATACTAGGCTTCAAAAGTTTGGGGTCATTTCTAAATGTCCTAGTTTGTAAAATTGTTGTAAATAACTATTGTAGCTGGAAACGGCTGATTTCTTCATCAGCATACACAGGCCCTTTATCACTCCCATCACTCCTGTGTTCCAATGGCCCTTTATCACTCCCATCACTCCTGTGTTCCAATGGCCCTTTATCACTCCCATCACTCCTGTGTTCCAATGGCCCTTTATCACTCCCATCACTCCTGTGTTCCAATGGCCCTTTATTACTCCCATCACTCCTGTGCTCCGATAGCACGTTGTGTTCTCTGATCCAATTTTGAGTTTAAAAGATTAATTGATCGTTAGAAATCCTTTTGTAATTATGTTATAGCCAAAAATGTCCTTGTTTTCTAAGAAAACAGCTGAGTGACCCCAAACTTTTGAACACTAGGTCTAATATATATATATATACACACACACACACATTTATTATAAAATATTCTAACAGTAATATTATTATTATTAATGACAGAGGCAATGAGAATTTTTATGGTTGCCTGGGTTACTCGCGCCTTACCTGTACACAAACACAGGAAGTTCATGCAGGTCTTTGGGCAAACATCAGAAAAGAGCTGAAATACAATACGGCCGACTGAAAAGCAAAATAAAATCCGTCAACACAAATTTGGGGACGGTCACAAAGGGTTAAAAAAAAAAAAAAAAAGCAAAGCTAAATTCAATTTTCATTTGAAGAGCATTTTACCATAAAGTCCAATCACAGATTAACTATTTACATTATACAGGGGGCCGGCTCGCTGATTTAACTATACATTATACAGGGGGCCGGCTCGCTGATTTAACTATACATTATACAGGGGGCCGGCTCGCTGATTTAACTATACATTATACAGGGGGCCGGCTCGCTGATTTAACTATACATTATACAGGGGGCCGGCTCGCTGATTTAACTATACATTATACAGGGGGCCGGCTCGCTGATTTATCTAGAAAATAGTTAATTAGAAAACATTCAGTAAAACCCCACCTATTCCAAGAAGCTTACGATCTATTCTCATAGTCACAGCATCCTGATATTTCTGTTCTCTCGCTACAGTCGAACTATCCTCACCCAAGCAGCCCCTCTTTCTCACCCCCCCAATGGATTGTTAGCTTCTGTACCGGTACGTCCTAACCTCTGCTAATGTTAGTGTCAGTTTTGCATATCTCTCCCCTTTTGTAACTGCGCTCCAGACTCTGCTGGCGCTATATAAATTTTATATATATATATATATATATATATATATATATATATATATATATATATATATATATATATATATATAAGTATATCCAGTACGAGACGATAACCATTCATACAGGAAGCTGGGAGACCTCCGCTGGGTCTGGGTTCCAGCTGAGAAGGAAAGAGGATGAAGACAAAGACCTCGCTTGTTGCGGGGGCCGCAGCTGGCCCCGCCACAGGCTCCTGTACACACAGGAAATGCTTTGTGTGCGTACGGGACAAATCTTTATACAGATAAAGCTCTCTATGCCACTATATCAATTACATAGTTGCCAACAGTCCTGAATTTTCCAGGACGGTCCTGATTTTTGGGTCCTGTCCCAACATAAAAATACTGCCTGTGTAAAGTGCATTGCATTTATACTCTGCAGGTCTGAGAGACATAAACGGCCTAAATGCCGGTAACCGTGCTCCAGACACACAGTATCTGCCCCGGGTAGCCTGGAGCTCAATGCTGCAGGGTAATGCAGCTCAGTGTAACCCCGCCCACTTTAGACTCCACCCCCTTTCTGTCCTGGGACACCCGGAGCAAGAGCTGGCAAATATGCCATGTGTTACTGATATTAAAGCTGCTGTTCCACTTAGATCGGGTTATTTGCTTATTATGGTAGAGGGTGCCATTCATATTCTGTCATTTTATTCTTTCGTCTGACATTTTAATCAGATAAAAGCAACAGAAACTTTTTTTTTTTTTTTTAAATTAGAGCCTGTCCATGCAGGCTTTTGTGTCACATGACATATAAAAATATATATATTTCTGGTCAGGGTTTTGGCCAATGACGTGGCAGATTCGTGACCCAGCCTGGGCTTGTTTCTAGAGCTGCATTTTCTGCAGAATCTGTCTTTTACATTTGCCCCTAAACTCCAAGCCCCCCGGCTTGTGAAATACTCCAGGGCTGGCCGGGGGCATGGCAAGCGTTCCCCTATTGAATTCAAAGGGAGTGTTATCCTGCCACTGGACCACGGAGGGGGAGGGAAGCTGGTGCAGCAAGGCTGCATCTTCTGTGTCAGGTGGGTGCTTTTTGTTTTTGGAAGAATACACTCATGGTGGGTTAAGATTACTTATAGATTACTTCAGTATGGATTCTTCTATAGCGGGAGAGTCAGGGACAGTAATCCGCCTCTTTAAATTAATGGAGACAGAAATGTGGAAAAAAATGTTAATCTTAGCAAATAACTGCAATGAAATATGAGCTGATTGGGGTTTTCTGGCAGGGCTTTTAGTATTTAATATGCATCACATGAAATCGAATAAGCCCCCCAAAAAACAAAGAAAGGATTATTTTTTCTGTAATTATCACATATTTGAACCCATCCTATCTCTGGCGCCCGAGGCTGGGCTTTGCATAGATCTTCACAGCGGAGCAAAAACCGGACCACAGAGGGGATGTTGCACTGTGCCCTTGGAGCTGCAGCTTCTCCCGAAGGGAATTTGCGAAGTACTTTAATACGCTTCCTTTGTTGAGGAGGCTGCCTGGGACCTTTAAGCCAAAGTCTCATCATATATATACCCTCCCCTATACACCACGTGATATGAAGCTCTGCGCGCCTGAGGGGCTCCTGGCAGTTGTGGACACCGTAGAAATATAGAATGTTCCTGCAGACAAGACCAATATGGCCCCATCTAGTCTCCCGCTCATCTTAGCTTCTACCACTTTTTCTGGGAGGCTGCTCCACGTATCTATCACCCTCTCAGTAAAGTAAAACTCCTTTCCATTCCATCTCAGCCTCTGACCCTCTAGTGTTAGATTCTGGTCTCTTGTTGTAACTTTGCTCTTCCTATGGAATAAACTTTCCTCCTGTCCTTTGTTAAATCCCTTTATGTATTTCAATGTTTATCTATATTCTAAAAGTAAATCCCATTATTAACCAAGACGAGCATATTATATATTAATACAAATAATAATAATTAAAAAAAAATGCTAATAACTAAAGTCAAGGAACTTCATGGATATAAAAATGAGACGCGTCCCGATGACAGCTGTTACAGAGAACACACGACACGGTACTTACTTGGCTCCCGATTGATTTCAACTTCAAAGTAGCACTGGGGCCGGGCCTTCTCCCCCATCGTTAGATGACTGCACCTTAAAGCAAGCAAGGGAGAAAAAACAAAACAATGCCTTTAACTTGGCAGCACGGACGGGGACGAGAGGAGCATCTGCTTGAAGCGAAGCCAGGAGGACACTCAAAGATGTCGTCGTGTGAAGCAGGTTCTGCCTCCTTTATATACACAGCAGCTCAGAAACCTCCCAGCCGCAGCCGCCGGGGAGCGAAGGGTTACTTCCTCCTCTTACAAGAAAACCACAAGCCAAGCGGCCTGTAAATCTACTCATACGTGACATTCAATCTATACTTCATACCAGCACCTATACACAGGCTCACCTATAATAAAGCCTTTCCTCTACCAAATAGGTAGTGGGCCGTGGGCGCAGCCGCAGCATTCTGTGGATTCTGTTGGTTTAAAGGGACTCTCCAGCCATCAGATGCGGCGCCTTTAAAAGTTTCCATCTGGTCTGTTTTGCAAATGCGTTGTGGGGGGGGGGGGGTATGCAAAATACCCCATATGCATTTGCCCCCCATGTGCTAAATGGCGTGCAGAAGATGGGGTCCCCCTGTATGTGATATATGCTGTGCCGACTCAGCAAATGCTCCCATTTATAATGCGTTCCCATTGATTTCTATAGGAGCTCTTTCCTGCCAGGGATGAGGCTGCAGCTTCTGCCTAAGTTTGTATAAGCTATATGAAACTTACATATGCTTTGTATATTTAAGGGGCTCCACAGGACACCTATAACACCCCCCCCCCGCTGTGTGGACAGGGGTCCATGACACGAGATCAGAGCAGCAGCACCAGCGCTTCAGCTTGTTCAGGATCTACCGGCACTTAGCAAGTAGTTGGCGCCCATTAAAGGGAAAAAAAAAAAATTTGAAAAAAAAATCCTCATTAAAATTTGGGCAAATATGTGCAAGTTTATAACAAATATTTATTTTAGGCGTTTAAACCTCAGATACAGTGGTGCGATCTAAGAGTCAAATTGGGTTTTTTGGGCCCCGAAGAGATCTGTGTTAGGAGCCCACAGTAAGAGCTCACCGATGGGGCTACCTGGTTCCCGGGGTCTCCCCGGCTTTTTGCTTCGGGGTTTAGCATTTTTTGTTTATTTTTACATAAAAGCGTGAAATATGAAAGGAATCTTCACAGGCAGCTGAAAGAGCAGAGAAGCTCTTCTTCACCTGTCGCTCAGAGACGTCAGTACGTTAGGGGAGCGCGCAGGTTCACAAATACGGCACAAGGGAAGCGTGGGGTCCCGAGCGTCTCGCCGACGGCCGGCAGAGAAGGGACGCAGCCCGAGAGATCCCGGCACCGAACGGCAGCTGCTTATAGTAAATAATCACTTCCAGCCATCCCAAAGGAAATGGACACGATTTTATGGCGTAGAACTTCATCTACATGAACAGCAAACGCTGCATTGAAAGAGGAAGTCCCAAGGGGAAAAAAACCTACATATTTTACCCCATAAATCCCAGAGCAGTATACGGTAATATATCCCTCCCCCAGTGTGGTATACAGTGATATACCCCTTCCCCAGTGTGGTATACAGTGATATACCCCTTCCCCAGTGTGGTATACCGTCATGTCTGTCAAAATTGACAAAAACTTGGTTTTAACTCATTTTGTCCCAATAAACTCCCTTTATCTCTATCTTTCCCGGCTCAAACACCACACTGAGCTGATGCTTTATATCAATGAAGTCCTTTCCCCCATAGACTTTCATTAGTTAGAGAGTCCATCTGGGTGAATAAGACTGAGCCATTCTATTGTTCCTCACAGGCAGTATAAGGTGGGGGGGTCAGATAGCAGAGCGAGAACTCATACAAACGGCTGATATGCAGCTGCCTGAAAACATATTATGGGGCAAAAACTACAACGGGGTTAAAAAAGCAACAAAGCAATATTTTTGAAAATGTATTTTTAATCTGATACTAGCGATAAATTGGTTCCCTGCCGTTACTGTTTACTTTATTGCAATGGGAACAGCTACAATGTAACATTCTAGAGTCTACAAGAAGAAATAAATTATGCAAATCTTAGTGAAATTAAGACAAATGCAATATAAATTTCATTTATATCAGCCGCAGGGCCTCCAAAAATACCAACGCAGCCACCTGGCCTCACCCCAAAGAAGCGGCGTTCTTGGCCGACCACATCAATGGCTCGCCCCAACAATATTTATTTCATCATATACATAATCTGCACACACGATGATGTCACATCATCCTTTTTAATGAATACAATTGCAAAAGACATTGTACCCAATTGCAGACGGACACAACGAGGTCACCCCCATCAGCTCCAGGCCTCTAGCACCCAGGGGTCACCACCATCAGCTCCAGAATACTACCCCAGGGGCACCAAGGCTCTAGAACTGTGGAGGTTAACCCCATCAGTACCAGCTCTCTAGCACTCTGGAGGATAACCCGACCAGACCTTACAGGGCACTGATCTTAACCGCATCAGAACTAAATCACCAGCACTCTGAAGGTTAATCCCCAGAACAAAGCAAACTGGAGGTTAACCCTATCAGCGCAAGGGCTCAAGGCACTGGCAATCAGAAGGTTAACCCCTTCAGAACGAGGTCTCCCAAAAAGCTCTGGAAGTTAACCCTATCAACACCAGGGCTCTGGAGATAAACCCTTTCAGTACTAGCTCTACAGCCCTCAGGTAGACTACGGAATCGGAAGTTGACCTTTAAGGGGTTAAATTACGCAACTTAGTAAGGCTATCATGGGGTTAAGTCACATGAATCACAATATCTCATTCAAATATACCTCAGGTAAACCGTGCGCGTGCCTGAACTTATTCCTATCGCGGGTGATGCTGACCCTTGGAAATACCCCCCCCCCTCTCGTACGTGTGATACCCCAGGCCCTCCCTGCCCCCAGCTGCGGTGCTAATTACCGGGTAACTTCTCCGTGAAGCCGCCGCTCCCGCAGCCACGTATTCCCGTTGCTCCGCCCCTTTCCTTTACCTCACAGCACGGAACGCGGTGCAGGCTGGGACATCACTGACGTCATTAGGCGACAGCGCTTGCGCACTCTGAGGTAGCCGAGGAGCGTATGACCCACGAATTCTATACACCTGAGACCGAACCTAAGGTGTCTCCAGTAGGGAGCCCTGGTGTCTGTTGTACTCCATACCCAGAGCTGAAAGGTGTTTTTGGCTTTACTTATCATTATGAATTAGCAATTAATGATTTGCCTTTACAGCTGCTGCCTGCCCACGTCTAATAATCTGGTTATTATAACCAAGGCTGCAGTTTCAGCTACCATGTATTCACAACTTCTCTAAAAGAGATGATTCACCATACCTCCCAAGTGTCTCTGTATAGTGTGGCCAGTCCCTCCATGTGATTCAAGTCCCTCATTACTTTAAAAATATCAATAACATTAACACAGACTAAAGCATACTGGGGCAGAAGGAGAAGCGGCCCCTGACACCCCCCTCTCTCCCCCTGATGCCCCTCTTTTCTAGGAGGTCAGAATATTTGCTGGGTATGAGGGTATCGCAGGGTTCTACAGCCCTAAAAGCCCCGATAATGTGTATAGAAACGGCAGGAGACGGCTTTATAAATTAAACAAAATTCTGGTGCTAAAAATGAACAGTGTTCTTATTTATTAATGTATTAAGCAGCCGCACCATGTCATACCTCCCAAGTGCCCCTGCTTCGTTTGGCCAGTCCCCTCCCCCATCAGTCCAAGCACTGGGATGGAGCTTCTCTGTTCCCTGGGGTCCCTTTATAGCCCCCTATAACTCCTGGCTCTACTCATAACCCAGACAAATCGGCTTTAAATCCTAAATACTTGAGAGAGATTTTGGATCGAGTGACTGAAGCAGTCTGACGCCAGACGAGGATGTGGTTATTGAGTCGCTGCCTGTATCCGGGATCGATTGTTTGCATAGAAGCTCGAAGCCTCAGGAGCTATTCGAATAAATCACCGAATACTGGTCCAAGTTTTGGATATAATGTTAATTAAAGTTTAATTAATGTTTAACAAAGTTAATTCAATTATTATTTTACTATTTATTCATTTCTATAGCGCCATCATATACCGTGGCGCTGTACACTGAGTAAACAGGGCACGGCAAATAGTGCAGAACATAACAATTCTCACAGGAACAAAAGACAATGGGGGGGTGCTGCTCATATATATATATATATATATATATACATATACACTGTATATTATATATTAACCCTTTCGCTCCCAGATATGCAATGAAACTAGTAATAGTTTATGGCAAAAAAATATGTATTTAGAAAAATAATTAAAAAAATTTTTTTTAAGTCCTTTTAAGTTTTCCCTCATTGATTGAACAGGAACGGCGATCATTGTTAAAGTATGTCAGCTTTTTAAACATCTGCCGGCAGATCGGCCCCATTCGGCCCCCGTCTAGTCACCCGTTTCTACTGCTGTAAAGACTGAAACCTTAATCCGTATGTCTATCCCATGCATGTTTAAATTCCTTCTCTGTATTAACCTCTATCTCTTCTGTTGGGACACTGTTCCATTTATCTACCACCGAATTATCATCAAGACACAAAAATACTGACTGTTATCACAAAGTATACCTCAGGGAAGTTAGACGGTGACCAAAGGACTTCAATCATGACCGTGAGGTGTAGAAATAGAACAATTTTATTTCCATAAATAATTTAAATTAACACAGTCTTTCTGTGCATTTTATAAAACACATAATATTTACTTAAAAAATAATATTTGTGCAATGGAAAGTTCTTTTTGTGACAAATAAAAGGATGGAAGATTTTCTATTGGAAGGAAATTAGTCTTAAAAGAACAACAAAATAATAATAGTAATAGATGTATTTTTAAGCTGCTATGTAATAACAATAATGCAGTTATAATAAAGCAGTTACAAGGCCAATGTAGCCCTTTTAAGTTGCACAGGGTTGCATTGCCGCTTTAAGACTTGCGCATGCGCACTGGCAGTAACTCGCTGCTCTGCTGGAATCCTAGTTTAGGGTTCTCTTTGCCAACCACAGATTCGATGGGGGTGTTTGGCGGGCGACCCCCATGACGTAGCGACGCTCTGCTGATGACATCACTGATGCCAAGCTCGTCTCATGTAAGCGAAGCTGGAATTTGATCCAAAGAGCCGCGCAGTGCGGGTAGTGGGGCCGGGGAGGGACACACAGGGTGCGCTGGGTGACAGGTCGGGGTTTCGACCGATTATTGTGTTATTTGTGTCCGTGTTTGTATACATTATTTCTGCATTAACCCCGCCCACATGCAAATTGTGTGTATCTGACGGGAAATTTTTAATTCTTCTGCACAGCAAAATATTCTTTCTAATAATAATAATTTTATATATTTATAATATAGATTTATATAAAAACACAATATTACATTATATATATATATATATACACACACACACACACACACACAGATACACACATATTACACTATGTATATAAACTATGGTTCAAAAGTTTGGCGCCACTTAGAAATGTCCTTGATTTTGACAGAAAAGCAGATTTTGTCAGTTAAAATAACATGAAATGGATGAGAAATCCACTCCCATCACTCCTGTGTTCCAATGGCCCTTTATCACTCCCATCACTCCTGTGATCCAATGGCCCTTTATCACTCCCATCACTCCTGTGTTCCAGTGGCCCTTTATCACTCCCATCACTCCTGTGTTCCAATGGCCCTTTATCACTTCTATCACTCCCATTACTCCTGTGTTCCAATGGCCCTTTATCACTCCCATCACTCCTGTGATCCAATGGCCCTTTATCAATCCCATCACTCCTGTGTTCCAATGGCCCTTTATCACATCTATCACTCCCATCACTCCTGTGATCCAATCGCCCTTTATCAATCCCATCACTCCTGTGTTCCAGTGGCCCTTTATCACCCCCATCACTCCTGTGTTCCAATGGCCCTTTATCACATCTATCACTCCCATCACTCCTGTGATCCAATGGCCCTTTATCACTCCCATCACTCCTGTGTTCCAGTGGCCCTTTATCACCCCCATCACTCCTGTGTTCCAATGGCCCTTTATCACATCTATCACTCCTGTGATCCAATCGCCCTTTATCAATCCCATCACTCCTGTGTTCCAGTGGCCCTTTATCACCCCCATCACTCCTGTGTTCCAATGGCCCTTTATCACATCTATCACTCCCATCACTCCTGTGATCCAATGGCCCTTTATCACTCCCATCACTCCTGTGTTCCAATGGCACGTTGTGTTCACTGATCCAAGTTTAAGTATAAAAGGATAATTGATGGTTAGAAAACCCTTTTGTAATTATGTTACAGCCGGAAATGTCCTTGTTTCCAAACTTTTGACCAGTACTATATATATATATATATATATATATATGTGTATGTAAACATATGCGTAGATGTTGAGCCATATGATAATATACATATATATATACACACACGCACACATATATATGATCATATCTGAGAAACAATCACTGGCCCGTTCAGCCGCTGATGTATATAATGAATGTATCGTACAGGTCGCAGTGATTCCGCAGCACTGTACGTATAACGAGTTGGACTCTCCTGCTCAAAGGAGCTTACAATCTAGAATAAAAGTCCCTGTCTTGCTCAGGCTTGGCGGGGCTCCAACCTCTCCTGCCAGCGCATGCACAGGAAAAGAAATCTGCCCGGCAGTAGATCATTCGCTCCGCTTAATCTCAAGAGAACTTGCAGCTGCCGCCCTCATTCCCCGAATCCGCTGATACATTTTTGGGGGCGTTCTATTAAAATTGACGATGTATGCAGAGTAATGTTTTTAGTCATATTCAGCGGTTCCAGCCCCCCCCTGCCTTATCCTGATCTCCGCTTCGGCTGCACTTTGGCTCCTGTGACGTAATCCTGAGCGGAGACGGTCAGACTGTTCTGTAACGAGCTCGTTTCAGACCTTATTGTATGTTACATTTTGACAGATTTTGTTTTTTTATAGCCGTATAAAGAAGATTTGGCGGCCGGTATGAAATGTTTGGACCTCCGAAGTTCCAGAGTCTTGAATTAGACAGAATTTCAGAAAAACAAAGATTCTTTCGGGTTTTGGTAAGTTGAGACGCGTCAGACCCAGCCGGGCGCCCGGAGCCAGCAGCGTGTGCATCATTAACACTAAAGGACACGGGCTCCGGCGGAACGCACTGCTGAGGTCACCAGGGCCACTCTCCCGATTCAGAAAAAATCATCTGAAACATGACCTTGTCTTATAATCGTCTTTTATTCCGCCTTCTTATGCTTTTGTGCTCTTCCCCGCTTGCGCTCTAACGCTCTCCCCCGCTTGCGCTCTAACGCTCTCCCCCGCTTGCGCTCTAACGCTCTCCCCCGCTTGTGCTCTAACGCTCTCCCCCGCTTGCGCTCTTCCCCTCTCCCCCGCTTGCGCTCTTCCGCTCTCCCCCGCTGGCTCTCTTCCGCTCTCCCCCGCTGGCTCTCTTCCGCTCTCCCCCGCTGGCTCTCTTCCGCTCTCCCCCGCTGGCTCTCTTCCGCTCTTCCGCGTTTCGCTCTCTCTCTCAATGTCTCTCTAACTTCTCCACCGGCCGCCTCGGCGTCCCCGTCTCCTCTTTGTGTAGTCGTGGCGTTTGATTTTTAGGACAGCGTTTGTCGTCTTGTATTTGGTGCAGATGCAGAAGTCGTGAGCCGGGGGTGCAGAATGCCCGTCATCCTCTACGCTTGTGTCGTGAGGCTGGAGGACGGACTCCCGCTCTCGGCCTCCAACGATTTCCACGCCAACAAACAAATTCTGGAGTGCAAGAAAAAACTCAAAGCTCTGTGTCCAACCCTGTCCAGAAAACCAGCCCGAGGGACGGCCAGACTGAGTGAGCTCTGCATCCAGTGAGTGCCACTTACTCTGTATTCTCGGATGTATTTATTACTGCGATCCCCGACTCTCTGATGCCCCTCTTTCCTCCCCTGATGCCCCCCTTTCTGGAGGTTTGCTGGGTATGAGGGTATCACAGGGTTCTGTGTGTTTCTGTTAATTGACCCCTTTTTATTTTATTATCCCCCCCCACCGGCAGTTTTTGCTCCGCGGGTGTCATCTCCTCCTTGATGATCTGCCCTGACAGTTGCCCCCCAGCCGTGGCGTTCTGCTTCCTGGATGAGATCCTCTGGGAATTCTCTGCTTCCTATAACAGCACCGCCATCTCCCTCGCCTCCCGGCCCTACGCCTTCCTGGAGTTCGGTGAGTACTTTTTCCGGGAGATTCCAACCGGAACTCACCGGGTTTCCTCCGTTATAAGATGACCCCCCCCAATGTAAGACACCCCTATTGGGGGGGGTCAAAACCACGTTTTTTTGCTTTGTTACAGTCACACTCTCGCTCTGTGTCGCGCTCTCGCTCTGTCACACTGGCTCTCGCTCTCTGTCGCTATTTCACTATTTTGTAATACATCTGTGAAATTATGAATCTCAGAAGCAGAATAGCGATCAGTTAAAGGGTAATCCAATGATTGCTTTACTGAGAGAGCGATAGATAAGTGGAACAGCCTCCCAGCAGAAGCGGTAGAGGGTAATACAGTGAGGGGATTAAACATGCGCGGGATAGGCATACGGCTCCTGAATCTAAGACGAGACCAACGACTGATTAAGGTTTGAGTCTTTACAGCGGGAGAAACGGGGGCCGAGTTCCCCACAGGAACAGACCATCTCTACTGGATGGAGGAATCTTACTATAAAGACCTTTTATCTGTTATATACACTTTGTTCATCTTGTTGTAACAGACAGCATCATCCAGCGGGTCAAACACAATTTTAACTCTGCTGGAGGTCCTCCGGTCCACCCGGATCTTTCTCCTCCACCCGTCGTCATCAAATTAGAAGATGCTGAAGAGGTGAATGGCTTTCCCAACGGGCACGCGGCCTCCGGCACATCGGTCTCCCCCACGTCGGCCGGTAAGATCCCCCGCATGAGTATTTATTATATGCGCTAAATAAGTTAACGGAGCCGGCGGGTAAACTGAACAGATTATCCCCGTAGAGACCACTCGCTTTGCCCAAAGAGTACCCACCCTGTCTAGTTAACACGTAACCGCACTGCGCTCTCGGGGACGAGTGGGGGCCACGTCGTGAGTGTGAGTGGTGGGTGTCCAGGGTGTGCCCGCCCGGAACGTCATATTCATTAGAGACTCTCTTTTAATTGTATGAAGCCCCTAATTACAGGATGACGCCGGTCACAGCGCTGGGAATCCTTTCTCTAACTCTGAACATCATGTGTGGCGCCCTGAGTCTCATCCGCGGGGTGCATCTGGCTGAAAACTCTTTTCAGGTAAGTCGTCTGGTCTCTCTCCCAGCAGAGGTGGTAGAGGGTAATACAGTGAGGGTATTAAACATGCATGGGACAGACATATGGCTCCTGAATCTAAGACGAGACCAACGGCTGATTAAGGTTTCAGTCTTTACAGCAGGAGAAACGGGCGACTAGACGGGGGCCAAATGGGGCCGATCCGCCTGTAAATGTTTCTCCCCGGGGTAGGTGGTCTGTAGAACCTTACTTACGCTGCAAGCTTTGAAGACAGCTTAGGTCTTTTCTTAGGCGCTCTCAGGAGCTTACAATCTAATGCAATTCCGTTCATTGCCAATAAAGTTTTCGTCTACCAGATTTGCCCCTTTTTTTTTTATTTATTTTTTTACCCCGGCACATTTCTATTCCGATTACCGAGCTGTTATTTTGGAGACTTTTTGTTGTTTACGTGCGAAGAAGTCCAGACGAGGCATGTGGCTCCTCCTAGGAGGACACGTGGGTCTCTGGGTGGTTAGTGCCAGGAACACGAGCATAAATACAAAGCTGCGCTCCGCCGAGGACATTGTTGGCACTCGATTCCCAGCCCGTCGGGATACAAAAGGGACGCGACAATTACCGAAGTGCTTTCAAAAACTGGAGATGTTCCACATAAAAGGAACAATTATCATAAAAGCGGGGCTCTGACGCAGCAAGGTCTTCAATGACAAAAATGAATCTATTTTTATTATTAACACCAACCTCAGGACCCAAATACATTTTACTTTAACCCCTTAAGGTCTCCTATGTGCAATTTTACCAGTATAGGACCAGAGCAGTTTTTGTGTTTCGTTCTCTTTTTTTATTTTTTATTCCTCCCCATTAAGTTATCTCTCTTGTTATTAATTAATTAATTTTAAGATTCTACCTCTTGGGCCTGTTATTAACCCTTCAGAGGAGAAAAAGACGGATGCAACGACAGGTCTTTCTAACGCGGCAGGGAGCACCTTCGTTTTGTGTCTTAAGTGGGACTGAACCTTTAACCACTTTAAATGTGAGGATGTACTGAAATTACACAAATACGGCAGCGCGTGGCGCATGGTTAGATCACAAAACTCCTGAACTTTAGTAATATAAACGTAAGGAGACCATTTTCATTTTAACCCCTTAAGTACCAGGGCGTTTAGGAGCGCAGGACCGGAGCTGCATTCGTCGCGTGTTAACCGATACCGCACTTTCTTTTCCAAGGACGGCTCCGAAAACTCAGGAAGGGTGATAGCGTTTCTTACGGCGTTTTCTGCAAACATATTACAGGTAAGGAAACTTTGTGTATTGTTGCTATATTGTTTTTTTTATTTAATTTATTTATAAAGTGCTTTACCTTTGTCTACCCGCAGAAAGAATTTGTGCAATGCCTTTGTAAAAATTATCGAATATCCCTATTTTTAAATGTTTTTGCTTTGGGGGGAGGGGGATACCAATTGATTTATTGCCACCTTTTGCATCAGGAACAACGATTTAAATTCAGAACCGTTCTGATTGGTTTCTGGGTGTTTTCTACCCAGGGGCAGCTCTAGGGTTTTATTACACCATGGAGCGCTGATCCATGTGCTCCAGGTTATGATGTCATATCCCAGCGCTCAGCATAGAGGACGGCAACTGCGTTGGTAAGCGTTAGGGAGCCGCTAGGGTGCTGCCCTGTGTCTGGCCTGGGATACCACCCAGCCAAGATACACGGCCGTTCAAAAGTTTGGGGTCACTCAGCCCCTTTCATGGAAAACAAGGACGTTTCCGGCTGTAACATAATTACAAAAGGGTTTTCTAACCATCAATTAGCCTTTTAAACTTAAACTTGGATCAGTGAACACAACGTGCCATTGGAACACAGGAGTGATAAAGGGCCATTGGAACACAGGAGTGATGGGAGTGATAAAGGGCCATTGGAACACAGGAGTGATGGGAGTGATAAAGGGCCATTGGAACACAGGAGTGATGGGAGTGATAAAGGGCCATTGGAACACAGGAGTGATGGGAGTGATAAAGGTTCATTGGAACACAGGAGTGATGGGAGTGATAAAGGGCCTCTGTACACCTATGAAGAGATTCCATTAAAAATCAGCCGTTTCCAGCTATAATAGTCATTTACAATATTAACCCCGTCTACGTTGGATTTCTGATCCATTTCATGTTATTTTAATGGACAAAATGTGCTTTTCTTTGAAAAACAAGGACATTTGTCAGTGACCCCAAACTTTTGAGCAGTAGTGTGTATCTCTGTTGAGGCCGTTGATCTGGCTTTAAGTGCTAAGGCAGTCACATTTCCGTTACATCATCCCTTTTTAAAGTCCCTGCGTTGAGGAAGTGAATATCTTTGCGCGTCCGGTGACCGCCCGTCTCGTGTCTTCTCGTTCAGTGCTACCTGTACCTGTTTCACTGCTGGGCGCGGAAGCTGAAGACCTGCAGCCTCCTGGCGGTGATTTGCGTCTGTAACGTTTACCTGTACGGACTGCGCGACGAGTGGCAGATCTTCTTCCATGTCGCGGTCGCCGCGCTTTCAACGCAACAAATTGTGGTCAGGAAGCCTGTGGACAGACGCAGCGACTGTGGGGTATGAACCCAACGGGGCCGGGGGGCTTCTGGTACCCCTGGGGGGGGCAAATCCCTCGAAGAATACCAAGGAATTTTTACTGCAAATATGCCACTAAATAGGCCTGGACCTTAAATTATTCTCGGGGGAGGGACGCATCAATCCTACTGAAATCCCACGGAAATGTCGTTGTTTACTTGTATTTTATTTTATAATTAATCGGGATTCCTATGGATTTTGATTTTTATGCAGAATTGCACTCTGGATGTATTATTTGGTTCGCGGTATACAGTGTTTTGTTACTGTGCAGCCAAAAAAAAGATTTCCCTGGAGGAAAATGTCAATTTTTAATTTTTAAAAAAATAATAATTTTTAACCTGTGGAGAAGCTCGTCGTGAGTTTCCGGTTTAGTCCTCAGTGAGGCAGATCGTGTCCCTTTTAAGGAGTCTTTTGAGTAACTCCTCCAAGTCCTCCAATGACTTATTTAACATTGAATAGTATAAGTATTACTGACATTTAAAATATTTTATTTTAATGAGAGGGTGGTGGAAAAGCCTCCCAGCAGAAGTGGTAGAGGGTAATACAGTGAGGGTATTAAACATGCATGGGATAGACATACGGCTCCTGAATCTAAAACGAGACCAACGACTGATGAAGGTTTTTAAAGCAGGAAAAAAAGGGGCAGACGTGACGGGGGCCGGATGGGGCCGATCTGCTGGCAGATTCCATGCTTCCATGTTGCACTTACATGTCGCATTATGTATGCGTTGCTGTTCTGCAGCTCAGACATCTCATGCGCAAAGCTTGTCTTTAGGCGTCTTATCGCTAAGCCGTTGATTAAGAGATGAAGTTTCCACCCAAAAGCAGGTCCATCAAATAATTCAGGGTTTTAGCCAAGTCAGATAAGCTCACCTTGTAGAGGAAAAGGAACCTCGGAATGGGGTGGGAAAGGTTTATCGAGGGACAGTCCGCGGCTTGCAAAGTTTAATGTCATTTGGGTTAAAGGAATTTCCACTGGGACGTTGCGTGTTGGTCCATGTGTGACTCCGTAGCCGCTGTATTGCGATCACCAAGAGGCTTCCCGGGCAGAAGAATTAGCCTCGCAAACACAGAGGATCATGGGTAGGCATACCTGGGTACTTCGCAGGGAAGGCTATTGAGAGCTCTCCCTCTTCTGTGGGAGTGGCTTTGGGAGAGGGTGGGGCTAGACCCAAACCACCTTAAATCAGCTGGTAGTGGGTGTGGCCAAACACTGCACCTCTGCCCAGAGAAATAGAAAAGTGACCCAGAGAGCCGGGGAAGCAGCACTTCACTGGAGACTCCAGTAGCCTTTCTTGGCACGGAGAAGCATAAAAGTAATGTTACTCATTATGAGACTTTTGGGGGGGGGGCAGACAGATATTCCTTAAAACCACAAGACAGTAACAGATGTATGGCGGGACTCCTCCTTTAAGCCTTAGGCAAAGGTCCATACCCGTCCCTTACCTGTGACAGGTGACCTTCTGCGTTTTGGCTATAAGACGGCACTAAAGCCCCCTTTCTTGCTTCTGATGGGGGGCTACGTAAAAAGGGTCTCGCATCCTTACTTTATACATTAAATTATTTTTCTAAGGCTATAAACTCTTCAGAATATTTAGCGTTTTGGGAAATGGGCACCTGGACCAAATCTCCAAGGAGGAGAAAATATTTGTACCGACGCCACTTTATTCACTACTAGTGAGCACTGCCTGTGGGGTGTCTTTTTATAATTACTGCTAATTGTAATTAAATGTTTTTGACTGCTGTATAACTTGCTGTATTTTTTGGTGTCTATTATATAATTTTTGTTTGTTTTCTTTTATTTTCTGCCACCTACAAATAATTACAATTAGTTGAGTATTTCCTTTGTGGTAAAATATGCAATGTGTGTGTTAATTCCCTGAATTTTTTTTTATCAGCTATGGTCTGTATAGGAATGATGTAAGCCCTGCCAAAAAGCAGTATTTCCAGTGAGGTGAAGTAGCAGGGCGGGGCTAGTGAATGTCACATGATTACCTACAATGGTGATCTCCAGTAACCAGAGAATTTAAAGATTTGATACCCCCCCAATCCCCCTCCAGCCAGATCACCATGGCTACTGGCAAACACCGGATCGAAGGGGGTTATATCAATGCAGGTCCTGGCAACTGGGGGGAATTGTAGGCTTCAATAATAAATGCCCCCCAGTCAGTGATGTATTCTGGCCGGGGGGGGGGGGGGTTGCAGGCTTCTCGTCTGAGGTATATAATCACACTAAGGAACATCAGTCGCTGATACAGAATGTTCCTTTTTAATCATTCCATGTAGTTCATAGTTGAAGAGGGAGCTTATTTTTATTATTACTATTATTATTTGTATTATTACTATTATTATTTGTATTATTACTATTATTATTTGTATTGTTACTATTATTTGCTGCTGCAGCGATTGTATAAAATGATGCAGCTAAAGCGATGACAGCCTTTTGTAGGGTCCGTGTAACTAAATGTATTCTTTTTATTTTTCTATTTAATGTAAAAAAAAAAAAATTTCCTAAAACTAAGGAAAAATGCCATGTAATGATTCAAAAGTCAGCATTCCAACGCGAAGCGCTCTGCAGCACCGCTTGGCTCCGCCACTCTCACCCTGCGGAGAATGTATTGGGTTTGTGTTTTTAGTGCATGCGCAGGTGCTATCATCACTACGATGGTGCAGTAACGGCCAGCCTTCCAATGAAAAGAAGTGATCCAGACACCGACTGACACCCTCTCCAAAAATTAGTATTAACGTTCACCCTTTATCGTTTACATTTTTCCAAAATACAGCAGAGCTCATGGTAAATTTTGGGGCCTTTTAGAATCCAACTGGATCAAATAATTTGAAGTATTTTCCTTTGGCTTTTTCTTTAAGGGGGTGCCTGCAGTTCCACATCCAGCCACTAGTGGCAGCAGAGCATAGGGTTAAAAGGAGAGAACCAACAATTACAGGTTATGTGTTTTTATATTCGCAATAAAATATCTGGTTTTATAAAATGATGTTATTTTTCTTTCCATATTACTGACACTGCTGAAGTTAAATGTGTTAAGATACTGTCTGACCGCACCGCGGGGAATCATAGAACGCCTCGGTTTCCCCAGGAGAATCTCCAGCTGGTTCTTTGGATTCCCTATAAAACCTCTGATGAAGCAGAACCATAAAAAGAAACGGTGGTGATGTTTTTTGGGCGGAAGTAGCTTATAGTTTCATTTTTTGTTAACAAACAACAAGAAAATTAGGATTCTAAGAAAATGAAACTACAGATGAACACAGTGTGTTTGTATTTCCTCCCCATTTTTGTAAATAGGTTAAAGGAAAGCATTTAGAGGCAAAGATTGGTAATTCTATTAAAAATCAGCTGTTTTCGGCTACGATAGTCGTTTACAACGTTAACCCCGTCTACGCTGGATTGCTGATCCATTTCATGTTATTTTAATGGTCAGAATTTGCATTTCTAAATTTCTAAACTTTACACGTGCCTGATATTGAATTATTACACAACTCATTAAGACCGGGTGCCATTAAAGCTGCTGTTCCACCAACGGAATTTGTACAAGGTTGGAAACATCATTGCAAGTCCTGAACGCCCAAACCCTTCCCAGGAATAATCTTTTATTCAGAAGTTTTGCAGAGAACACTCAATTGTCATGTGATGCAAAAGCAGGCACCGATAGGATGTTGCCATAGAAACAAATTTTTTTTTTAAGGTTTCTGAGTTTTTATGGGATTAACCCTTCAAAGGAAATAATAATACTACAGATCTAGTAAATTGTGCAGTTAATGTTTTGTCTGAGTGAACATCACCTTTAATGCCAACTTCAGAAGTCCAATTTATGCACCAGCGGCAGATTATCCACTTAAGACTATAGCCATATGACTTGCATCCCTGGGGGGTCTTAACCCTCAGGTGCTTTAATGGGTCATCTGGAGATCTCACCACCATGGGCAGTAGAGCAGTCGCCCCCCAGCAGGGTCGCATAATGTAACCTCACGATACGAGGGGTGTGGGTCCCACTGGATGGAAGGGTGAGTGCACCTGACAGGTAAGCAGATCTGATGTTGGAGTGTGTGCATGCGTCTTGCATCCCTGGGGGCTCTTAACCCAGCACTGGTGCGCAGCAAGAACCTTTATGGGCTCCCTGGATCACAGGAACCTTACACTCTGCAACAAATTAAATGTTTTTGCAGATTATACCTGCCGATCAGTTGCTATGGTTATAACACCACTTTTGAAACTTTGCACCGGAATCACCATTTTTAGAATACCCTCTAACAAGGGATTTCCCAAAATGTGGGGAGAATATTTCCACCCCAACCAAATTTGTGAACGATGCTGTTCCTATAATAGCTTCAATTGCTAATTCTAGAAGAGTTGACGTTGAGTCCTTTTATTTGGCCAACATAGGAAAAGTTGCAAAGTTTCATAAACTTTTGGGGCTTCATAGGTCTCTTCTTCAGGAGGAAGGAACTCCAGTTTCTGAAAGCAACGCCTAATGTAAAAAATCTCTTCACCACTAGAGGGCAGTCTCACACAGCCAATACTTCTATATGCTCATTACATTCATTCGCACGCTATATTAATTGAAAAGGTTTAAGTGAGTTTACTTTGTTACTTTATCAACATCACTCACGCAGAATGATATATTTTACTGCAAATCAATATTCCCCACTAAGAGCCCACCAAATGACAGTTATTTCTGATTGATAACTGGAACAGCCTCCCAGCAGAAATGGGCTAATACAGTGAGAGAATAGGCATATGGCTCCTGAATCTAAGATGAGACCAATGACTGATTAAGGTTTTAGTCTTTATAGCAGGAGAAATGGGCAGACTGGACAGGGCTGAATGGGGCCGATCTACCGGTTTCTATGTTTAAGTACAGCGTGTAGCATATGTTGGCACTATATAAATCAATCAAACATCTATGACTTCAAGGAACCTATCTGAATTATTTTTTTTAAATCCCAAAACTTCCAAAATTGTTTTGAGTTATAAACAAAACTTGCTGCCCAAAGAAACAGTTTGATCCTTAAAACGTCAGACACTGATTTGAAACGTGGAATTCTTTGCTCAGTGGACGTCTGGAGAAAAATGCATCATGCAGGGCAGCGAAGATTCTTATTCTGTCCGGCTGTATTCATTCTCCATAAGGTTTCCCAGAGTAAGAGTAAACCTGGTCACCTTAAAACAGGTCCATAACAATCATGGTCGCAGGGGTCCAACCCGCCAGTCTAGGTGACCGCCCCCTCAAAAGGTGGCCTTCGCTTGCTGCCAAGTTACACCTGCAGTTAGAGGCTGCCTGATCCAGCACACAGGAAGTGACATCTCTTCTATTTCCTGCATGTTGGAGCAGTCTGCACGTAGGGAGGGAGACACACAGGTGGGGTGTTGGGGGACAAAGATGGCACAGACCGGCTGTTTGGGGACAAAGATGGCACAGACCGGCTGTTTGGGGACAAAGATGGCACAGACCGGCTGTTTGGGGACAAAGATGGCACAGACAGGCTGTTTGGGTGTGTGAGTATAAAAAGACTTGTATCCAGAGAATAGCTTCACGTCATTTGACAGCCACTGACCTTAAAGCCCCAGGACCACCCAGTCATCCCCTGTCCAGCCCTTGCCTTTAAGTAACATAAATGAGAGCATAATGTATTGATTATGCATTATTATATAATTATATATACTCGTCTAAGCATACCTCCCAACTGCCCCAGTTTGCACAGGACAGTCTTGATTTTATCATTCTATGCCGCTGCCCCACCAAGCTCTGTCTCTGTCCCACGGTGGCGTTATACCTCCCAGGCTCCGCTCCTGGCGTTCCGATTCGCTGGAGGGGGGGGGGCGTAACCTTGGAGGTAGAGTGTGCATGTGTGGATATGTGCGGAGTATCCCTGTTTAATTTGGCCAGTCCCTTTCTATTTCTGCTCAGATACATTTGAAGCCTGAACCAAGTCTTTAGGCTCTTCTGTACCTTCTTCCTTTTTTTAAGGAAATTGTCGCTTTCTCTTTTCAGAAAGGGATTTTGGCTTTTCTTTTTTTTTTAATATATTTTAGACGTTTTTGGTTTTTTTTAACCAATATGAATTACATATACTTCATTAAAAACTGGGTGGTAAAAAGCTGGCGACGGTCGCTGAAGAAACCCCCAGGAGGGCGTCTCGCTATGAGACAGCAGAGAAGCTGCTAAATATTTTACTGTTCAAAAAAGTGCTTCGCCGCGTACGCGTGAAATTCATAAAATATAAATGGAAATCCGGAGCTCCGCTGATGGATTTTCCTGATATGGGGTAATACAGAGAGACAATATTGAACCTTTTCAGTGCCGCAGGGGTGAGCAGTACCTTAAAACGTGGCTTCCCGCACCTTGCCTGCAGCAAAGACATAAGACTATGGAGTCCAGTAACTAGAAACAGCAATCTGTTCCGTGGGGCAAAAGGAGTTAATTGCCCAGGGCCCAGCCACAGAGAGGGGGCCATGAATGCCTTTGTTCTCTCACAAATATGCAGTTAAGCGTCTTTTTAAATTGTGAATTCAGGGATGGCAACCTGTTTTATGCCCCACTGGTTTGTCCAAAGAGCTTGCAATCAGTGTGGCCATCAAAACAAGGCATGCCTAGGATTCCATTAACATAAAACAAACTCTACATTTTATACATGGGTGTAAAAATGATATAAGCAATAAATATGTACTAGGAATGTACTTGAATTGTGTATTCAATGGGAGCAACAACCTTAACATCCTGCATTGTTATTCCTCCCCATTCAGTTGCTGATTGATTGTTATTGATTATACTTTATAATTTAATATATATATACATTTTTTTATATATATTACCATTTTGTATTCCACAAAAGGCCATCTGTCCTTTTTCGATGTGTAAATAAATACATGGGTAACTAATGTATTGATTTGTATATAATTTAATTTATTTGGGGGTTTGCTGGTTGGGGGGGTGGGTATGATGTCACAGTGTCTGATCTCTGCATATTAGCTCATGTCAGATATTTTTTTTTTTTTCTGCATGCTGGCAAACTGATCCAGCTGATCAACCGCCAACATGCATGTTTTTTTTGTGTGTGTTTTTTTTTTTTTTTTAAACGGTTGTTGCCATGGCAGCAGCCAGCCACTCCATGCGGCCTTCTCCATGCACTCACCCCTTCGCCCCGATTGATACCCCGATGCACTACAGAATCAATTTCCCCAAAAATCTATAGAAAAGGCCAGTATGGGGATTCCTCGTCTTTCTTTACCGTCCATCATCTTAGCGTTTAAAGGGACGGCATCACCTTTTTTTTTGATCTATACGGATATTTTTTGTCCATCTTTTTTTAGTCTTACGGTTTCTAGATCTCTTTATCCCGTCCGCTCTGCTAGGAAAAGCTCTTCACGCCGTTGGATTAAATTGCTGTAGACGATGTAAAGCCCGGGCGATGTCAGCAATATCTCTAGAAGGACTCTGCGTCTGTTCGCGCCTTAAATCCCGGCTAAAACGTTGAAGAAAAAGTACTTTTAAGTCACTTTCAGCAGAAAGTAAGAGGAAACAGGTCAGATGAACACCACCTTTTATAATAAACCCCCTTAATCGAAATCCTTTTTTGTTAGTGTCCCTTTAAATGGTAAAAGGTGTCATTTTGTAGCAGTATGAAGGGAATCCCCCCCCAATGGTTTTGTAAGGGGGGGTCCCACAAAAATGTATAGGAACCTCTCAGCTATCATATTCATTAAAGTGTCCCTTTAACATGGCGAGGGATCGGTGAATTTTATGTTCCTGCTGATGGGGCAGCAATCGCATGGAAACCATGGCAACCGAAATCACAGGACGACCCTGACAACCGGGTTAATATGGCGGAAAGACTTCTCGCCCGAGGCTAGCACATAAAGTACTCATAATGGCCACTGAATCGCCCGTATTACCGCGCTGCGCGGCGTGACGCAGATTATACGATGATTTCTCAGAAATAGGTTATACAATTATCTTAAGGTGCTTTTAACAGAATTCTCACAAATTAATAAATGATAAAAAAAAAACAGGTTTAAGTCGAGGTTCTGGTTTCTCTTCCATTAATACTAGAAATAAGACGGAGTGGAGGAGAAAAATAAACACTTTTTCTTGGTGGATGTCTTAATTTTCCTTGGATTTATACAAACTTTATTTTTAATGAAATTTGCCATTTTCATGTATTTGAATGAACCTTCGATAACGAGGAGGATGAATGACAAAACTTTTTTTTTGTTGTTGAGATTTTTTCATTCTTTTGCCCGTTTTAGCGCTCTTTCGGGGGGGGGGGGTGTGTGTGGAAGGCTACACATAAATGATTGACAGGTACAAGGCTGTGATTGATGGGTTTTTTTTCCCTTTTTTTATATTTTACAGTATTTATAAGTGGAAGGACAGGTATTAGATATATAAGAGTGCCGACACCATTTTAACTTGTCAGTAGCAGTTACAGACTGATGGGAGTTGGAGTGTGAGACAGTCAGCGAAAGTAAAAGTGCTGAGGTTCATCTATCATTCTGTGTCAGTAGGGTCGTGCATACAATTTACTGGGATGGGGCAGGTTAAAGAAGCTGTACAACCGTAGTTCATTTTATTGATTTACTGGGACTGCAGCAGAAGGTTTTTATTTATTTATTTTAAGGGTGTTTGCAGGATCAGGGGAGAGGACGTCACCGGAAGTGCCGCCAGGTTATGTCCACAGAGATGCGGACGAAGATAAGGTAGATAAGATGAAGAACAAGAAAATGTGGAAGTGGTCGACAGAGAAGGCATTAAGAGAGTGTGAGAAAGAGAGGGAGAGAGAGTGAGTGTGAGTTCAAGGGTTTTAGACGCCATGTTGGCTTTTATTCAATTCCATTTATTCTGTAACTTGGAGTGAATTAAAGGGACAGTAACGCCCGCCGCTGGAACCGGGGGATTTAATGATTTCTCAGACAGAATGCAGACGGCCAGAGCACGTGTGACATCACAGATGACTCTGCTTACAATCTGAGGGCAGCTAATAAAGTGTTTCGCCCCTGGAATACCCAATTTCCTCCCGATTTACCCCTCACACAGTATAGCACAGTATGAATCAAACACCGAGCTGCCGGCAGTGCCAGTAAATAGGACATTTGCCAGCCGCCGGCATATAAGCCGGCTGTTGGGACTGTTCTAGGAAATTCAGGACCGTTGGCAGGTATGCTCCGATTTTAACACTAGGCACATCAAAGTCTCCACTCTTACCTATCTTACGCGTAGAATTTTCCCACCATCTCTGCCCGCCGTGAGAAAGCCAAGAAGCAGCAAAATATCAGGGGGTATACTTTAAAAAGTAGTCACATAACCGGTGGAAACTCGGCCAAGAGGAGACCGCTTGCACTTAAATGTGGAAAAAAAAGAAATGTTAACTGATTAAATACAGAAGATTTCCGAACAGTTTCTAGTGGTGAGCTGTCATTGGTCCAATTCCTTTTGATGAAGTATGAGCAGTGATGTGATAAGCGCAGAACTTGACGATGAGACGCTGAATGGAGTCTTAGGAGGCGAAGGCTGGCGACGATGTGCGATTTCTGAAAAGGATGACGGTCGCGGGAGATCAGGACACAATTTGCTTCTTTATAAATCCTTTTGATAAACCTGATCTGGAAGAGGGAATTATTCATACATAAAACATAATGGGATGAGCAACGGACGGAAAGCAGGCAGCGGATTTAATTAAGAGGAACGAACAATGGGTTCAACGGGGAAATTGTCCAGCAGTCAGAAAACATCACACATTTCATCCTACTTAGGGTTTTTGTGAACAAATAATGCAGAATTTTATTTTGTGTTCAGCGCATTATGTGAATAATAGGAAATAATACTACTTGTCTCAGTCCCTTTCAGGATATATATATATATATACATATATATATATATATATATATATATATATATATATGGCGGCAGCTTACTCCACTGTCTCTGTTATAATGTGTGTAAACAATATACATATGTATTATAAGTAGACTTTTTGATTTGTACGTATTGCAAATTTACAGAAATTTGGCGATTCGTATGAAGCCCCAAAAATGACCCCTCCCCCCACGAATCGGACGAAAACGAAGCAAAAAGAAATAGATGAATTTTGCCCTTAGCTTCCCTCAAGGGAAAATGACGCCACTTGCAGTGACGTCCTCTCCCCCGATTGGAGGATCGAGGAGGATGTCAACACAGAGCCGCCATTTTGGCGGAGGTTGGCGGAAGTATGCGGGTTATGTCCGTGGAAATGCGGACGAAGAAAGAAGATTAAGGAATAAAGAATGAAGATAGAATAGAGAAGATGAAGAAAAGGAAGATGGGGGCACAGGGCAACAAATTTTCTTCCTGTAATGATTATTCCTCCTCATTAAGTTATGTCTCCCTATAATTGAGTTGGTCAGAGCTGCTGATTGGTTAGGATGGACAGAGTAGGATTAAGAAAACTTCAGGACAGGAAATTGATTATAAATTGGCCCCATTACAGGTCACCTTGGGTCCATACAATGGGGTTAACGTTTTAACTAAATATTGCCACAATAATCATACTGGTTGACCAAAAAAATTTAATCCCTTCTATATCTGATGGCAGTAGATTGCCTGCATGTTTATATACGCCTGTACATTTCTGGCCCCAAGTGGTTGGAGGTTGCATTGCATCCTCCATCAACTATAACGAAAGTAATGATGTTTCAATTATTTTATTCCTGGCGAGGAAATGCGAGCTGTCCTTAGACTTGCATGCCCTTGCATGAAGTTTTGCTGATGCAGCTAGTGGCCATAGAATTTAAATCCAACATTTTATAACAGTATCTGATATTTTTAGAATCAACATTTATAACCCCCCCCCCCAAAACCAGGGTCTTAGCATTACACCCGCCTTTATTTCTGCATGTGTCCATGTTGTTGCTTAATGAATACTTTATAGTCTATAAATCCATCCAGTTTGGAGGTATTGATCTAAATCTGTGCATCAATGTAGAAAAAACATATCCTTTAATGTGAAATATCATAACAGTGCTCTGATGCTTAGAGGGTTAAAGTCTGATCATCCTGCAGCATCATACTAAAATACTATAAAAAGTGCTAATTACCTCCAAAGACTATGGAAATTAAATAATTTAATCACTTTCAAGATTTGAGTCGACAAATCTGCCTATGATCAACAGAACTTTGGATGAACATGCATTATTTATCACATCGCATTAGTGCTTAGATTACAAATTAACCCCACTTTTTATTTATTTATTTTTGCCTCCTTGCAAACTTCTTGGCTCATTCGTAAAATTCACTTTGTTTTTACTGGATGCAGAGTCATGGATTCCAGTAGACCCAGAGTACCCAGTTAGGGTGAATTAGAGGCTTAGGTGGAGACTTTTGTTTTTACAGTTTCACCCGTTTGGATTTCAAGAGACTGGATTACCTGTATTTTATCCATGTTCCGCCTTGTAATGCTGAGCGCCGGAAATGACGTCATCTTCCAGCGCTTAGCATTACAAGCCGGCACCGAGACCGAGCTGTAGGGCTCGCAGAGGAGAGAGAGGGGCGCCGAGCGGGTACTGACAACTTGGTAAGCAAAAACCACTCGGCGCCCTCTCTCTCTCTCCTCCGCCTTAAAAAAAAAAAAAAAGGGCTTGGGGCGGCAAAGTGCTGCCCCTTAAAAACGTGCCGCCTGGGGCAGTTGCCCCACTCGGCTCCATGGTAGGGTCGGCCCTGACCATGTCCACGTTTAGAGTGCCAATGTTGACATACTGTAGACCTCTTGTACGGATCCTCCATGCATTCTGTCCCCGTCAGGCACTACAAAGTGAGGACATTTTCTGGGGAGACCGCTAGTGCCCCCTGGTCCAGGTGCCCCAGACAGCCACCTGACCTTCCCAGCCCTGCACCCCTAAACGCTGACCTCGATTATGCGGAACCCATCGTTTTCCAGAATAACTTAAAAGTTTTCCTTGCTTGAAAAAAAAAAGCCCTTTCCTAGAACGTCTTAATACAGTTTATGGAATTCTAGGTTTTGACAAACAAAGATTAATAACGGTCGTTTCCATTAAAAGTCTCTCGCTCTGGAGAAACGAGAAGGTCAAATGAAAGTGGCCAAGATACTCACAATAAAGCATTATCATGAAATAAATGCCACATCACACCGGCGATTGAGTGCACTTCAAAGGGTGAGGATAAAATCTACCTTCGGTGTCTTTGTGGTCTGACAGTTAATGTATCAAGCTTTTGGCAGGTCGGGGGCCGCTCGCTTTACAAAACCTAAGCTTTGCCCAGAAACAATAATGCTTGTGTCAGCAAAATCTGATTCCTTGTCACAAGTTATGATGACATATTGTCAGTAATAATTATGAATTGGCAGCAACCACCGAGGCTTTTAGAAAATCAGTGATAAAAATAATACGTGCGCAGCCCGGAGCCCGATGAATAATTCATCGCAACGAAACGGCAGCAGCTACTTTACTTAAATAGTTTATTAATAAATCAAGGGACTGTTTTTAATCCAGTTGGTTGTTTTTTGGGTTTTTTTTGGATCTATGAATCTCCTTTATGTTTGTCGGATACTCGTTCGCATTTTCCTGGCATGATATCGAGACGTCGGGAAATGTCCTTGTTAATTTGTTTTGATACAAACTGGAACATTTTGGAAACGTAGCGGAGAATTGTGATTTGCAGACAATGGGGCAGATTTATATAGTTCTCAATATTTAAAGAGGCCAAAGATGGGGGTGTGGTTAGAAGTGTGGTTAGGGGCGGGGCTTTATGCTGGTTACTGGTGTAACGGAGAGGGGCATTCAGAAGAAGAAGAATGAGGTTTATTTACCCCGTTTAACTTATAAAGCCGTTTCCTGCTGTTTCTATACACATTATCGGGGCTTTTAGGGCTCTAGATTCCTGCGATCCCCTCATACCCAGCAAACATTCTGACCTCCTAGAAAAGAGGGGCATCAGGGGAGGAAAGAGGAATGCAGATTTGGAGAAAGGGGCATCAAATGGATTTGATACACAAATAAGGACTGGCCATACAGAGGCACTTTGGAGGTATGCACTAGAGCGTGCTAGAGTGTAAATCTTGCCTTGTAAATATGGTTTTGTACTCAATTCCAGTATGAGCCGTTTGGGAGTCTCCTCCGTACATGAGTGGTGATCTGCCTATTGCACCTCTTCCCGATTGTCTACAGGCTGTCTTGTACAGCGGGCAATTACTTTACAAGGGATCCATGTATAAAGTGGATATAGAGGCAAAGGTGGTCAATGTTGACTTTATTTGCATGCACCTACCCAGAATCCCTTGTGGTTGTGGCAGCACTATGAGATTTCTGAGGGAAAACAAGCCTTCTGGTGTCTGTAGATGAGTGTTTAATAATACTTCTACTACCCCCTTAATTTAAAGTGGAAGGGTTTTCCCATCACCTTTACCCACCATAACTTATGTAATGATACAATAGAATGACTCAGTCTTAATCACCCACTTGGGGACTCTGACTAATGAAAGTCTGTGGAGGAAGGGACTAGATTAGTATTGCCATAAAGCAATAATAAAGGTCTGCAGATAGAGTTTATTGGAACAAAATACAATAAAACATATTTTTCTAGCTAGCTCCTCATCATGCTCAGACGATCTTACGTTGACTCTGGGAGCTGGAATGCCCAATTTTGTATGTTTTTTATTTCAAATACGGTAATAGAAAATCACAGAAAAAAATATTCCTACCAGAATTAAACAGGTCGATTCATTACATTGAAGCGCACGCTATACTTTAGATCGTTATTTTCAGGCCGAGTAAAATTTTTAGCCTTTCATACTAAGAATCCATAAACAGCTACCGGGTGCGTACTACAGATTGCTATAACGTCTGAGCTAATAGTGAATATTTGAGGATGAAATCACATTTTATAGCCTGTGACATTTTTCGGGCAAAATTCATGAAAACTCTAAAATATACAGCCTTTCACACAA
Source organism: Spea hammondii (assembly GCA_029215755.1). Lineage (NCBI taxonomy): Eukaryota > Metazoa > Chordata > Amphibia > Anura > Pelobatidae > Spea > Spea hammondii. The sequence continues at coordinate 114,841,541 of JARDYJ010000005.1, forward strand.
TTATATTTCCAAACTGAATGAAAATTCTGGTATTTTCTTTAGAAAACCAGTCACAGTAAATATTGCTTATTATTGCTGAACAGATGGCTCACAATTTCTATAAATTCAGTATCTTAACAGAAAATATGAAAAGCGTTCTAGAAAACAGCCCCTGAGACCCCCCCCCCCATGTTTTTCTGTATGCACTAGACAATGTATAGGACAATATGCATCTTTATTTTAATAATTATTAATAAATTAATATAATAATAAAATAACAGGCTAAAATATTAACATTCTGATCTTTACTAATAAAGGAGCATTGATTTAAAATGCATTGCAACAGTCCAAATCAATTATTATCAATTAGAATGCATCAGTATTTTTTTTATTTCATTTTTTTTTCCATTTTATTAAAGTACATACACATTGCATTAGTATAGGATCGGTATTTTCGCCCCCCCAAAAAATCATATTGAATGAAATGCATATAAATTATTCATTGCTGTTTTAATCCATTCAAATTTTATTCACTACGACAGGTTCAATCTCGGCCTTTATTGCTTTTTTTCAGATCTGTGACCCAAGATAACTTATAAGGAAAATAGAGAAAATGAGGAACTTATGCCTCTTTTGATTAAAGTATGCAGGGTCGGTCACCTAAGCTGGCAATAAGCCATGCTGTCAATCTATACCACATCCTTTCTCATGCAAATGCCTCCTTCCCAGACTTCCTTCTAGGGTCAGCCAGCCGTGTCCCACAAATACGGCCATTAAAAGGGGGTGGGGTTAGAGGTGTGGCTAGGGGTGGGGCCTTAGCATTACATCTTAATGTGACTTTTTGATATCAATATAATGCAAAATAAATATAATGCAAAGGAACGTAATTTCTGTGTTTCAGGAACCTCCTTCTGAGCGTACGCGGGAACTCTCAGGGTTGATCCAGAGTCTCTGGGTGGAACAATACTCTCCTGAGCCTCTGAGTCTGATTACGATCAGGCAGCGAACAATAGTCTAAGGATGCCCCTGGTGGCAGAGCACAGTAATGCAGATGGTCTCCAAACATGAGGCTCCTGGTTTAACTCTCTTGAGGTCCTGATATAACAAGACACATGACAGCGAGGGCTTGCCAACAAAAAACCTCTGTATGAATCTGTCCAGCTCTGATGACATCAAATGAGACAAAAACTATATGTTTCAGTTATGTTTAAGGCAAAACAAATTTATTTCTGATGACATTTCCTTTATTACGGTTACATTTGCCCCACTCGGCTCCATTGTCGGGCCGGCCCTGGTGGCCAGGCCTGGAGTAGCCCTCTGGTACCCCGGGCACATAGCTGGTTGGGCTGCACACTGATGATTACCCCCGTTGCACCTGGACCTTAACGCTTGCTGTCCTTCCATTTCTCTTGCAAAAAATATATTTTTTTCACAGTAATAACAGCCCGGCAGATGGGTTTCGGAGACTAGGAGCTCGTTTTATCTGTTTTTCTATAGTAATCCCCTCTCGTGAGATTACTGTTTTTTTAGACGGTCGGACAAGCGGTCTCTAACATGACATAATCTTTAAAACAAACAATAAAACCTTTCAGAGGAGAAAAAAAAAACCCTTTCTGATTTATGTAACCTTTTTACGAGGACAGAAAGGATGCAGGAAGGAAATTCCAGCGGAATAAACTCTTTATATAATGTATGTGACGGCGCGTCTGCGGGATTACACACGTGATATAACGCAGCCGCGGCGTTATATGCAGCGGAGCGCTCAGTCCGGCTTCGTTTCTGGAAACCCAACGGCTCAGCCAGCCCAAAAGACATTAAAATACAAATCGATATATCACCTCCTTCGCTGGCGTTTGGAAATGTCACCTTTCTGTAACAAATAATGTTATTTCTAGTGGATTTGTCAGTAGGGTGGAGATGGATAATTCATCGCTTCTTCCTCTTTCGACAAGCCGCGGCGTTTCGCTTTCCCCACGCCGGTTCCTTTTTATTATTTTTTTAGCCGATTTTATTTCACTTTATGTTAAAATATATATCTTTGCAAACCTCCCCTTGAGTGGATGCCTCTTAAATAGCATTTACAGATTAACATAAGCAATATATACTGGTGTGTATATATATATATATATATATATATATATATATATTATTATTATTATCCTTTATTTATATAGCGCCAACAGTTTACGCAGCGCTTAATACAATACATAAATTCAAGGGATATGACAAGACAAGAATTGACAGACTAAGACAAACCGATACATTTGGTGGAGAGAGCCCTGCTCGCAAGCTTACAATCTAGAGATATATATATACACTACTGTCCAAAAGTTCTGGGTCACTGAGCTGTTTTCATAGAAAAATGACATTTTTGGCTGTAACATAATTGTAAAAGGGTTTCTAATGATCAATTAACCTTTTAAACCTAAACTTGGATCAGTAAACACGACGTGCCATTGGAACACAAGAGTGATGGGAGTGATAAAGGGCCATTGGAACACAAGAGTGATGGGAGTGATAAAGGGCCATTGGAGCACAGGAGTGATGGGAGTGATAAAGGGCCACTGGAGCACAGGAGTGATGGGAGTGATAAAGGGCCATTAGAGCACAGGAGAGATGGGAGTGATAAAGGGCCATTGGGACACAAGAGTAATGGGAGTGATAAAAGGGCCATTGGGACACAGGAGTGATGGGAGTGATAAAGGGCCATTAGAGCACAGGAGAGATGGGAGTGATAAAGGGCCATTGGAGCACAGGAGTGATGGGAGTGATAAAGGGCCATTGGAGCATTGCTGGATTTCTCTCGTCAGAAAGGACAGTCCCTAGTTATGCCACAAAACCCTGATACCCCACTCTCCTCCCCGATGCCCCTCTCTTCCTTCCCGAAGCCCCTCATACCCTCATACTCAGCAGAAGGTTCTCTTGTTATATTTATCTAATTCCACATTTTATTCACGTCCCATTAGAAAATAAAACATCCTCCTCGGAGTTTATAATTCCTCGGGTGATTTAGTGTCATCTGAAAACACAGAGACGTCGCCTATAAAACACAAGCAAATTCTGGAGTTTGCGTACGTTTTCTAAATTTAGGTAAAAGATAAAATGTTACAAGTATTCTTTCAGTGAATAAACCATAAGTGCTGCCTGTTTTTCACATTCTCAAAGTGATATTTTTGCAGTCATTTTTTATACCGTAATCTGCTAATTAAAACTGACACGACTTTCTATGGCAGGCAACGCAGCCGATGTCTTAATCCCCCAAGAACAGCCATTTCATCATCTTCACGCCTTTCACCGTAAATGACATTATTTTACTGAAATGCCTTATAGTTTGTGCTTTTTGTTTTTTCCATCAGTATAATTGTTCTGGAGACAATTGTTTTTACTTCAAGGTCCAACTACAAACATTATTTCATTTCACATTTTGAGCAAACAACTTTTGTTGTTGCAGGTGAGCGTGTAGGTGTAAGTGTGTTAGTGTAAATCTGTATGTGTAAGTGGATATGTGTGTTAGCGTGAGTGTGTGTGTAAATATGTGTTAGGGGAACATGTGCCGGCTCAGGTTGGTGTCTTTGTGCAGGAACAGGATCGGGCTTTAAACTCGGCTTGAGGCAGACGGCTGTCTGCTTTCCCCTTTGGATTTCTCTGTGGCGCCATCTGTTGGCACAACTGAAAAACAACGGTTGTCTAAGAACAGGCTCAGAGCAACAGGTTGTGTAGAGTAGGCAGGTACGGGCAGATGGAAAGGGGGTCTGTAGCACGAGCAGACAGCAAGGGGGTCTGCAGCACACGCAGACGGCAAGGGGGTTTGCCGCACAAGCAGACTGCAAGGGGGTCTGAAGCACGAGCAGACGGCAAGGGGGTCTGAAGCACGAGCAGACGGCAAGGGGGTCTGTAGCACGAGCAGACGGCAAGGGGGTCTGTAGCACGAGCACATGGCAAGGGGGTCTGTAAAGCAAGCAGACGGATAGGGGATCTGTAGCGTAAACAGACTGATAGGGGGTCTGTAGCAAGAGCAGACGGCTAGGGGGTCTGTAGCACAGTATTAAGGGATAATCCAGAAGAGTAGTCAAAGTCCAGATGATCCAACTCAATGGCAGTACAAAAAGGTAAAGCAGGTTCAATGTCTTGGCTCAGCGCCATTGCGTATTTGAGTTTCCAGGGTGGGGAAAGTTTAGGTTTAAAAGGCTAATCGATGGTTAGAAAACGCTTTTGTAATTATGTTACAGCCAGAAATTTCCCTGTTTTCCATGAAAACAGCTCAGTGACCCCAAACTTTTAAACAGTAGCGTAAATACTTTAATACGTATTCTTAGTTTTTGAGGCTGTAGCAGACTCTTCACTGTTGCTTTAGGAGAAGAAAAGTTTCAAAAAAAGAAACTTTAAAATCTCAATGAAACTTTTTCTTTTTATGAAAAAAATAATGAAACAAACTTTGCTTACGACAACGTAGTACGTGTGAAGAAGTCATAACACACAGGCGAATATAAAACCACTTTTATTAGTTTTTTTATGATTTCAATGTCTGTAGACGACTGCGCGCCCCATCACAGCAGGCAAGAAGGGACCCTACAGCAGTATAGCCATAAAATATTACGCCGAGCACGCAGATCCGAATAAGGAGCAACTTAAACATAATTCATACATAACATAATACATACAGTATGTTCTGCGGGAGATTAGAGGAGAGCCTTAAATCAAAGTTTATTAGAGATCGGCCGTTAAATCCTAACTAGGCAAAGGGTGCCTCTAAAAAACAAAAACACCACCTGGTTTCCCACAATGCCCTTGTTTTCATTTTATTATATATATCTACGTGGCCAATAAATATGCAGAATATTCTTATTACGGAAATAAATTGCGCCTTCTTCAGGAGGTCCCCCCCCCTCCGTAATATTCTTTTGCTTCACGTCGTTGGTAAATGTCATTCCTGGTCGTCATCCAAGTTTATTCGCGAGGTTGTAAGGATCCTAACGAGGGCGTAAAAAAAAAAAGCCAAGTGTGACGTTGCTTTTCTGGATTGTCCCCTATGGCATTTGGGATATGTGTAGCGAAAAAGTTTTATGTTTTATTATATATGTGTTGTAAAAGGCTTAGTAATTCCGGAGATCGTATTAGATACAATGTTACAAATCTTTAGAGTCATCCAGAAGCTGCAGCTGCCAATAAGCGATAAATCCGAGCTCCCCGCGCGCGCGGCAGACGGCGGTTCAGTATCTGAAATTACGCAGAGGGAGGTGCGTCTGCAGAACTAGGGTCTGAGCCGTACCCGTTGATGGATTTCACGGCCATCAAAGAGCCTCGTACTGACACCTCAGCATCTGGCGTCACTTGGGGACCGTTACGAGCTCGCGCTGTGACACCATAGACAAGACGCCACCTGTGCTGTTAGGTTGAGAATTCGAGGCTCGTAAACTCCGTCCTTTTTTTTTTTTTTACGGTTCTACGGTAAGTGTGGAAAGTTGAATAATTGAATCAATATTTATTCAAGCTGAAACAATTCTATGACCGTCCTGTTTATTATTTAATTTCTTTAATATCAGATTTCTTTCCCTCCCCTACAGCATTTTTCCTTTTACCATCAAACATTAGTTTGCTGCCCCAATACTAAAAATTAATAAAAAGACATTATCCATGATTTCGAACAGGCCTTCGATTTCGACAAGCTTTTTGAGTATTGTCCTGAGAGGTTTTTTTTAACTCACATAAGTTATGGTGGGTAAAGGTGATGGAAAACCCTTCCACTCAGGGATTATGGGTAGGCACATGCAAATAAGGTCAACAATAACCAAATTTTGCCTCAATATCCACTTTATACATGGATCCCTTAAAAGTAATTGCCTGCTGTACAGACAGCCTTTGACTAAACTCAGGTAAGAGATGCAGTAGTCAGATCACCTTAATTGGACTCATCAGCATGAAGTTGTGATGCTGGCCTAATACTTGAGGCTTGGGGTAGCAAAGAAATTCCATTACATAAGTTATGGTGGGTAAAAGGTGATGGAAAACCCTTCCACTTAAAATAAAGGGGGTAGTAGACGTTTTATTAAACACTCATCTACAGACACCAGACAAACCAGAAGGGTGGTTTTTCCTTCAGAAATCTCATGGTGCTGCCACAAATAAGGTCAACAATGATCACCTTTGGCGAAACTCGGGAAGAGGTGCAGTAGCCAGATCACCACTCATTTTTTGTTTTTGTTTGGAAGCCCGAGGTGTCGTGCTTCTCGTGATGTGCATCAATGAATTCTGTAAAGAACCGCAGCGGAGCCAGATCCTACGTTAAACTGTTTACCCAGCAACCCCGTCATGGGGTACGCCAGGGCTTTTCCTTCCCTCTCCATCCAGAAGGCCTGCAGGAGGGCCGGATCTTCATGGTCTCCTCCAAAGAGGAGGACCGCTGTAAGGAAGAGATGGGGAGCCATAAGGCCTCCCCTAACAAAAAGAAACCGGGTCCCAGTTTCAACTTCACTGTGATGCAGTACTGAAACTTCAAACGTGTCTAAAAAACGTGAAATCAGTCCCAAATCATAGGCACACGTGTAAAACACGAGATAAATAAATGTCCAGCCATATCATGTTGCCAATGCAAAAAAATTACACATGCAGGCCAGAGGATCAAGTCCCCCACTCACAGACAGCTTTTTTTTTTTTTTGGAGCCCAAGGTGTCTGCTCCTTGGGTGCTGCTTTCCGTGCATTAAGGCAGCGGAAGCCCGACAAACTATTCTGGAACTCCCCGAAGGGAGAATCCAGGCTAAATTCCTTCCTTCCCCCATGGGAGGGCCGGAAAACCCCGAAGGGTAAGACTCCTTTGAACTTCGGGACGATCCCCGAAGGGAAAGTCCCCTTTATGGTTAGAGGGAGGGGGCCATAAGACTCCCCACACCCCCACCAGCTAACTCAAGCTTTCACTGCATGTGCACCAAAAAACGTGATGCCAAATCATTCCAAAATCAAAGTGGCGGCCGCGCCGTGATCCAATAACTTGGGTTCAAATCCGTTCAAAAACAAAGTGAAGTAAATAAATAAGTGCCCAGCCGTGCCTGGCTGGAATCAAAAAAATTAATTGCTTACACACAAGCCCATAAGGGTCAGGGGGAAAAGCGTGCAGGTAACAAAAAGCACATCAGTGCAATATTCACAGTGGCGTGCAGACCATTAAAAAAAATGTGACTCCAGCTGTACGGTGGGGCAAATAAGCACCTTGGGCTCCGTACTACCTTGACCTTAAGGCCAAAGGATCAGTGCTTCCCCCTCCTGGCCTAGGGATACTACACTTGATCTTAGCCAAGAAAACTGAGAAGCAATCACCACTCAAAGATAGCTGTAGTGTCCTTAACAGGACTCATCAGCATTAGGTTGGGATACCAGGTTAATAGTTGAGGCTTGTAGAAGCACGAGAAATACAAGTGGAATGAGAAATGAAAACCAAACAGACAGTTGTGGATTAATGCTGTTTCTTATTTTGGTAACAGTTATTTTCTGTCAGGGACCAGGACATCGGTGGCAATCAAATTTAATTTATAAAGCCGTTTCTTGCTGTTTCTATCCACATTATCGGGGCTTTTAGGGCTGTAGAACCCTGCAATACCCTCATACCCAGCAAACAGTCTGGACTCCTACAAAAGAGGGGCATCCAGGAGGAAAGAGGGATATCAGGAGAGGAGAAAGCAGCATCAGGAGAGGAAAGAGGGGCATCGGGGAGGAAAGAGGGATATCAGGGGAGGAAAGAAGGGCATCAGAGATTTGGGTCCTAATAAACAGGTACATATGAAGTATGAAAGCAGGACACGCTCATTTGTTGGGTTGGAATTGTTTGACATGTTATTCTGAAGGTCAAACAAAACAAAGCACTTTTATCCTTCTTGACATCTACCATTAACGGCCGATAGAAAACACTTCTGTAGTAATTCAAATCACTCCCAGAGGTCGGGAACCAGTTGAATGTAACATCACAAAATAAAGTAACAAGAAAATAAAGTAAATGGAGATGCTCTTTTTTTTTTTTGCTCTTAAAAGCATTAAAAGGAGACCATCGCACCTGATGCCTTCCTAATCCTTTGAGTGCCAGGAAGGTCACACACTCAATAATATTACATTAACATTATTAATTAAAGAAAGAAGGAAGGAAGGACCCCCATTTCTTTTTATGATAATAAATAATAACTTTTTTGTTACAATTTATCATATTATGTTATATAAATATATTTGTGATGGAGGAGTTTTGACTATTCTGCAAGGTTCAGGCGAGTACACATTTATCTCGCCCTCGCCTAAAACTCACAAAATTTTAATAGTTATATAGCTGAGTTGTTTTTTTTTTAATAGACCAAAAGGATAGAAGAGAGGATTATGTGGGAAGAGTATTGGAGACAGTTCTGGAGATCCCCATCTCCAGAAGGATATTGACAATCTGAATGGTTTGCTGGATAAACATTATCAGAAAAGACAAAGGAATGTCATTATGTCTGGATTGGGGGAGAGAAGAGAGCGGGGGTAGAAACATTTAAATACATAAAGGGTTTAAGCAAAGTACAAGAGGACTGACCACCTTATTACCCGGTAACACACATACGCAAATTCTCACATTCTCATGTTAACAAATACTCCCTTTCACACACACACTTACACATACACATTCAAGCTAACACACTTACACATACACACACAGATACACCCTTAAGCTAACACACATACACATTCATGCTCACACACAAATACATACACTCTCACTTTAATGTACATACAGTCATACATACATACTCCCTCCCTTGCCCTCTCACTCATTCCCTCAGTCTTACCTCGGGGTCACGTAACCTTGCGTTACATGACTCCTCTGCGTTCCTTCCTCCCATGGCCGGTCCGACATTGTTCACAAAGGGCTGGTCCAACCTGGTCCCAGCTGCTTAAACAGACTGATCTAAAACATGCACGTCACCGGCTACCGGATACATTTTATTCTTCCGGGTGACCCACTTTAGGTCCTTAGATTTGAGAAAAAGGATATTACAGCCAGGATATACCTGTGTATTTTATGGCTATAAAATATTTCACGCTCTGTTTACATCCTGTGTCTTTAACCCTTTGCGGTGCTGCAGGGGTTGCACATTCATTGCTCATAGGCTCCGAATGACTTACAAAATTTCCCCTACCCCTTTATAGAAAAACACAGCGAAAGGCCCTTTTTGTTTGTTTTATCCATCTTTTGTTAGAGATTTCAGCCTGACAAACCTACGACACGCCTGACATTTAAACTGGAAATGTTTTATTGTCTTGATCATTTCATTTATGTGGCAAATGTCATTTTTTTTATACTGTTTACCAGCGAACAACAAAAGCGTTGATATATATCACAGTTCAATGCCTCTCGGGTGCGGAGAAGAAATTACTGAACTCTTCCCGTCACATTAGGATGAGCTGTTCAAACTCATTTTCATCTGGCATTTCATCGTGGATGGTCGTCTCTTAAATAAGTACGCGAAGAAACTAACCACTTACAGATTGAGCTTCTCAACACTTAGTTGACTATAACAGGGGAGCCACTTTTTCCCGTTAATAACACAATTTATCTAAAAAAGACTTGACATGTTTCTTCTCCATAAACCATCTTACTTACAGATGAGCTGTAAGTGCATCATTTTGCTATTCACGCCAGAAAATGCAGGTTGAGGAGGGGCGAATAATTGTCATTTTACTGGGTAATTTGTTTAATTTAAAATAAATAAATACAAGAAAAAAAGCCGGGAAAACAAAAAAAAAAAGACGTAATGCATTATTCAAACTGTGATTTCTACAGCGCAGTAATGTGAAAAGATAAGGAGAAAGTTATATTGGGAGTGTTATTTTTTAAAAAAAAGGAAAGCGGTGAATCTATGAATATATTTGCATACATTATTTTTATTTTTTTAACCATTATCTGGGAACAGCCATTTAGTATTTTTTTTAACTAGTCGCACGATAATAATGTTACATACCTGGGCATCATTATATTTGCAAACAAGAGGACGGAGGTGACAACATTTTAACTGAAATTTGTGAGTTTTTAATAACTCATTAATGGATTTTTTTAATATGACGGAACAGGGACAAGTAAAAGGGAAAGATCACGGAACTCAATAAATGAGTAGATAACAAATATTTACTCTGCTTTGTGAATCACTGTTCACGAGGGTTATAAAGACGAGAAAGCGATCCGATTGCTGGAGTTCTTCGCTCTCATACCAGGGAACTTCCTGGGGTAGGCTACTCAGAGCTCCCTCTTCTGGGGGAGTGGCTTCTCTAGATGGAAGGAGTGGCTTCACGAGGGGGCTGTCCATGAAGGCAGGGCTAGCTGCGAGTGGGGAGACAGTCTTGAGTGGGCATGGAGTAGGAAGGGAAGTGGGCGGGGATGGTAATTACCAAATGTTGCTCTTCTACTCAAAAAATGAAGAAAGCATCCAGGAGACCCAGGGAAGCAGAGCTTCACCTGGAGACGCTGGGTCAAATCTTCATTGAAATGAAGGAATGCACATTCAAAAATACATTAAATGCCATGATTTTGGGTTCCCACCTTATTGGGCATCCATCTTGACTTCATATTTATGATTTACCATTCGTATTTGTTTGTTTCGTCCACATGGTGGGGGTGAATATATCTTGATGGCATCAGAAGAAGGTTGGAAGATTATAAAGTCCAGAAGAGGTGAATGAACAACTTTTCCCTTATTGCTTGGTCTTGATCCCCACCGACTACACTCAGAACTCCATGTTGGTTTAGGTTGCCTGTAAGGGTACTGGGATATATTTACAAAATATTTCATTCCACCAAGTAGTTTACAAATTAGGTGGTTTATACCTGCGTTTGATACAAATGAGGAATGTTGGACAACAAGATCGAAACATTAGAAAACACAGTAACAAAAAGGATATTAAGATGGTTCCTCTCTTTGTTTTGGGGGAAAATATATGGAAAGACAGAGGAGAGAGGGCATATAGGCAAAGCCAAAGTCAAGGGAGGCAGCAGACGAGGATAAATGATACCAATGATGGAAAATGGGTAGTAAGGAATGAACTGAGCAAAGAATAAGGCAATGTGAAGATATAAGATTAGAGGAAAGGAGGAAAGCGATGCTTTCTAAACCACAAATGGAGAACAGACTGTGGATAGGACCAATCAATCCTACACCCTGTTGGGCTAGCCCTGGCACAGCACAACTCATGGACCACAACCTAATTGAGTTGACCATGTCAAAAGTTGGACTCCACCGTCAGATGTGCTCAGCAACCAAAATCCTAAAGGGGAAGAGATGTTTCAGCTGATTTGCCTCAGGCCTGCAGTCCTCCTCTTGAATGTCATCTCTTGCCTTTGGCCGCTCCACCTCCCTAGGGCTTCCCTGGAGTTATTAGAGTTCTAGGAAAGCTTCTGCTTGTGGGCCTCCATCTTATATTTCACTCATTAAATATTTTATTATTGTTTCTGATTTCTTGCGACTCCCTTATACTGAGATTCTGTAGAATTGATTTTATTTTTAACGTAAATACCGGCTTCTCTTTAGTATTCATTCTGGGGAGAAACTTTCGTCGATCTAAGGTAAAAACTTATAAAACTAATATTTTACGCTAATATATTAATAATATTACGCTGGGAATGTTGGTGTAAAAAGTATCAGAGGGATTCTGGTGACATTATTAATCAAACATTTAGAACAGTCTAAGTGCCTTTTAAAATGTCACTACCAGGCCACCGTGGAATTGAAGACCGCTGCCGGTGATTTGGCCCAACCACACCGGTGTCTAGCTATCAGTTTAATTAAACGTCACATTAAAATTCTATGCGACTTTTAAATGGAAACCCCTAAAGGCAACAATTTTTTAAAAAAAAATAAGCTAAATGGCTCAGTTTTAGCAGTAAAACTAGATTATTTTTTATAATTAAAGACATTTTTTGTAGATTTGAGGAAGTGGGTTCCAACTTCATAATCCTACCCGGTCTACGCTGAGGGATCGTGGGAAATGGAAGGAAATTTGAATTCTGGCTGTGATGTAATAGCTGGAAATATATGAATAACGTTAAAGGGGAACAAGGACAGCCTCCCCAAAAAAAGGAGGCTTATTAAAGTTCTGTATTTTTAATATGCAATTTTGTAAAAATAAAAAAAAAATTGAAAACTCTGGGTCGTGGGAGCGGCGTTGTGACACGCCCACTCCCCGCCCATTTTCCCCTTAAACAGCGATGTGTAATGCGACTGACTGACCTCAGCGGGACCACCGACCTTAGCGGGACTTCCTTCCCGCACCCAGCAAGGGAGGGCTCTGGCTCTACCGCAGGAGCGACAGTGGTGGTCCTATGGGCCGCTGCTTGTGGTTGTGCCAGATGACCAATTTGGGGGCCACATTATCCTGAGATCCCCTCTTATCCACTTTCCAATACCGAGGTCCGGCTCTGAAATCACATATATTCCCTGCGTAGCATCCAAGTGAATTATGATCGCAATGCAGTATAGAGCGATATTAGCTTGGAAGCGCATGGCGTCTTGCGCAGCAGAATCGCAGTCCATTAAGAAATACATATCCGCACCGCAGCACATTCATTAAAAACGATGCTTTTTAATTACCGAAAAAAAGAGTTTTGGGAGGAAATGTCAAGATAGGCGACAGCCTGGGAATATTTATGCCTTTAGACAAATGGAACCCGGTTCCCACTGGTTTTAATAGAATTGCAGAGGACAAGAGAAATTGCGATAGCAGAAGGTGCTTCTACGTAGCCCGGAGCGGTGGTTTATTTTTAAGCTAAAATAGCTGAGTAAAATGTAAATGAGCCTGCAGACAAAATGATTATTGTAACCTTGGAGGTGATATAATGGTGCTGAGGCCGTGCGGGCGTCAGAACTCTCATTAGTAAGAGGCTGTTAAAGAATTGCTAAAAAAGAAAAGTTGCTAAGGGCAGAGTCATACGCCAGAAGATATGTGCGGAAAAGTGCTCAGAAAACAGAGCGTTTAATGCCCATAAAAAAGGTTTTTAAAGAGATGCTGAGGGAACCCCTAAAACATACATGATCGGCCCTTCTTGTTTAAAATTGGGGGGAAAAAAGACAAAGGTACTTTTGCGTAGTCATAAAAAATGTTCCCAATGTTTTATATTTTAACCAGAAAAATGAATGCAGACGTATTACCCGGAGTGAGACAACGTAGAAAAAGATGTAACAAAAGATGTAGCAAAAGGAAGGAACCTAGTATTCTATGTAGCAGCAAATCCACTGTGTGTCCCTATTTACTGTAGACAATCCCTCTCTGTACCCCTCTTTTTACCCCAATGTCCCTCCATCCTCCAATGTGTCCCTCTGTCCTCCCCTGATACCTTTCTTTTCTCCTCCAATCTCCCTCTTTCCTCCCCCGATGTCCCTCTTTTCTCTCCCAATTCCCCCCTTTCTTCCCTGTGCCCCCTTTCCTCCCTGATGTCTCTCTTTCCTCCCCTGATGCCCCTCTTTTCTCTGCCCTGATGCCCCTCTTTCCTCCCCTGATACCTTTCTTTTCTCCTCTAATCTCCCTTTCCTCCCCGATGTCCCTCTTTTCTCTCCCAATTCCCCCCCTTTCTTCCCTGTGCCCCTTCTTTCCCCCATGATATCCCTCTTTCCACCCCTGATGCCCCTCTTTTCTCCCCTGATACCTTTCTTTTCTCCTCTAATCTCCCTCTTTACTCCCCTGATGCCCCCTCTTTTCTAGGAGGTCAGAATGTTTGCTGGGTATGAGGGGATCATACAGCCCTAAAAGCCCCGATAATGTGTATAGAAACAGCAGGAAATGGCTTTATATATTTAAAACCCATCGAAGTCTCAGGAACGTTTGAATGAACAGTAAAGAATCATATCAGTTACTTCTCCATCCATCAACGCTTCTGAAAAATCAATACAGGCCAGGAAGAGAAAACACTGCGCTAATAATCTCTCCGTTCTCTGGCAAACAATGCGGGGGAGTCCGCTGTCCCCCATCGATAATGAGGAACAACCGTATAAATACCTTAAAATACAATGTTTTTGTAGCCAATTTGTAATAAATGTATATAGCATTCTGCTCTGGCAGCACCTATCACACTCAGCCAGCCTACAGCAGAGTACCAGATGCAGTCTGCGTTTGGTAATATATTCTTGCAGATTTCACTTCCTTTCTTTAAAAAAAACCACAAAAAAAACTGAGCATGATGGGAGTTGTGGTGCCCAGTAAGCTGGAGATTGGTTTCATCACAGAGTCTACCATTAATACATAAGCAGAATCCCGGTTCGATTAGTATTAGTATTTATTTTATTACCGTAATTAATGTATTCATTCCAGATATTATTTATATGAAATGATGTCATTTAATCTGTGATTTCTGATAATTTTTTTTTCTGTTTTTGTATAAAAAAATGTTTTAAAAAAAGGATAAATATTTTTTTCTTAGGACTCCTAAGAACTGAGGGCATGCCCTGGTTCCTCATGGGAGGTACCAGTGACATAACCTTGTATGCTGCATGTATTCCAAAAGGTCAGGGACGTAGAATTTTACATTTGGGGCGTGGCTAGAGGTGTGGCTAGGGATGTGCCTTCTACCCACCCAGTTTATGTTTTATATTTACATTTAAAGGGACATTCCACCAATTATATGCACTTGAATGCAAATGAAAGCTAAGAGGTACTCCTTGCAAACACATGGGGGTAACTCCTGCCTATGAATTTGCCCCTTTTCCCATCCCCAGATGTTTACTGAGCAGGAGATGTACTTGGCCTGCACATATATAATGACCCCCAATCAGCGCCAGCACTGGAATTGGCGGCTTCAAGCATTGAAGCAATGGCACAAAACGTCGGACCATGGAATGGACGGGAAACTGCAGCTCTGGAGCTGGGGCTGCAGCTTCATCCTGAAGCAGGTCCAGTCTTTTATAGGAAGTGGTTTCCTATGTACTGATTGTATAGGGGGCACCCTGGTGCACTGGAGCAACCCTAGCATTGTGATTACTTGCCAAACCAACTTTTTCAAGCACACAAAGAGTTAAAACCAACGCTGCACGCTTACTTAACGCCTGCTATCATTTTCACATATTGCACAGATATCGTCGCAAATAAAACAAATATTACAATCTTCCCACGTCTTATAAACATGCAATAAAACACATTTAAACGTGTTATTGTGCTCCACTTCCATTTATTATCTTAAGACGTCAAGCAATTTCTGTGGCGCTATGGTGACGGCGATTCTTAAACGCGTTCTCTTGTAAAACGGCAATAAATGCTTTTATTTTCGAGACTCTAAGCTGGCAGGAATTATACGTGTCAAGATTGTTTTCAAATTCCACTAATACGGCTCGATAAATGCAGTTCTGGGGCAAAGTGCTTGATCTGGAGCAGAAACATTCCGTTCATTTCCATGGTAACCACGCCACATTTAGCACTGAATGTCCATGTCTTTATGGACCTTGCTTTCTGTACCAATATATGGACAAAAGTATTGGGACACACACCTTTCTATTCCAGCCTGACGGCGCCCGGCGCACAAAGCGAGCTCCATAAAGACACGGTTGGGTGAGTTTGGGGTGGAAGAATTTGGCCGGCCGCAAGAGCCCTGACCTCAACCCCATTGAACGCCTTTGGGATGAACTGGAATGGAGATTGTGAGCCGGGCGTCTCGTCCAACATCAGCGCCTGACCTCACAAACGCTCTACTGGATGAACGGGCAAAAAATCCCACATAAACTCCCCAAACTCTCGTGGAAATCCTTTCCAGAAGAGCGGAAGCCGTTATATCTGCAAAGGGTGGACCAACTTCATATTAATGTCTATGTATTTAGAATGTGATGTCATCAAAGTGCCTCTTGGTGTAATGGTCAGGTGTCCCAATACTTTTGTCCATATAGTGTATCAAGAATTGTGGACAGAGTAGAATAACGAGAAGCTCAGCCTCGGAGATGTTTAAGAGGAGATGTCATAAGTGGTCAATTTGTTAACATAGAAAGGCAGAACTGATCTTGAGAGACTATGATGGAGCCATGACTAAGGTGCAAAGGGGGGACAACTTCATATTAATGTCTATTCATTTAGAATGTGATGTCATCAAAGTGCCCATGGTCGGGTGTCCCATTACTTTTGTCCATATAGTGTAAGTCAGTATGGGTCTGGGGCGTTTGAGAAGGGAAAGAACTTCAGGACAGAAGGCTGACCAAATAAAACCAACAAATATCCAGATTTACAAAAAAGCACAAGCTGTAGGTAGTTTGAATAAACGCGAGGCAGTGGCAGGATGAGTGTTGGTTATTATAAATGAAGAACAAGAGCTCCGGTTAATTAGTTATGTCACATTTATCTATAAAACGTCTTATAAGAGAACGCCAAACATTAATCCCAAACTGTGCAATTCCCAGATAAACCTGGCTTAATCTCAAGAAAAGGACAGTATAACTTGTAATTGTTGGCCAGATGATCACGTGGCGGCAGAGACGATGGGCGAGACAGTCCCGTTTGACACATTGAGATTGCGGTGTCAAATGAAACAGACACGTGGCTCTAATTATGTGTATTCAGCGGATCTTCTGTTTGCTCTCTCTATTCACTAAACCGGTTGAGCGGGTCTCATTGTTCTTGCTTCATCTGTCGGTTGAATATTTTTTATATTCTTTGCAGTCATCATTAAAATATGTGAAATCCGGACCTTTTAATACATTCTCCGGAGAGTCTTCCGGCAGCTTGGGGGATGTCACGGAGCTGGCTAGTCCAACCGACTACCTCCGCTATCTTATGCTCTCTTAGCCCGGGACACACGCACTTTCCCCAGTTCCCCAGTCACTAGCCGACTCCAGGGGGCACTTTTGAAGGGGCGGCACTTTGCCGCCCCAAGCCCTTTTTTTTTTTTTAAAGCGAAAAAAAGAGAAAGGGGCGCAGAGTGGTTTTCGCTTACCATGCTGTCAGTACCCGCTCGGTGCCCCTCTCTCTCCTCTGCGGTGAGTCTCCCTGTTCGGTCTCGGTGCCGGCTTGTAATGCTTGAAGATTTCCGGCGCTCAGCATTACAAGCCGGCACCGAGACCGAACAGGGAGACTCGCCGCAGGACTGCTGAAAGGTAAGTACAAGGGGGGGGGGGGCGGCAGGGACGGAGGTAGAGGAAGGGTAGATAATGGGGGGGGGGCGGCAGGGACGGAGGGAGAGGAAGGGTAGAGAAGGGGGGGCGGCATTTTAAAATTCGCCCCAGGCGGCATTTTGCCTTGGGCCGGCCCCGCTTTCACCTTTCTTTCCTTATAAGAACCCTCACGCATCCATTGTGTGCTTTTCGTCTCTTATTGATAAAATACACTAATAAAAATTAAAACTTCCCTTTGGGGACAATAGAATCTTTAATTAGCTTCTGTATAATAACAAGGCATGTATCAGGTACCTTTCTGCTATTTATAGGGTTAAAATTGTGAAAGCCTGAGTCTAAAACACCTTTATGGACTTGGAGGTTTTAGTGAAATAAATAACAATGGCATTTAAAGTACATTATCATATAAGCGATATAAAGAAACGGTCACATCCTGAAACCAATACCTTCCTTCCTTACGGGTCGCGCGCCTTTCACTTTCTAGATATACGACCCAGTTTGGACTCATAAATAATATTATAGATTAAACCTCGCAGCAGAAAGGTTTGATTTATACATTTTGAGGCAGGTGACAGGTCAATCCCATGACGCCGACCCCACGGATATCATTGCAGGGTGATCTACTCGAGCACAAGGAAGCTGACTTGAAATTACAAACATGTCTATATTCGGATTTAGCGGCAAATCCTGATTTATGGAATTCCTCGAGCTCTGAGCGACAGGATAGCGGGGAAGTATTATTAGTGATTCAGTACAAAACGGTAGGGCTTGGCAAATGACATCAAGGAGTACAATTCCCATTATGCTCAGCCAGGACCAGACTGGCGATCGTGAGGCGGCCCTGGAACTTTCTAAATGAGCGGACCCTGAGAGTTTTGAAATATTAACCCTTTAATAGACCATCATTAAGATTGTATGTAGTGACTCGCCAAGTGTATGTGTTAACCAAATGGCTTTAATAGCGGCCTCCGTGGACCCCTGCACTGCCCCAGGGTCCCGAGGAGCGGCCCTCCCTTCCACCACCACTTCCCAGAAGTCCCGCCCAGACTAAATAGCCCCGGTTACGCCACCTAACTCAATGGGTCGGGGTGGCAGATCCCAGTCCGATCCCCTGAGGGGTACAAATCTGACATCTACCAGCATTAGCCAACTTGCCCCTTTCTAGCCCAACTGGGGGGCAGGAAGTGACCCAGCACCCTCTGCCAGACGCTTGTATTGCCCCTAACCCCCACCCTGCTCCTTTCCTGTTGCCAGCCCCAGGACTGCACCAAAAGTCCCCTGGGAGAAACCACTTACTGCCCCAGCAGGGGCAAAAGAGGGGTGCCCTGCTTCTGTAGGGGCCCTGTACGATCATGCACACCTTACAGTAAAGGCTCCAGGGGTTTCTTTATTTATGGATGCGCTTAATTGAGTCACCTGCATTGAAGCAGGAAGAATCAGTCATACGTCCAAACTGGGAGTCTTATCTATGATCACAGGGGGGGGGAGAATAGGAAGGAGTCGTCTCCAGACTGTGCCTGCTGCCGCCAGACAAGCAGCTCGACCTATAAGTGATCAGAGCTCATGAGAAAGCTGTTAATAATGTATCTGTATGTGTGAGCGTTTCCGTTACATTCTTACCAGGTCTCCAAAGCTTTATTAGTTCACTCTAATAGACCATGACTGTCCCCCAGCACACAAAGTAACCTCCATAAAGACATGGGTTGGAGCAGTTTGGGGTGGAAGAACTTGACCGGCCGCACAGAGCCCCGACCTCAACCCCATCCAACACCTTTGGGATGAACCGGAACGGAGATTGCGAGATTGGCGTCTCGTCCAACATCAGCGCCTGACCTCACAAACGCTCTACTGGATAAACGGCAAAAAATCCCACAAAATCTTGTGGAAATCCTTCCAAGAAGAGCGGAAGCCGTTATATCTGCAAAGGGTGGACCAACTTCATATTAATGTCTATGTATTTAGAATGTGATGTCATCAAAGCCCCTGTTGGTGTAATGGTCAGGTGTCCCAATACTTTTGTCCATATAGTGTATCAGGAATTGTGGACAGAGTAGAATAACGAGAGGCTCAGCCTCGGAGATGTTTAAGATGTCATAAGTGGTCGATTCGTTAACATGATCTGGAGAGACTATGATGGAGCCATGAGTAAGGTTTGAAAGAGGTGATGGCAAAATAATGTCAAATCCCCCATCACAGGAGGTGTGAAGTCATTATCAGGGAGGAGATGCTTTATCCCATTAGTATTCTCGAGTCATTTATCACCATCGCTTGCTGTGACAAGGAACTGGAAGAAGGAAAATTATAAAAAACAAACAAAAAACAAAGAACATAGAACCCTGCAGCACATTCTCAATTCTTAGTAGGTTACGTATCGGACTTTAGCCCCCAACCGCAATTCATTTAGAGACCACCCAATCTAAACACGAATCTCCGGACCTCTAATCAAACTATCCATGGTCCAAACCCAAAGACCCCGTGGGGAGGACTTATGAAGGAACCGCAAGCGCGTGATCGGCGCAAACCTAAAACCGTGCATGCGGCATTAACCATTTCCCTTGCGGGATGTGGCCAGGACTTCCCACAGCGCTGTATTCACTAAACTTGGTTTTATCTCATTTTCTTCCAATAAACTCCCTTTATCCTCAGACCTGGAGCCGCCATTGTTGACGGTCATGTGATATTTTGGGTGTCTTTCCCGTTTTAAACACCGCACTAAGCTGATCAGACTTTCATTAGTCAGAGAGTCCGGCTGGATGATTAAGACTGAGCCATTCTATTGTTCCCCACAGGCAGTATGATAAGGAGTCGGGAATTCCTCTTTGAGATAAATGTAGGGTTTTTTTTATTAGTTTTGTGATGATAATAACGCGGTGCCATTAGTTCCTTTTTCAGATACACGGCGGCAGGTTCCGGCATGTCAGGCTGATCTGTGCAGCGCCCGCTGATGAGCTTTTGCGGGTTTCTGGATTAGGGGTATGTGTATTAATCTGCACCATTTGTAATCATATTTGCTGTGACATATTTTGTGACGCGAGAAAACTGCCCAGGTCATCAATTATTCAGGTCCCCGTCATATGACATTTGTCTGAGAAAAGATCCGCATTTTAACCCCTTAAGGACAATGGGCGGTCCCTAAACCCATTGAAAACAATGCATTTTGAGCCGTACATGTACGGGCTTTGTCATTAAGGGGATAGGATAATGTTGCTAATTTTAACCAGCATTGACTTTCGAGCTTAGTCCCGAACTGATGTGTTTAAAAAAAAATGCAGTAAAATGTAAGTCATGTCAGCCCAGGATTATTCCATCTGAAAAAGAGACCACTGAGGTTCCGAAAGCTAATGCCACTTCACATCTTTTTCTATGCAAGCCCAATCAAAGGTATGAAGTTTGACATGACTTTACAGCAGTTCCCGTTAAACTTTGATAATTTATGTCAATGTATGGAAAGGTTTTTCTATCACACACAGGGGTAACGCTGCAGCGGGGGCTGGGGGTGCGTGGCAGTCAGGCGCACAGCGTTTTCATGTATCGGCCCGTCCAGTCTGCTGTAAAGAATCAAAGATTAATCAGTCATTGGTCTCGTCTTAGATTCAGGAGCCGTATGTCTATCCCATGCATGTTTAATACCCCTCACTGTATTACCCTCTACCACTTCTGCTGGGAGGCTGTTCCACTTATCTACCACCCTCTCAGTAAAGTAGAACCTCCTTCCATCCCATCTACACCTCTGACCCTCCAGTTTGAGATCCTGGTCTCTTGTTCTAACTTTTTCTCCTCCTTTGAAACCAACGTCCCTCCTGTCCTTTGTTAAATCCCTTTATGTATTTAAATGTTTCTCTCCCATCCCCCTCTCTCTCTCTTCTCTCCCAAGCCGGACATATTGAGACCTTTTAGTCTTTCCTGATAAACGTAGTCACCCTCCTCTCCTAATTCCAGTTGATAGATACCCCTCTGCGAAGCTAAGTTCTGCCCGTAGCTCCTTGCGAACGCTCTTTGAAACGTATCTGTCCCTGACCGGCTCCAACAAAGAGTGAATCAAATTAATATTGAACAAGTTTGTTCCTAACAGGCATCTGGAAAATCAATGTCATTTTACGTTATTTCTTTTTGTACAGATCCACAAAAAAATAGGTGCACTAAACACAAATTTACAGGTTATGGGCATTTTTTACCCCCCCCCCCAACTATACAAGCACTATAGCTGCCAACAGTCTTGAGACAGTCCTACAAACTGACACCTGGCTCTCAGAGGCTGTGAATGAATTCATTATATATAAGGCGTCACAATTACTCTGCCCCGTACATAATAGTGTCATTTTCCCAATGAATAAATCACACAGAAATATGCTAAAACATGTTCTTTTTATCCACGAATATGATGATCTCCTTTCGTTTCTTCAGTTTCTGTTTGACACTTGCAGCCGGGGGTTAATCTGGATGATACGGGAAATGAAAAATACATCTTATCGAGGAAATATTTCTCACATCAGATAACGGTTCCGGCGCGCTGTTTACATCATTCATAAAGCTCTCGCCGAGACCTTTCAAGACAAGTCGAAGGCATCACACCGGGCGATCTCGTTGCGACATGGAAAACGTCTTTCCGAACTCCGTCAACAAGAAGGAACATCTACAGATAATTTTGTGGCGCTTTTTCACATTTTGACAAAACCCAGTAAGCACATAAATTTAAAGGATTTTTATGGGAACATTTTTTGTGCCGAAATCCATAGGTACCTCATGACCAATCCAGGGGCTGTAACATCGCAATAACATGCCCAATAACTGAGTACCTTGAAGTGGCTCTTTGTGGGCGGTTGATAGGAAGCCACGCCTCTTGCCACACCCTCACCACAGGGGCCCCAACACTACAAGGGACACTAATCGGCTTCCATGTGACTGCGTGATGACATCACAAAAACATTAACAAAATAACGACAGGGACCACGTTCACAGTCTTTATCGAGGTTTTTGCTGAAAAATACCAAAAAAAATTTACACCAAAAAAAAATAATAAAAAAAAAAATTGAATGTTTTAATACGGTGTTTATAAAAAACATTTATATTGTCATTGTGTTCTCAAATTATGTTTCTGATTTTTGCCTCTTGGACTGTATTCTTCATTCGCGCCCCCGGTGCTCTATCACGTATTATTACATCATCACCTGTTTCTTCTACTAATGGAGAGATTTCCATACTGATGTTAATGAATGAATATAAACCGGGAAGGGAGATAATAATGAGACATTTTTGATAGTTCATGATATGTAACTTTATAAAATAATTATGGGGGATTTAGCAGGATTGTCATTCACGACATCACTAAGTAGCTCTTAATATTCAGTGAAAGAAGGAAGGAGCGCGAGCCGAGATAATATTACACGTGAAGCTGTCTCATACGAATGAGTCTCTTAAATCAATCTATACATTATGATTGCCAAGCAGTCTCTATGGTAGCCTCGCACACCAAATCGGGGCACCTTTGGTGGGGGTAGTGGCTAGAGGAAAGAAGGAACCAGAGGTGGAGGGGGGGCAGGAATAGATATAGGAGGGATTGGAGGCAGATCGGAGCTGGACCGCTTGTACCCCTTACCTGAAGAGCCACCCTGCAGAGCTGAGCTGTAGAGCGCTGTGAGAAGACCACATATGACCTTCAATGGAGGTGTCTTCTGCAGCAGCGCAGACCTCCATTGACCGGTCATGGTAGATCAGAGAATCTCACCAACTGGCCCATAATCCCAACCGCACCTAAAGTAGGGCAACTGGGAAGCTATCCCCGGATAGTGGGCAGTGTTGGAAAATCGGGACAGTTGGGAGGTATGGCCTTGAGCTGCATATTCCCATAGGGTAGGGTGAGCAGATATCCTTGTGTTTAGGGGGACATTTCACATGGTGAGACTTTTGCCATCGTTTTTTGTTTGTTTCCCAGAATTGTGCCTTGAAAAGTGAATTACATTTCAATTCAATACATTTAAAATTTATAAAAATCCAGAAGTTATTTTTTTTATTGAATATTACCTTTAAAACTAACATCAGTGATAAAAATTATTTAATTATTTTATGTTACGGCACAGGTTTATTTTGGATGAATACAATTTTTTTTTGGTTCCGCCGGTCTCAGTGCTTCCTTCCCGCTTCTTATTGGAATCCTATAAATAAAGCATTAATAATGTTCCCGTATTTCATTTTAAAGATCCGGTCAGATTATTCTGTTTGCAACCGTAGCGCATTCTAGGGCGTGCAGGTACAGAATGATCCTGATTTCAATATTCATGCCACGCAAGGAAAAAAAAAGGAAAAAGAAAGGAACAATTTTTAGTATTTTTCTCAAAAACGTTTTAGCCGTCTCGGCTCCGGCTCACGGTTATTCTCTCCTTAAGAGCCGAGCTGACCCTGATGTTGGGCTTGAGTTATAGCTACATCTGGGGCTATCTTCATGTTTCGGGCCTGGGCAAGCAAGGGACCCGACCTCCCTGACCTGTCACAGACTCAATCATTGTCCCTCTTGGTTACAGCATGCTACCTAGGACTGTACCCAACTTTATTTGGGGTCCAGATGACCCCTTTCTGTAGATTGGGGCCTTATGGCCTCTTTACTGGCTATGGGACTTAGCAGCTCCCTTCTGGGGATTTGGGATGACTTTGGGGTCTAGCATACCTGGAAACACGTTCGCCGGAGCAGCGTCGAGCCACTTCCCACCAGCTCCCTCTTCGACCACGGCCAGTGTTCCAGCATGTGGGGCTAGCACCGCATACAACGTCACTGGGACTGCCCACCGATGTCACCGGGACCACCCACTGATGTCACCGGGACCACCCACCGTTGTCACTAGGATCACCCACAGACCTCAGCAGGACCGCCTACACAGATCCCGAAAATGGAGGGCTTTGAGTAGCTGGAGCCTCAATGTTCCCAGCTATGGGGCCTAGTGGCCCCAACGCAAGGCTTGGTGGGACAGTGGGAGGAGTATGGTGTAAGATGGCGGGAGCAGCATGGACTGGGACAGGGCAGAGGGTCCTTGTTACTGATGGTGGCCCTAGTGACATCCAACTGTCTCAAAATGTCACTGTACCTCCTTTGTGTAAAGGACTATTCTTATTTCATTTGAGAGGTGGCTCCAAACATATAAATATATATTCCATAAATTACTATCCAGAGCTCCGTCAATTCACCATAAACCCAGTGTGAGAAAATAAATGGGTTATGAAAACCATAAAAATTTATACTTTTCCCTAAAAAAACACTATTTTGATTGTACCCTGAAAGCTGTTTGTGAAATAACGGTTCCCGGCCTTGACTGTTCCTTGCGGTATAAATTATAACGCAGACCTTGCTTTTAGTTGAAGGCGTTTTGTAGCTTTATCATAGACGCGTTAATGGAATGGCAGGTTGCGGAGGGTTCGTGAATTAAATGTATTGAAAATGAAAAGCAGGTATCAGGGGTACAAATGGAAGTGTATAAAACTATAAAAAACTATAATATGTTGGGTTTAAAAACATACAATATAGCCTTTTTTCATAAACTTTCTCATTAGAGAGAAAGGCAAGAGAAAAAAACGCAATGAAAGACAAGTGAGAAAAGAGAGGGATACAAGGGAAAAGAGGAAATTAAAAAAGGGGAAGGAAAAAATCAAAGGAGAAAAGAGAGAAAAATCATGGACAAGAGGAATGGAGGGATTAGAGGAGATGGAAGAGAGAGACAAGAAAGAAAAGAGAAAGAAGTGAAGCAAAGAGAAAAGGAAGAGGAAAGAGGTGAGACAAAAGATTGGAAGAGCAGGAAGAAGGGAAGAGAAAAAGACAGAGAAAATTAAGTGGAGAGGACAAATGAATGAGACACACACTTACACACAAACACACAAACACACCGATTCTAACACATAGATACTCACTAATACTGACACACAAACACATTTAGACACACACACATCTAGACTCTCACTCAACACAAACACATACACACCCAGTCACACTAATGCACATGCACTCAGACACTCACATTAACCCAGACACACACACACACACACACACACCATCATGAAACTCACCTACCCCAAGTAGAGCCTCGGTCCATATAGTGTGACCTGCTGCACTACTACTCTGTATTACAGACCCCGCTGAGACTCACATCTCCCACCAGCCCAGCGTTTCCTGGATCATAAAGAGGTAAGTCTGAGACTCAGGACTTACCTCTTTAGGAACTGTCTGTGAAAACCAGGACTGTTGGGAGGTATGCTGTTGGGTGTAGAGTAAAGTGTTGGTGATGTGAGACATATTGTTTTGAGCAGAAATTGTAATGGAAAACATATAGTATGAACAACAAGCAGCAATCATGAAATGAGCAAAACACATGCAAGACCCTGACTAATATTAACCCTTTCATAGTCCATTGCACAGATCCTAGTATAACAACTTGCTGATGGTGTCAACCAAATGGTTCTAATATTGGTCCGCATTAAAGTCATTAGTTGTCATGGGGGGAAAGATATTCCGAATGAAGTCACCTGTGTTCAAGCAGGGATTCCAGATATAATTAAATCAGAGAAGAATATGAAAGAGTCATCTCTAGACGGTGTGACCCTGAGATTAGGAGAAAACCCCCAGGTATACTTCTAGTGTCTTTCCAACTGGGCAGAAGAGGGCTGAGCCGAGCCAAGCCTCGGTCTCAAGCTGTCCCAGGCTCATCGAGTAGTATTTTACTCATGGGCTGCCCATGTCATTGTATAATCAGTGCCACAATGTCAGACTTTGAGTCATTATCAGTATCTGAACTGCTCTGATTATAGAATTAAAAAACAACGATATATTTAAAGATTGTAACCAGGCTTAGAACGAAGAGTCTGATTTAGGAACATCAAAGAAATGCGGAGATCATGTTGCGCGGGCAAATAGCCGGAAATTATGCTTTAAATTGCTAAACATGTGAAACTATTTCAGTTTATCAATTTCGCAATCCCACCACAACTATTTACAACTGAAACAATAGACAAAAATTAAATACAGATAATTAGAAATTTGTATAAGTAAACGTTTTGTGAGTTTATGGAATCATAACAAATGAAGGCGTTATTAAAGGAACGGCACTTCTGCCCTGGGATCTGACAATCTGCCCGAAGCTCTGTAAAGGTGAAGCTGCAGAGTAATATTAGCCATTTAGTGCATGAAATAGACCGATTTCCGACCCATTGAGTGGACGTTATCCTTTAAAAGGGTGAAAAGGGAGAGATCCTCAGCACTGAAAATGAACCCCAATTATTACATATTACAGGATTACAGGACGTCCATTTACCAGGAGCGTCACCGTCATAAAAATGAAAGGGGAAGTCTCGTGGAATTTTTTGAGCATAAATCCCAGCGCCGTACCCAAAAATAACCCCCAGGGCTGTACCCAGCAATAACCCCCAGGGCTGTACCCAGCAATAACCCGCCAGTGCTGTACCCAGCAATAACCCCCCAGGGCTGTACCCAGCAATAACCCGCCAGTGCTGTACCCAGCAATAACCCCCCAGGGCTGTACCCAGCTATAACCCCCCAGGGCTGTACCCAGCAATAACGCCCCAGGGCTGTACCCAGCAATAACCCCCAGGGCTGTACCCAGCAATAACCCGCCAGTGCTGTACACAGTAATAACCCCCCAGCACTGTATACAGTAATATAACCCCCAGCGCTGTATACAGTAATATAACCCCCAGCACTGTATACAGTAATATAACCCCCAGCGCTGTATACAGTAATATAACCCCAGCGCTGTATACAGTAATATAACCCCCAGCACTGTATACAGTAATATAACCCCCCAGCGCTGTATACAGTAATATAACCCCCAGTGCTGTATACAGTAATATAACCCCCAGTGCTGTATACAGTAATATAACCCCCCAGCGCTGTACCCAGCAATAACTCCCCAGGGCTGTACGCAGCAATCAACTAACATATCAAAGATGACAGGCTGCAGGCAGCTAGCAGTCAAGTTTCCTTTTAAGGTCCATATTTAGTTTTAATTTTTAAATTTTAGTTTTTTTAGTTTACTTTGTAAACCACTTAGAAATTCTCTGCAAGGGGCAGCATCTGGAGGTTTAAAAAATGTTGCAACTGACATGGTGTAAAAAGTAACTCTTTGGTGTCACTTTTGGACTAGTACAAGGATCCCTCTTCACAGTTTATACAACAAAACTTTAATATTATTGGACCTTATTTGGGTGAGCCTAAGGTAAGTGGCACCTGGGTGCAATGTGTACCCCCTCCCTCATCAGAAACACACACATATTAACACACAAAATAGCACACAAACTCACTCTAACACCATACACTAACACACACTCACTCTAACACCATACACTAACACACACTCACTCTAACACCATATACTTATGCATACGCACACACACTCTCTTTCACCTTCTATCAGGCCCCTCTCACCCTAGACTCAGCCTTGACGCCACATACTGACACACACACTCACGCTTAGCACCTTACACTAACACACATGCTAACACTATACGCTTACAAAAAACATACACTAACATCATACGTGCACAGACACACCTGCTAACACACGCGCTAAAACCATGTGCTAACACCACAGACTAACACACACTCTAACACCATAAGCTCAAACACACATGCCTAACACCATACATTTCTATGTACATCCACACACCCTCTCACCTCCTCTTCCTCTTCCTCTCTCTCTAGCTCTCAAACTCACCTTGTCTTCCCCTCTTATTGTCTCCCTCTCTCTCTCTCTTCTACTCCTCTTGCACTCTCCCTGCCCTCCTCTTACCCTCCCTCTCTTCCCCTCTTTCTCACCTCTCCTTCTGTCCCATTCCCATCTCAAGCAGCTCTCCCTTTTCCATTGCATGTACAGCCTTCATATTTAATGGATGTCATGTCGCCTGTAGCCCCGGACCTTATTCGCGGGTTAAAAAGCCTGGAATACAGGTATTGTTTTGAGTTTGATGGAATTTAAAGGGATGGTGATAATCGCTAAGATCAACAACAGGGAGGGGATAACTAGAACCCCTCCTTGGACTCCCCCCTGAATAAACGCGACTGTCCCTTTAAATAACTGTTACATTTAGCTCCTATGATTATAGATAATTAGCTTTAAAAATCTATCTACGTTCCAGCGCACAGACCTTATACAGATCTCTTTGAGATAAATGAAGAGAAGCCTTTTAAGCTCTCCGCTCTTTCACTAAAAAGCAGATAAGCTCGCATTGTGATACGTCTCGGTAATTATTGCTAAATAAAGGACTACATGCGTTCTGTGAAGAATTGATCTGACCTATACTGCATGATGGGTGAACTATTGATTTGGTGTTGCCATGGAAACTTCACAACAATCTTCAGAACCCTTGAAATGTATCACGAAGCATTTTCTATAAAACTAAATTACATTTTAACGACGACCCCTAGGTTGTTCGTTCCGTTTTAATTTAAAGTGCGGTAATTGTTTTGAAGATAGAAACATAGAATTGCAGAAACCGTCCGCAGATCGGCCCCATTCGGCCCCCGTCTAGTCGCCCGTTTCTCCTGCTGTAAAGACTCAAACCTTAATCAGTCGTTGGTCTCGTCTTAGATCCAGGAGCCATATGCCGATCCCATACATGTTTAATACCCTCTACCACTTCTGCTGGGAGGCTGTTCCATTTATCTACAACCCTCTCGGAAAGATCAGATAGAACTTAACGGAAATAAATACCATGATTACACCGTTTTCCTAGAATAAATTATATGTAAATCATCAAGGTCCTTGCCATTTATTCAGATAAATTTCCATTTAAAACCCAGAAAAAAAGCTTTTAGTCAAACAATAAGGGTCCTTTTTTCATATAAAAAAAACAAGAAACGTTACGATATTCGCTGCTCTTGAAGGCTGACATATTCATTAGAGTCGCACGTCTTCCGAGGGCCAATTAGCTGGCCATCAATTCCGTAAAAAGCCCCGCTAATACAGCATAACTTTAATCTTTCGCAGATACAATTAAATGCCATGAAGGGTTTTAATCCACTCTGCGAGCTCCTCTGCTCCACATTGATCTCAACAATCAAGCTCATTGATTATCTCGGGGTCACCACTTTCCTTTCCAACTTCAAGACGGAGCGGTGGGAGTCGGCATTATCTGATTATAACGTCCCTCTGCCGAGGAAAAAGAATGAATTGCTTAACATGGTTATCAAATCTCCATAATTGCCCAAATCGTGGCCCTTTTTTTTCATTTCAGCAGTCAGATTAGTTGAGACTTGTTCTGGGTGACCCAAGGACCGACTCAGTTCTTCAATGATCAAAGCGAGGAAACATCCTGCTGAAAAGATTAACCATTTCTTGGTCCATCATTAATACAGCAGTATCACTTTAACATAGCAAAGCAGCAATACCCCCATGTACCCGCTTAGGACTAAAAGTCTAACCAACACCCCCAGCGCTGTATTTAGTAACATACAGTAATCGATCGGTGACAAAAACCTGGTTTTGTATATTTTTGCCCAATAAACCCTCTTTATCTGCAGACCTGGAGCCGCCATTGTTGTCAGTCATGGGATATTTTGAGTGACTTTCCTTGCTCAGACACCTCACCGAACTGATGCTTTATGGCAATGCTAATGAAGTCTGTTGTGTAGGGGTGGGGCTAGCCCTAGAAAGGAAGTGGGAGGAAACTCCCAGGGTTCGGTGTAGAGTGGGCAGAGAGTAGTCAGAATATGGGCGTGGCCACACTTTGCATGGGGAAAGAAAAAACTGGCCTGGAGGCTCCACGTCAAACCCGGTGGGTTTTTATGTGTGTTTCTATTCCACTACAATTCACATATTCTTTAAAGGGACCCATTGCCCGATGGGGAAGCAGGACATGACTGCTGGACTGCTGTCAGCATCCCCTTTTCCCATTGGGAGAGCCTGGCAACATTGTTGTGGGTCTTAAGGGGTGTCTAAGCCGTGTCGCCCTCTTTCCCCTAGATGGGGTCACAGGTCAGGCTTTTTCCCACCGCCCTCCCCCTCTTAGAGCAGTCAGTAAATTGGGGGTATGCTCAGGGTGAGTTTTTCTCTTGTTTTTATTGTCACAGCGACGGAGTTCCCCACCGGTCACCCCTTATAGTTTGGGATCATGGTACTCGCCCAAAAAGGGCCTGTCATGGCGCGTCCTGAAGACGGCTGATGGCATCGATGGACGAGGACTATTGGTTCATTTGTGTGGAGTACCCGCCAACCGTTTCTTTAGGTTTCATAGCTGGCGGGTTATTTTAGGTCCGACGGTCATGGGGGTCATGAATAAAGCTGCGGCCTAATGGCCTACCTACACTCATTTGCCTCTTGCGTCCTTATTTGCCCATGGCCTAGGTTAGGTGGGGTTACAGGCGTTTTACAGACAGGTTTCTTCAAGGGAAGGTCCAGAAGAATAACTACACGGCAATGGCGCTATATAAATTAATAATAATCATAATAATAATCATAAAAAGATTTCAATGGAACCTAGTTAAAGTAGCAATGTAGGACCCCCTAGATTAAGTCACATTATCAGGGGGACACTCAAAATATGGATTCTTCACCTAAATTTTTTTTTAAATAAAATGTACTTTTTTAAAAAAAAGCTTTATATAAAACAAAAGTTTGGAGAAGCTCCGGAATAGTGTGTTTTTCGACAAGAACCCCGTTTATTTATATTGATTTATGAGACTGTGATGTTTAAACTCCTTTTGAATGTATTGTGTGCCTGTGACAGGGCCAGGCTAGCTGGCTCATATGAAGTTTAGCCGGGTCACGGAGCACTTTTGTGTCCGGTTCTGTATACCGTGACCCGGTAATATATTATATTGTGTTTATTGTGTAACCGGCCCAGAGACTGATGTGGATTCAGCCCCAGCCTTCAAAGAGACGATCCTATAATCTGGCTGGGGCTCTTAATCAGCCAACACAGCCCTGTCTGCCCCGCCGGCCCCCGCACTACAGGGGGGATAACACAGGTGGGGGAACCCATTGTATTCTGTAATCCCCTCACCTGATACATCCCCTGTATACTGATGGGATTTGTGATGGGATGGGGGTGATGGGATTGGGGGTTGGGTTCGGTACACATTGCATTGAGATTGTATAAAGTTCTGTGTGTTTGTAATAAAGAGAGTTCTTCTTGGTTTGCTACGAATGGTGGTCTGGATGATCCGTGGATAGCTGAGTGCGATCCGTATGAGGGACTGACTGGTGATTCCTCAGCCCTCAAACAGGGGTACCCAGCCTTGGGTACGGTGACCCTGTAACAGTGCCACAATTTTTACCGATACAAAGAAAATATTGAATTTTAATCCAATTTATCTAATGTTCCTGGTCCCGCACCACCTACCCGAACATTTCCTTGGTTTTCTACGGTTCATCTAATTTATTTCCAAAAGCTTTCAGGGAATTAGGTGGAAAGGACTTGTCGGAGTCATCTACATTTTATCTAATGGGTCCTTGACAGAGATACTTGGTGAATAAAAACAATAAAAAGCGACAGAATGAAATGGAAATTGTCCGGGTTATTTTAATGGAATGGCATACTGATTTTTGTAAATTTTGGAAGCAAATTGGCAGGATTAATAATAACAAAGGCCGCTTTTTTTTTTTGAAAGCACTCGCTCGGAAATGATATGAAAGTACGTGAAATGGATCTTGATGAAATGTATCAGTTGTTGGAGACCAAATTGTGGTCTAATTATATCGAGTCCGCCTGTGACGCTTTCCAAATCTCTGCATCTTTACAAGATGTTGGATAATTACGGAACCTAGCGAGCCAAGACTGCTTCTTCGCATAAAGGCCGTGTTTTGTGTAGAAAATATCAAATTATATATTTCAATTAAAAAAAAAAATCAAATATAAAAATGCATAGTTATAGATATATAGGGAAAGTAAATGTATCGTTTTCATTTTTATCATTGGAATGATTAACGGAAAGTCAAATTCCCTATTGCCATAAAAGGCGAAGGTAAAAAAATATTTATTAAAAATAAAAATATTAATTTTTTACTTATATATATATATAATTTTTCGCTGCAAATTTTTTTTATATGATGGCCATAATAAAATGGAACAGTGACTTTCCTAACGCCTAAATCCTAAATCTTACAGTATGGTACATCGATGAAACCAGTGCTACATGACATACGACTTGTTATAAAATAAAAACCAAAACGCAAATTAAAAGGTGTAAAACACTTTCTAAATTTCCCTATAGAATTCAAAAAATAATATAAAATGCATTAGAAACCCACTAAACTGGTGAGAGCAGCGATCGCAAAGTAAAAGGTGGTCTGAATTTTTTTTTTCTGGCATACCCCCCCCCCGTACTGTATACAGTAATATAACCCTCAGCACTGTATACAGTAATAACCCCCCAGCGCTGTATACAGTAATATAACCCCCAGCGCTGTATACATTAATATAACCCCCCAGCGCTGTATACAGTAATATACCCCCCCAGCGCTGTATACAGTAATATAACCCCCAGCGCTGTATACAGTAATATAACCCCAGCGATGTATACAGTAATATAACCCCCAGTGCTGTATACAGTAATATAACCCCCCCAGCGCTGTATACAGTAATACAACCCCCCCAGCGCTGTATACAGTAATATAACCCCAGCGATGTATACAGTAATATAACCCCCAGTGCTGTATACAGTAATATAACCCCCCCAGCGCTGTATACAGTAATACAACCCCCCCAGCGCTGTATACAGTAATAACCCCCCAGCGCTGTATACAGTTATGTCGGTCGGTGACAAAAACCTGGTTTTATCTCATTTTTGTCCCAATAAACTCCCTTTATCTGCAGTCCTGGAGCAGCCATTGTTGCCGGTCATGTGATATTTCCCTACACACTCAGCTGCTGCTTTATGGCAATGCTAATGAAGTCTGTTCTTCCATAGACTTTCATTACTCAGAGAGTCCTGTTGGGTGATTAAGACTGAGCCATTCTATTTTTCCCCACAGGCAGTATGATAAGGCGTCGCGGTGTTTAGTAGATCGGGGATCAGATAACAGAGCGAGAACTAAATACAAATGGCTGATAGGCAGCTGCCTGAAAACCATTTTAAAACCAAAACCCAGTACAAAACATTGGTGAATTATTAATTGTGATGTTTATTTATGTTTATGCTAATAAAAAATGCTTGGAGTTCCAACATAAGAATTAAAAAAAGCTTAGAGCCTTATGGGGTAGTAATTTCCTCTATCTGAGAATAATTAATAAAATATTTCTAAGCAAATCATGAATTCTAATCTTGCAATATATTGTTCAAAGCTGAAAAACATTACGAAGAATGAAATACAATTGAAGGACATTTGAAGCAGAATAATCACGGTGCCCACAATATATATATATATATTATATATATATCATTTATTATTTATGTAAATATTTAATAATTTAACTTTTATCCTTGCTTTCGACCTCTGTAAGCAGAGCATATTTTGGAGTAATTTGGGATCTGAAAAAAAGTAATTTCTTTGAAAATATTTAAGGCATAATTCTGTAAAATGTTGCAAGAAAAAAAAATTCTGAGCTTTGAT
The DNA here is from genome assembly GCA_029215755.1 of Spea hammondii. Taxonomy (NCBI): domain Eukaryota; kingdom Metazoa; phylum Chordata; class Amphibia; order Anura; family Pelobatidae; genus Spea; species Spea hammondii. The sequence goes on from JARDYJ010000005.1 coordinate 114,875,149, forward strand.
AATTGTTTCCAAGAAATAAGTGATCTAGAGGTTAATGGATACATCTGTGCGATGATACGTAAGTGACAAGGAAAGCCAATGCGGGCATTAGCCGGCGTGGGGATAATTGGAGTCACGTAGGGTTAATGAGCTGATACCGCTGCACCCGTTTGATGCGTTATCAGTTCACATCCACGTCCGGCCTCGGACCTCTTCTTGTTTGAACACATTATCGCCTGCGAGCCCATCTCTTCACCTTCATCCTTCGATCAATTCCCAACAATACAGATGAGTGTTTATTATATCACGACGCGAAGCTTGACAGATGTCAAGACTTGAAAGGTTAATCTCAAGACCAAGCGATCGAGGAGACGAAGGAAAAACACGTCACATTCCGCCTGCCCCTGGATTATTTAATTATCCCAGTCGGTGATTAAAATGAACTATTAGAAAATGAACAACGTTCTGACGAGATGAAATATTAAATTGGAATTTGACAGCGGATAATAGCCATTTGGCACATTTATTTAACTTCTGTAAGACCTTGAACACATAAGTGAATCAGCCTCCCAGCAGAGGTGGTAGAGGGTAATACAGTGAGGGTATTAAACATGCATGGGATAGACATACGGCTCCTGAATCTAAGACGAGACCAACGACTGATTGAGGTTTGAGTCTTTACAGCAGGAGAAACGGGCGACTAGACGGGGGGCCGAAAGGCCGGTGTTAGAGTTGTTGCTTTCAATAAATCGGACCAGGGGCGTAACTAGACGCCTCAGGGCCCGGGTGCGAGAATCTGTTAAGGGCCCTGTGACAGGGCCAGGCTAGCTGGCTCATATGTCATATGAAGTTTAGCCGGGTCACGGAGCACTTTTGTGTCCGGTTCCGTATCCCGTGACCCGGTAATATATTATATTGTGTTTATTGTGTAACCGGCCCAGAGACTGATGTGGATTCAGCCCCAGCCTTCAAAGAGACGATCCTATAATCTGGCTGGGGCTCTTAATCAGCCAACACAGCCCTGTCTGCCCAGCCGGCACCCGCACTACAGGGGGGATAACACAGGTGGGGGAACCCATTGTATTCTGTAATCCCCTCACCTGATACATCCCCTGTATACTGATGGGATTTGTGATGGGATGTGGCTGATGGGATTGGGGGTTGGGTTCGGTACACATTGCATTTGAGATTGTATATAAATTCTGTGTGTTTGTAATAAAGAGAGTTCTTCTTGGTTTACTACGAATGGTGGTCTGGATGATCCGTGGATAGCTGAGTGCTATCCGTATGAGGGACTGACTGGTGATTCCTCAGCCCTCAAACAGGGGTACCCAGCCTTGGGTACGGTGACCCTGTAACAGGCCCCCCCCACCACCCCCTCACCCCCCCCCAAAAAACATGATTTTTACCCAATTATTTTTCAACTAATTCAACAAATTCAATTTACATATTGAATCATATCTGTAAAAAAATCAAAGAAAAAGGGGCGCATGTACAAAGGGCATAATCCAGGGGTGTCCAAGTTTTTTCTGCAGTGGGCCACTTCATCAGAATTGTATACGTGCGCGGGCCGCACTCATTTTTCACTGTGACAAAAAATATGGCCTTTAATAAAATATGAAGATTAAAATAAAGTAAAATGACACAAAACCTTTACTCTTCCTCTCACTGATTTCTGGGCCTTGAAAGTTTTGCGACTACAAATTCAGGATTCCCTAGATTTATTCTAGGGATGAACTAAAATGAAAATTCTGGACCAAAACATTCAGGGTTCACTTAGCCAAAACCGAAAATGACCCCCACCTTTAAAAATAATAATAAAAACTCACATGTTTAATAAAAGTAGGTAACACACAATTGGACAAAATTAGCAATATGCCTTGGCATGATAGGAGTGTGATTGCTAACAGCAATCACACTCCTATCATACCCAGGCAACCAGTAAATGCTGGTACCTAGGCATGATGGGACTGTGCTCGCTGTGATTGCTGTTAGCAATCACACTCCTATCATGCCAAGTCAGCCAGTAAATGCTGGTACAGGGTGGCTGTAAGTGATGTGCAGACCCCATACTGCTGGCAGCATCACTACACAAGGGGGGCAGCTAGCTAGGTTTCAGCATGTACTGGCTGACTTGGCATGATAGGAGTGTGATTGCTAACAGTAGTCACAGTCCCATCATGCCTAGGTTCCAGCACTTACACATCCATCCAGTAAATGCTGGAACCTAGGCATGATGGGACTCTGATTGCTATTAGCAATCACACTCCTATCATGCCAAGTCAGCCAATACACGCTGGTACAGGATGGCTGTAAGTGATGTGCAGACCCCATACTGCTGGCAGCATCAATACACAAGGGGGGCAGCTAGCCAGGTTTCAGCATGTACTGGCTGACTTGGCATGATAGGAGTGTGATTGCTAACAGCAATCACAGTCCCATCATGCCTAGGTTCCAGCACTTACACATCCATCCAGTAAATGCTGGAACCTAGGCATTATGGGACTGTGATTGCTGTTAGCAATCACACTCCTATCATGCCAAGTCAGCCAGTACATGCTGGTACAGGGTGGCTGTAAGTGCAGACCCCATACTGCTGGCAGCATCACTACACAAGGGGGGCAGCTGGCCAGGTTTCAGCATGTACTGGCTGACTTGGCATGATAGGAGTGTGATTGCTAACAGCAATCACAGTCCCATCATGCCTAGGTTCCAGCACTTACACATCCATGCTATCACACACACACACACACACACACTCATTTATTCATATAATCATTAATTCACAGATTCATTCCCTCAATCACACACACTCATTCAAACACCCTCCCCACCCCCTTACCTGCACTGCATCTCCCTTCGATGCCGCTCACAGACTTCAGCAGGGGGCGCGGCCTCCCTCTGCCTTCTCTGCTAAAGCACAGAGGAAGTAGGATGTCACGTGAACTCCGCTTCCTCTGTGCTGTCCAGAAGACCCTCCCACAAGTAAGTAGCAGGGCTTGAGGTGCGGCTCGTGTAAGATCGGTTGCCCTGGCTGCCGATCTTACGCGGGCCGCACCTCGAGGTCTCGCGGGCCGCATGTTGGACGCCCCTGCCTTATTTAAAAAAAAAAAACTTAAAAAAGATTTCGGGCGGCCCATTGGCTTGGGCCCCCCTGCCGCCGGGGCCCGGTCGCAGTCGCGACCCCGGTAGATCCGCCACTGAATCGGACATAACTTGGAACAGATATTGAAATGGTTTCCTCTCTGGAGATCTCTCCATTACTTCTCATTTTCTTTAAACATTCCAAATTTAGAATTTTCACCGATTTTATTTTAGAAACGGCCAGAAGGAGAAGTCTATTTTTTTTTTTCCTTGACAAAGAAAGTAACCAATTAGCATTTTATTTTTAGAAAAAAATCTGTGAAAATAAGAAAAACGCAAAAAAAAAAAAAGCCACACATTTCACTGGGCTTAAAAAAAAATCAGTTTTCATGGATTAATTCCTATTTTTAAACTATCTGTTGGTTTTCCGTCTTAAAGGGGAAAACTCATCGTTATTTTTGGGCTTCGGACTCTAAGGGCCGGTATACAAAAGTAAATAGACAGCACTAAAATGACTCAAGGCCACAATAAATATATAAAAAATAGTTTTTTTTTGCAATGTGTGTATAATAATAAATCCACCAATGGCGTAAATACAATGGAAGCATAAAAGAGAAATAAAATACAATATATTTAGTGCTCTTAAAGCACTTTTTATATTGTAAAAAAATCACCAAAATATCCTCACAAAATAAAAATTATAATATAAAAATGGAAAGAAAAAAAAGGTAATAAATAAAAAAGGAAAAAAGGCTACTATTTATGTGATTATTTATGACAAATATTATATATATATATTTATTATAGCCATAACACAATTTGAGATTGTTTCATGAACTTCTTCTATATCTTTCATTATTAATTAAATCTCATTAATTTTAAACGTTTACGTCTGATAACTTTTTGATACTTTCATGCTGCTTTTGACCCCTCCAGGAACCACTGCTTGTCTCTTCATGTATGACTGAACAAGATGTGGCCACATCAAACTTTTAAAGTGAAATAACCAATATTCCCTCGGTATTATCTTCAGATCTCCAGAAAGTACGTCAAATATTTTTAGTAAAGTCTTTCCAGGCTAAATCTCATGACCCAAAACATAATAAAAAATGATTAAAAAGTTTCACAGAAAAAATATGTTTGACTTTCTATTTTTCTTATTAGTTATGTGCCGTGCAGCAACCAGGACCCTGGGAAGCTTTTCTAAGGGCCGATCTTGGCCTCCGCAGTGGGCCACAGCTTTCAATGGTCCAGTTGGGGAGGTCAAAGATCTCCCTTAAAACTTGGCTATGACATCATATCCCGCCTCTCCGCAAGAAGGCTGGTCATGGAGGAATGGTAGGTCAGGGGCATCTGGGGGCATTGCCCCAAACGGCTGGCTCCCCAGAGCTCTCCCTCTCCTCCTCATTATAAGAGACTGGGAGGGGATTTCTTAAAAGGGGCGGGGCCACTCACATGCTGGGCAGGGCTAACCCCAATTTGACTTGAAAGGGGTGAGCTGCTTCTTGCAGGGCTGGCGCAAGGAATTTTGTCACCCTAGGCAGAAACTCACTTTGTTGCAGCCTTGGCTCTGCCCCTTGTAACTGCCCTTGGGGTGATGGAGTCATACACACAACACGCATCATACACACAACACGCATCATACGCACAACCCTAGCCCTGGCACCGATACTCCACACTTGGACTTGCCCCAGCACCCAGATCTCCTCCCATCTCTCTTTATTGCTCCCTTTTGTCCTTCTCTCCTCTTTCTCTTTATTTCTTCCCCTTATCTTTGACCCATTCTCATTATCTCTCCTCTTTATCTCTTTTTTTTTCTATGTCACCTCTTATTTCTCTTTATTTCTCCTCTTTTTTCTCCCCTTTCTCTTAACCTCACCCTTTCCTATCTCTCACCTTTCGGTTTATGCCTCCTCTTTCTGTTTATCTCTTCTCATCTCTCTCTCTCACTCTCTCTCTTTTTTATCTCTCTCCCTTTTTGATAAAAAAGTTCCAGAGAGTTCTGAAGTATCATACTATGTAATAGAGCGTTGTTTACTTATTTTAGGGACTGTAACGCATCTGTTTATCAGTGTTAAGCTTCATAAAACTTGAAAATTCCTAACATTTTAAAAACTAAGTGAAATGATAAAAATATATTTTTTTAGTTCTTTCCAAACATTATAAATTATAAAGTAAATGTAAAAAAAATTAAAGTACTTGTTTTTAGTCTGGAAGGATTAGGGAAGGAGTAAACGCCATGATTTACGTAATTTCTAGGCAGTGACAGATGTCCTGAAAAGACAATTTAAAATGGACAGCTGTTTTGGGTTAATTTAATTGAGAGCATATGGTGTGAAATGTGTGCGATCAAACAACAATTTCTAAAGAGAATAATCGTAATGTATTATAAACACCAAAATTTTACTTATTTCACTAAAACGGGGCATCAAAATAAATTTATATGAAAAAGAAGAGGGAGGATAGGCTGGGTGGGCCGTGACTTGTACTTTCATTGTTTAAATGTTTGTATCTGGTTTGTTTTGAATAGCATTTTTATAAATTTGCATTCTTTGAAATACGTTCGTTGTGATTGGTTTATTGCTTTCGAATTTCGTCCAAGAAAGTACTTATGTCAGAGAGCACGGCTTAGAGGAACCATTCGTGATTTCCAAATATTTCCTGCAGGACCATAAAATGAGGATGCATAAATCCCAAAAGATAGAAAAAAAGCAAATTTAGTGTTATTAAACTCAACATAATCGTGAATCACCCATAGTTACAGATGTTTTTAATAAGTTCTCCATTAAAAGAACAATCCAGGCATCATCAGCACTTCAACGCATGTGGTCCCTTTAAGTTTTCATGGAATACCTGTTACAAACGCAATGAGGGATTCTGCACAATCCCCCCCATATATCCTTTCCCCTTGTATTTACCGCATAGGTTGGCGCTGCTAAAAACCTGGTTTTATCTCATTTTGTCCCAATAAACTCCCTTTATCTTCAGATCTGGAGCCGCCGTTGCTGTCAGTCATGTGATATTTTGGGTGACTTTCCCGGCTCAAACACCGCACTGAGCTGATGCTTTAGGGCAATACTGAGGAAGTCCGTTCCTCCATAGACATTCATAAGACAGAGTGGTCTGCTGGGTTATTAAGACTGGTCCATTCTATTATTTCCCACAGGCAGTATGATAAGGAGTCAGGGTGTTTGTCCAGTAGGTTGGGCTCAGATAGAGTGAGAATGGCTAATATGCAGCTGTAATGTGACAGTTCCCCGTTTTACTGGTATCACTTTAAAAACATTGGCATGTCGCTACCCCTCTTTTTTCTTAATTAAGGTAAAATTTATGATTTTTTATCATTTTGTGTACTCCGGCGTGTACTGATATGTATTAATAATGATGTTGGCTGCACTCATCGCAGACTTGTAGAATACTGATTGGATAATGCAGGGGTTGATTCATTAACACACTTGCTGTCCTCGGCTAGAATGTATTAATATATAGAGAAGCGGTTTCTAGAAATAAAACAAATTACCGCAAAACATGTTCGCGGATTTAAAGCTATATTAAATCTTTTTTATCGCTTATGACCAAGTATTAAAAATATTATATTCTGCTTCAAAACAATGTTAGTGATCACAAGAAACAATGTTTCTGGCCTCAGGGGGTAACTAACTCACACATATCCAGACGCAAATTCACACACAGTAATGTACTCAGATACTCACACTAACACACACATCCAGACACTAACACAACTAGACATTCAACACTAACATACAGAACACACACACTGACACACTAACACGCATATCCAACCAGACATTCACACTAACCCCACCAGACACTAACACAACTAGACATTCAACACTAACATACAGAACACACACTCACACTGACACACTGACACACGCATATCCAACCAGACATTCACACTAACACAATCAGACACATTAACACACATGCACACGATTACACTAGCACAGACACTCACACTAACACATACCCAGACCCACACAATCACTCACACTAACAAGACACTCAACACTAACACACATGTAGACACACTCACATGCACCCAGACATACACTAACATACTTTATGGAAATATATTATACCGCCCAACTTCTACCCCTGGTGAACCGGGATGCCGGGGGGAGAAGCTGGGGAGGTAGAGTGTAACTCAAACTGGGACAGTTCAAAAAAGCAGGACAGTTGGAAGGTATGGTATATGATTTCCTACATGATTTCCTGTATATAAATGACTACCAGGACTATCCAGCCAAGATATGCCGCTCCGACAATCGATTCATTCCAGGTCCATTCATGGCTGGACTTGGGATAATAAGACCCTAGCTCTTTAAGGCCAGCAGCCACCTAATGATGGCCGATGGCACTTTACGCAGATTGGGTGCATCTTGAACGATGTTGGGCAGAGACCCATAGGGCCTGGGTTCATTAGACTGGGCTATAATTTAACATTAAAGCTGAATGAATATGAAAACATTACCAAATTTCACATGTATTTCTAGAAAATGATAATTTTTGACTCCTCGGTAATAATTGCCCAATATACAATGTTTGCTTTATTTTAGGTAAACTCAATATTTCCTGCCGTATAATTAGTCCCGGGTGTACACACGTTGAAGTTATTTGCCTCATTAAAGGTAATTAGTTGTCAAAGTCAATAATACCTCATTAAAAAGATACGCTTGAATAAAAATGCGGACTTTGTAAGGATGCGAAAAGGACAGCAATTTGTTAAACATTGAAGATCTGATTGTATGATGTTCCCCGTCAGTCAGGGATCGAACGAGTTCACAAGCAGACTGAGATCTAAGGCGTTTATGGAGAAGGATTCAAATAAATTCTAACGCGTTAATGTAATTAAAGAGAAATGTGAATTGTTCCTTTTATTTCTAAAGTCTTGCATGATTGGATTTTCCATGAATAATGAAATATATACTGAAAACATTAGACCACGAGCCAGTGGCGTTGGCATCCATCAGTAAATGATTCTACATCGGTTAAAAAAGAAAGTCGATTATGGTTTTGGGTAAAAATATAGAATATTTGAGCTCGGTTATAAGTAGCGACAAGTTGTTCAATGAAAACATGGAACATTATTTTTATTGATGGTCTTTCTTATGATGACGACCCTTGGGGTATCCTTATGGGTCACAGATGTAAGCATGACCGACGGTAAAAAGTGTTGGAGATTTATTTTTATTAATTATTTATGTCTTGAGAAGAGAATGTAAACAACATCCGAAATAAATAGTCCGATAATATCGTGCATGTTCTTTGTTTTAGGAGGTAAAGAGTGAAAACAAGAATGGAAAGAAGCTTGGCGAATAGGCGATAGAATGAGAATCCAGGTTTTCAGAGATGGTGCCCCAAAGATTTTCCAACAATAACACGGGGTAAAAGAAGAAGATGCTGCCCTCGGGGCAGGATATCCTCGGGGCAAACTGTAGCTGTCCCTTGGGCCTCCTCAATGACTGTGCTGTAATGTTTGAAGTATTCCCCCAACGTGATAGCAGATAGCATTGTGCGTTGCGGACAGTCATGGTGGCCTCCCTCCTACCCATATGATTTTGGATGCATGTACAACATCAGAGAGAAGAACGAGGAATCACAGTGGGTCCTGGTGCCACCATGCACTAGAACGGGTTGATGGCAGGATCTACAGCTGGGCTAGGTGAGGCTCTTAGGGGCCCCAGTATCATTAAAATTGGCCTAACCTGCATTAGGAGTTTTTTATTTTTTTTATTTTATTTTATTTTTATTCTCAGGCAAGCCTTGGACTATTATCTTCACAGATGACTATTGGTATAAAATGGTTTATTAAATCGGGTGGGTGGAGAATAGACGTGCGTTCGGAGTCATAAGAATTTAATTTTATTTACTAATTCATACAAATGTCTGAAAACAAGGAAGAGCTCCAAATAAACGAATGATAACAAAGCTGAAAGCTCTGAATTTTCTTTGGAATTTGGGTTTCCGCACTCACTCTCTGTCGACCGGCATCACGCTGTTTCCCTCCCTTCCCCGTCTCCTTTTCCACACCTCCACTTCTCCTTCGTGTTCTCCGTGCCATCATTCTCTTTTCTTCTCTGGTAATCCGCCATGTTACCCTGGCAACCTGGAGCACTTCTGCATCAGGGCCGGAGCCTCGGTGTGCACCACGGAACCATGGAGAGAATTTCTCCCCTGCTATTGGAGGAATGGGGTAGAAGTTGTCCCCCTGGTGTGCTTTTTTCTATGGAAATGTGCATTGGTCATATGAATTTTATCACATTTAGAATGTTTTATTTATTTTTTGTTCATATGTACTTTTTTTAATGTCTTCTGGTTTTAAAAAAGGCAGGATTTTGGGGTTAATAATGCTAGGAATTCTATGAACAAAGGCAGACAATCTTTGCCACCAGCAAACCTTCATTTGCGCAAAAATTAGAGCGCACAGTGCCCTCCCCCTAAGGGGATCATCATGGTGTGCCAGGGAAAGGGCGGGGCATATACAAAAGGGGTGTGACATACGTAAAAAGGGCAGGTCCAACAATCTAGCCACACCCACCAATGGGAAAAAAGTAAATTCAGGTGCTAGTCACCCTATTTTTCAATTGTCCTACATAAGAAAATGTATTTAATATTAATCCTCGTTAAGGTTATCAGACCCAGCTGACCCTAGCTGATCAATTACTTATTTTGAAGTAGCTTTGTTTTATATTTACTCAAGTTCTTTTTTTTTTTATTTTTTTTTTATTTTTTGTAAAATGGAAATTCCGTCCAGTCCTTTACTTATACGCACTGGGTTTATTTGATCGCTATCTTATTTAATAAGTACGCGTATCAACATTGATTGAGAAAAACGAAACGAAGCGAAGGTATAGAGCTATTTCTTGGAAAGTGGAAATTAAAGTGTATTTCTGGGCTCTGGGATATCGTTACAGAAGATACAATAGTAACAGTTCAATCATTCCTGATAGATAGTTAATTAGTTAGGGTGCCGCGCTCGATATTTGGAATGCTTTTTCTTGACTCGTGGTTTGGGACTCTTTATCTCGCACCACGCAGTTTGCCAAGTAAACCTTTTACGCAGCGGTATAAGCAAAGAGAAATGCTACATTTTATTTAATAAAAATATTTTAATTTTAAATAAGGCAGGATCCCCAAGCCAGCAGCTCCTAGTCACAGGAGCAGAGATACTCTGCGCAGACAGGAACTTGGATCCATGCCTATGGAAGTCCTGATGTATAGATATATATGCACTTGTATATATATACTTGTTATGTTGTTGTATCCAGTAGCTAAACACTATACTTCCTAACAGTCCTGGTTCTTGCAGCACATTCCCGCAACGAGGACCCTTAAGGGACAGTCCTGATTTTCAGGCAATAACATTTTCAATCGGTTAGTGTTTATCATGCAATTGAGTTCCCATGTGCGATTAATTAAACCCGATAATAACAACGGTTTTTATCCTTATTATCATTATTTTTAACACGAACGCCGTAACGAGGCACTTTGATTTGTTTGAATCATTTAATGTTTGTGATACAGTTCTCTTTACTTGAACAAAAATCTGTTTTCATTTGTAACTCTATTATAAGTATATAAAAACAGATGAGTAAACCAGCTCGGAATTTGCATAAATCAGATTATTTCATTAAATGCCAAATACCGTAATTAATTAGCCAGCGCCGGGAACAAAGCCCTAATTATCTGCTCCTTTGCTGCAATCAGAAAAATTCACAATATAAACTTGCTTGTAAACACTGTATCAACTCAAAATGCCTCGGGTTTATCAGCCACATTATTGGAATTTTGTAGATAAAAATTAATTTGCCAAAAAACTTTGCTTTATTGGTCTGTAAAATTTGAATATTTGAAAAAATTTAAACGTGAATGAACCACATAATTTTTTTAATTTTTTTTTTAATTTTTTTACGTTTTTTATTCATTTTTTAGTAGTTTTATTATGCAGAATATATATATATATATATATATATATATATTTATATTTGATTAAGCTGAACCATTATATTCTATAATTTTAAATTAATGCCAATGCAACAGGCATGGCCGGTAGATCAGAAAAAAAGGCATATGCAGGGTTTTTTACTTCAAAAGTTTTATATATAACATTCTTTTTTTTAAGGGCATTTACATCCTATATCCTATATTTTGCAGTTACACAAAATATGGTGTTTATGAATTAAAATACACAACATGTATGTATTAGATACTCCTCTTATGTGTTTGTGATGGGAGCAGTCGTCTTTACTTCCTGCTTGAAGCAGCCAATCAGTGGCAAGAATCACCAGAACAGAAGGGCATCTGCAGCTGCAGGGCTGCTGTTTCTTCCTCAGGTAAGAGTTTTTCTGAGCACTTTAATATGTATTTTTTACCTATAATGGCTGTCAGGGCCACTAAACGACCCCTTTAAGATGGAGTTAATCAGGTTGCACTGTTCCGTGCATCATATAGCCCAGGGGTGGGCAATTAATTTTCCCATGGGGCCACATGAGAAATTGGAATGGTTTTAGAGGGCCAGACCTCTACAAACTACAAACTCCGAAGCCTTGTCCATTTTGTTAACTTATGTGCTGTTTAATAAAGTTATTCAAGCCTACGTCATTGGTAGAGGTGCTTGAATAAGTAAGGCCTGAATAACTATTAGCACAGCACAGAAGTGAACAAAATGAACAAGGCTTCGGAGTGCATACCGTATTTTTCGCTCTATAAGACGCACCTGCTGATAAGACGCACCTGCTGATAAGACGCACCTAGATTTTAGAGGAGAAAAAAAAGGAAAAAATATTTTGAGCTAAAAAATGGGCTAAAATATTTATTACAATAACTGAATAAGCTATGAACACAGTAAGACACACACAGACACAGTAAGACACACACAGACACAGTAAGACACACACAGACACAGTGAGACACACACAGACACAGTAAGACACACACAGACACAGTAAGACACACACAGACACAGTGAGACACACACAGACACAGTAAGATACACACAGACACAGTGAGACACACACAGACACAGTAAGACACACACACAGACACAGTAAGACACACACAGACACAGTGAGACACACACAGACACAGTAAGACACACACAGACACAGTAAGACACACACAGACACAGTGAGACACACACAGACACAGTAAGACACACACAGACACAGTAAGACACACACAGACACAGTGAGACACACACAGACACAGTAAGACACACACAGACACAGTGAGACACACACAGACACAGTAAGACACACACAGACACAGTGAGACACACACAGACACACACACACAAACACAGTAAGACACACACACACAGTAAGACCTCCCTCCCTAACCCCCCTTCTCAGTATCTCCCCTCTAACTCCCTAACCCCCCCTTCTCAGTATCTCCCCTCTAACTCCCTAACCCCCCCTTCTCAGGATCTCCCCCCCCCGCCCCGGTCACTTACCTTAAACTCCTGTGTTGGAAGCGTGAGGCGTTTGTCTCGGGTGCCGGCGCTTCACTGCTGATTGCCGGCGTCTGACGTCATATGCCGGCGCCCAGCGTAAAGCGCCGGCACCCGAGACAAACGCTTCCAACACAGGAGTTTAAGGTAAGTGACCGGGGCGGGGGGGGACACCGGACTCATTGGTGAGTCACCAGGACACTCTTTGCGGGCCGGTCCGAGCTATTCAGCGGGCCGGATGTGGCCCGCGGGCCGTGCTTTGCCCAGGTCTGATATAGCCGATACTGTATGATTCAGGACCTTGGCATTCCTGGCAAAGGTATTTCAGCTCTGCGATGCATTCCTCAGATTCCCAGAATAAGTCATTGGGTATGATCTGTGCCGTTTGATGTCATTACGACCCTATGTATGCCATCCCTTTTTAAAATCACAGGAAGAAATAGTCATTATGTCTCTTATATGTCTTTCATTCTGAAATGAGAAAATTGGGTACAGCCCTAGCCACAAATATCTTTAAAAAAAAAAATCTGCCTGGATTTCACGTTTGGAATGTAATTTTTGTTATCCAAGGTTTGTGATATTTAAAAAACCTACTTACAGCAGATATAGGCTGCTGTATTAATTGGCATTTATCTATACATTTTATATTGGTTATAATGAATAAAACACATTTTAGAAATGGTGAAAAGTTCTAGTACTGTGATGCCGTACATATATCCATCTATCTATCTATCTATCTATCTATCTATCTATCTATCTATATATATATATATATATATATATACCCCTGTTTCCCCAAAAATAAGACATACCCATAAAATAAGCCAGTGCAGGATTTCTAAGCATTTGCGCAATATAAGCCATACCCCGAAAATAAGACATAGTATGCCATGCAGCATACTGGCGCAGAGCAGTAAAGAAGACGGGCAGCCCTTCTCATCTGCCCCATCGTGACATCTGCTATCTTGGAGGTGACCAGAGAGGTGCGGGCAGCCCCATCAACAAGGTCGGCTCCCCCTTTACACCAAGAAGGCTCAGGACCCCAGCTTTCTTTACTATTCATCCAAGTTAGAAAGCCACATGCAACGGGTCCCTCCGAGCCCTGCTAGCCTTTCATCATCTCAGCGAGGTCTGTCCTCGGTCCTCTTCTGTTTAATTTGTTTCTTAATGATCTCCCAAGCTGCGTTGAGAGCCATGTCACAGTGTTTGCTGATGAAACAAAATTAGGCCGGGTAATTCAGATCAATCTTGAAGGAAAAGTTAGACAGAGTTGGGGATCGGGCATGCAAGTGGCAGATGAGGTTCAACATAGATAAATGCAAAGTTACGCATTATGGTAAAAATAATAAAAATGCAACCTATCCTATGAATGGAATATTCTTGGGTAAAACTACCAATGAGAAAGATTTAGGAATAATGGTAGACAACAGGCTTGGCAACAAGTGCACAATGCCAGCAAGCAGCTGCGAGGGCCAATAAGGTTTTAGCATGCATAAAACGGGGGGATTGATTCACGGGAGGGTATCATCTTGCCTCTTTACAGGTCAATGGTAAGACCTCACCTTGAATATGGGCATCGGTCCTTAAGAAAATACATTAATAGACAAAGTGCAATGCAGGGCTACAAAATTAATAAGGGGATTGGAAGATACTAGAGACCCGTTCATGAATAGAACTTTACAAAGAACAAGAGGTTGTCCCCTGAGACGAAAGGAGTGGCGATGTCATAGATGCAGAGGCGTATATAGGGTATGGCAGCCATGGCACGTGCCATGGGCGCCATCTCAAGGGGGGCGCCGGTGAGCGGCTTTTAAATGCCGTTTTTTGGGGGTTTTTTTGTGATGCGGAGGAGAGAGAGGGGCGCCTAGAAACCGCTCGGCGCCCCTCATTCTCCTCCACGAGCCCTCTACCCCCGTCCCGGTGCCGGCATTGCGTTCTCCCCCGCATCAAAAAAAAGAAGACAGCGTTTAAAAGCCGCTCGCTGGTGCCCGCTGCTTCACTGCTGGTCGCCGAAATATGACGTCATATTACGGCGCTCAGCAGTGAAGCAGCGGGCACCAGCGAGCGGTGCAGGAAGACAGCAGCATCGTGCTCCCGTCGCTGGACTTCAAGGTGAGAGAGGGGGAGGGGGGATATATAGTGGGTAGGGGGAGGGAGAGGGGTTAGAAAGTGATAGGGGAGGGAAAGGGGGGTAGAAAGTGATAGGGGAGGGAGAGGGGGTAGACATAAGTAAAGAGTGTGCATTAATGTGTAGATGCATTGAGTGAATGAGAGAGAGAGCATGAGTTAATATGTGAATGTATTGTCTGAATGAGGGAGAGCATGAGTTAATGTGTGGATGAGTTGTCTGAATGAGGGAGAGCATGAGTTAATATGTGAATGTATTGTCTGAATGAGGGAGAGCATGAGTTAATGTGTGGATGCATTGAGTGTTTGTGTATCATAGATGTATAATTGTGGAAGGGCAAAGATGGCACTAGCAGGAGGTTTGAGCCTTGGGGACCAAGATGGCACAGGCAGGGTGTATATGGCACAAAGATGGCACTGGCCGGACTGTTTGGGGACAAAGTTGACTTGTGCTGGGCTATTTGGGGACAAAGATTGCAAATCTTATGTGTGTAATCTGGGTGCTGGCCAGGTTCTATGTGGGCAGTGTGGACGCCAGGGCTGGCTTTGGGGTGTGCAACCTGTGATCTATGCCTGTAATTTAGGGGGTTTAAATATACCTTTTATTGCTGTGTTTTTATGTGAATTCTAATTGATCTTTACCTGCAAAGCTGGGTTTTTGTGTTATTCTGTAGATCCATATCTGCTATGCTATGTTTCCATACATTATTTATGTGCACCTGCAAATACAGGGTTAATATGTCTTATTCAGTTGATCTATACCTGCGATGCTACGTTTCATATATTTATTGTATACCTGCAAATACAGGACTTGTATGTCTGATTCTGTTTATTTGATATATACCTTCAGTGCTGGGATCACAAGTGAATTTCAATTGATCTGGGTTTGTGTGTTGATCTATACCCGCTATCGGCAGCAGGGACTAATATTTATATATATAGGCAGCAGGGGCTAGTAAATGGGTTTTAGATATTTGGACAGGGGCGCAATTTCAGTGCTTGCCATAGGCGCTATTTTCAGTAGATACGCCTCTGCATAGATGACAAAGGAAGGGATTCTTTACAGTAAGGACAGTAAAGGTATAGAATTCACTGCCAAGGGAGGTGGTGTATCAAATACACTAGATGCCTTCAAAAGGGGTCTGGATATTTTATTCAGCATTTATTATGCTGGGTTAATATTAGACAAAAACATAAAAATCATTCCCAAAAGTACCTAGACCATACTAATCAAACCACCAACTAATCGATAATGAAAATCGTTGAGAACTATTTTCATTATCGATTAATAACGATTTAGTAGATTAGTTGTTTCAGCCCTAAATATATTCTCAGTTTCTGTATAATGTATTCCTAGACAAGCGAATCTCACTGAATGGGTAATGAGTATTTATATCTTGCGGGAGTTCCTTTAAGGATTTATTTTGTCTTTATGTTCCTCTCGGCAGTGACACCTCGTGATTTGTTATCTGTAGGTATCTTGGATTCTTTCTCCGTCACATAAAATCCTTACAAAATGAGCATTTTAGATGTTCATAAACCTTTAAAAAAATTCCCTCTGCTGCATTAGACCTTCAAGTAGAGTCGACTTTAATCCTTGCACACACTGCGCGTACCGGAAGAAGCGTATTTGAATGTCACTGGAATTGATTAATATTCACCCGAAATTCAAAAGCAAAGTAGCATGCAGACTACATTATCCTAAGGAAGCAACACACAATAAGCTATTACCCTTCCATACATTTGGACAGACTTTTCCCTTGAGAGAAAAGGGGTATGGGAGTACCAGACACTAAACCACTACCTCCCTCTAGTTCTATTATCTATTCTGATGCTCGCAGAGTGCCAGACATTAAACCACTTACTATTTTGAGGGGATCTCCTATCATTTAAAAAAAATAAATGGAATGACTCAGTCTTAATCACTCAGCTGGACCCTGTGACTAATGAAAGCCTATTGAGGAACGGACTTCATTAGCATCGCCATAAAGCATCATCTCAGTGTGGTGTTTGAGCCGGGAAAGTCACCCAAAATATCACACGACTGACAACGGCGGCTCCAGGTCTGCACATAAAGGGAGTTATTGGAACAAAATAAAATAAAACCATTGCTGTATACAGTACTGGGGGTTATTACTATATACAGAGATGGGGGTTATTACTATATGCAGTACTGGGGGTTATGCTTCCCTTAGAGAAACATTGATACCCATGAAGCAATCCCACATCCCTACTGGAAATATACGAGTGGGTACGTAAAAAAACATGCATGAGACAAGCATTCAGCTCTATATATAATATAATATAAGACAAGTTAAGATTGAGGTCTTACGTCAGATAGACAAACGGACAGACTAATTGGGCCGAAGGGCTCATATCAGCGTTTCCACAAAGTACTTCACCTATAGGTTTTATGCATGTTTGATAAATGCATCAAGCGGTTTGCTGATTAGGACCTGTGTGCTAACACTTCATTTCCTTGATACATTTACTCTGTAATGTTACTTCTGCAAACACAGACATGCAGCGTATCGAGAGAGCCGGTACTTTGTTATGGTGATAATCATACTTAACTTCAGATCTTTATTAACTGTAAATATCATGAAGAGGCACAGAAAATGTCAAACTTTATTGGTCTGAATCACTGGATTTTCCTGCCTTTATTCGTCTCACTTAACAGTAGGAGATAATTCCGGAGTTTTCTGAAAAGAAAACAGGATAAAATAAACGGGCAGATTCTTGGGTCACACTGTCTGGAGCCGGCTCTTTCATATTCTCTTTATTTAATGATATTCGAGCATCCTGATTGGTGCTTTTCTCACTGCTTTATGACAGCTGGAATACCTGCTTGAATACAAGTGATGTCATTCAGAATATCTTCACCTCCTGAGACGTCATGGATTTCATTAGGACAATTAAAACCATTGGTTGTCTCCATTAAGGTGATGTATTTAGTTGGCCACTGACCTGGGGCTGAGCCCTAGCCATCTCTAGATCTCCCCTGCAGCAACAGCAGTCCTAATTGCTGATCATCCATGATATGAAGTCATATTTTACCATTCCACTTCTTAATGACACCTGGTAAAGCACACTATGGAGGCCATGTCAGCCTCACACAGTCCTCCATAGTATGAATAGGCGATTTGGGGAGATCAGCGGTACACTGGGAAGCTTAATTACCTAAACTGATCTGTTTTGTGGTAGAAAGGCTGGACCTAGTAGGCCTAGCCCAGAGTTTAATACAAACTTTCACCTCCAACTTAAAAATTTACTAAAGCCAACTCGCTGGAACACTCACTCATACAGACGATGGAAGTGCACATAAGTTTAGAAAAGCAGGCACAATTCACAAATTTGCGAGTTGCCTTTGACTTTCGATGTCTTACATGCCACTTAAGTCACTTACGTTCCAACTCCAGAGGGTTTTGAGGTGACTTTGGGTGTCTGTCTTGTAGACTAAGCTCAGAAAACATGAGAACTCATACAAATAGCTAATATGCAGCAGCATTATATAATGGGGCAAAAACTATAAAATGGCCAAATAAGACCCAAGCAGATGTGTCCAAGATGTGCACACACTTCTGAGAATTTCCAACCAGACAGGTCCACGGATAAACATGGTATGAAAATTACAATTCCTCCTTAATCGGCTATCTTATCTCCCACCAAGCACTCAATGAAAAGTTTCAGTATAGAAGTGAATTATTAGGATGAAAGGTTACAAATATCGGTCAAGATCAAAGAGTGACCCAGACTATCAGGAACTACAGGATTTTAACCAATGACCTTGAGAAGTCATGCATCCGACCATGTGGCCATCTGGAGGGTCTGGGCTTGTGTGAGTCTCTGTCGCCCCGTGTCCTCTGTCATCTCACTCATAGACAACCATTGGCCTCTAAACACCAGCTTGCTCCCAGATTGACCCTTACTCTGGTTTTGAGAACCTTCTTGCCCCTTTGTACCAGATATTCGGCATGCCAGTCATGTGGGTTTTGACCCCCAACTTGGGCTCTTACTAGGTTACCATCTTGACCCTTAGAAACCTCTTTTTGGCCTGTGGTCCTGCCACTTACTCATGTCTGAAGTCTCTTGTCTTCTGGTCACAAGCCTCTGCGATCAAACTAGTTCCTAGCCAAAGAGGAAGGCAGCAGCAGAAAGCCGGCAGCAAAAAATGATGACCACACCAACCGATGAATGGTCTAATGAGCAGGACAATTCTATTGGTTCAAGAACCTAGCACCAGAATGGTTACTATAACACCCATTGTGCTACCCCAAAATACGTCAAGCTGAGGATACATCAGAAAAGATTCTTTTGACCAGTTTTCAGGATGTCTACTAAAAAAAAAAAAAAAAAAAAAAAAAAAAAGAATTGCACTTCAGGTGGTATAGCATCGACTCCCTCGTCGGTAACAAAACAGTTACATTTCAAACATATTTCCATGGCAATTGATTTAGAAACCCACTGAGAGAAACTTGACACATATGTTCAGAAACCCGGATTAACTGTACGTTTATTATTGTTTATAACAGAAAGCAGAAGAGAAAAGGGATTATTGCAGCCCTGAGTCTTTCTTTTTCACTTTAAAAACACCTGCCACCTATTCTACACGTAAAAAATGGATCACTCTCTTTTTCCCTCGATACATTCATATTTTTTTATCCATGTTTTTTGGTTATTTTAGAATGATCGACCTTCACCATAGTCTGATATCTTTTAATTGAATCAAATCTGCCTTTCCTCCTACACAGCTCTCTTCATAATAATATTTATTTCTACGTAGAAATATTGTTTAGTTTCTTATTACGATAATGCTAAATAACTACCACATTTACTTTAATATTTTAGCCCTAAAAGGGTGGGCTGGTACCTTCTGGTCCCTTGCCCTCCAAGAAACTCACATACGCTCTAGCACGCTCACACACACATTCATTCTAACACATGAACACATGAAGTTGGAGTGAATGTGTATGTGTAACTGTGTGTGTGTTAGAGTGAGTGTGTGCTAGTGTAATTATTAGTTACCAGGATGGGAGGGGCAGGAGCCAGGGGGCCAAGCTTTATCTGCCCCTAGGCCAGAATTTGACAAATTACTGCCCCCCTTTAGCTAGATGCTAATCATTATATTTAGGAATTGTCATCTGCATTCAGTCAGGGATTTTAGCTATAATATAGGAGAATATGAAGGAATTGGCTCCAGCAAGGCACTCTCAATTTGTTGGCACTATCCTGTTAAGCTACCCCGCCATCCCACTTTTTTTTGTACAGTTGGGATCACGGGCCACTTGGAGAGATCCTCTGATCTCCCCTGGCTGGCTCATGGAGCCTTAAAGTCTATCGAGGTCCAAAGTTAAGTGTGAGTTAAATATTTTGTGTTTCTCATATGGCTTCGGAGATTGGTCCCGGCGTTTGTTTCTGTACAGAAGATGGATGGATATATTTAATTTGCTTTTTTCAAGTCTTATGTAAAAGCATAAATTTCCAAGTTACTGAACGTGAAGAAAAATGAACCGAGTGGAAATAAATAAATATAATCCAAGGCTCGGTGTCGCATCAAACTAGAAAAAAATGTATATTTGACAAGTAAATGATACCCTCCTACATGGCAGGAAATTAAATGTAACTTGAAAATAACATAATTGTATCAATGAACACTTTTGTGTTACAGTTATAGTGATACATTTCTATAACGAGAGATGGCGCGCCAGCATATACATATTTCTTAAAATATCTCGGCTATTACATCTAAGCCATCCACGAAACTATAATTTTGTTTTTTATTCATAAAACCATATATGGAAATAAATTGCACAATTCTCACAAAAGCTTGAAAAGGAATTCTAATGGTTATTACCATGGTGCAAAGCATTGTGGGAAAGATCTAGTCTTACATTAAGTACGGTATGTTCATGGGGATTATGGAAAGAAGTAAGAGGAGTTCTATGAAAAAGATCGGATTAACATAAGGGTTGAAATAAAATATTAGCAATACTTCTTGGTTGTGGGCTCTTAGATACCTTCAGGGGCGGACTGACCCATTAGGCACGGATCAAGGGCCCGCAACGTTCGGTTTCGGGTAGGGTCTGCAGGAGCAAGGCCAGTTAGGGGAAGATCATGGATCTCCCTCTAACTGACCCAAACATTAGCGTAACAACAGGGGTCCAGTGTGACCAGGTCTGAAGGGTTCTTTATAAACAATTTTGAATCAGCATGGGGAGACAGTGACAGTGTACAAGCAGCTGGACCAAAGGCTGCAGGAGCAGTAAGAGGGTGAGGAAGGGAATGGGATATGTATGTTTGAATGTATGTATGTTTGAACAGATGTGAGCATTAATTTGTATGTAATCATGAAGGTCTATGTATAAGTCCGTCAATGTCTGGCTCAGTATATAGTGATGGCAGTTATGCTGTACCACTGAAGATATCTGGCACAGTATATAGTGATGACAGTTATGCTGTACCACTGTCAATGTCTGGCTCAGTATATAGTGATGACAGTTATGCTGTACCACTGTCAATGTCTGGCTCAGTATATAGTGATGGCAGTTATGCTGCACCACCGTAGATGTCTGGCACAGTATATAGTGATGACAGTTATGCTGTACCACTGTCAATGTCTGGCTCAGTATATAGTGATGCCAGTTATGCTGTACCACCGTAGATGTCTGGCACAGTATATAGTGATAACAGTTATGCTGTACCACCATCAATGTCTGGCTTAGCATATAGGAGTTACCGCTGCCATCAGTGGGCGTTCCAGCTGCCTTCAAACACCCCCATTTAAAAAGGGAAATGGGCAGGGAGTGGGGCCTGTCAAGACTCCGCTTATGCGACCCTGAGGATTCGGGTGTAAGCCCGGAGAACCGGAGGTGCAGAGCTTCACCTGGAGCTCTCTGGGTTAAACCCCGAGAGTTACCAGGTATGGTTATAGGGCAAAAACTGCAACTGGTTTACAGGGTACATATTCTTGTTATATGGCTTTTTGGGATTTCTCATAATTCTTCAAAGAGTTGTTGTGCATTTGTGTAGCGTTTGTCAAGATTCCTACTAATGGCTTTCAAGCAGACTGGAAACCAATCTGTAACTGCTCAGGAACCCACGATCACGATTGATTCGTCTTATTGACCTCATACTTGAAAGATTTCAATCACCCTATTCCATATTGACAACTCAATCGACATGCAATACACAATAGTTTTTGTTTTCTAAATGATCTTTATCACGAAAAATTCAAAGAGAAAATGTATAAAAAAAAAATCAATGAACACAATGATCATGGCTGTGATCAAGGCACGTGTGTGCCTTGTAACTTTTGCTTGTTGACGTGACCAATCGAGGGCCATGTTTTCAATTATTTTTTTAATGAGAAATTATAGTCATCAAAGCTCAACGTGGAACTTTGTCGCACAAAGTCTTCCTTCCACCCTACTCTGGTGGTTGGGTGTACTATTTAATATATGTGTGTGGTAGATGTCTCCTCTGGCCTTGGGTGGAAGTAGAATTTTGCTCTATTGGTCTTCCTCCATCATCATATTGTCTCTCCATGTCACCTCTTTCACATCCATTATGTATCTCTTTGTATATTTTGGGAGGTTGGGATGGAGTGTTTATAAGATATAGGTTGCTTGGGTCCAGCAACACCAATGAATGACCTCGGCCACTTTGTTGGGTTAAATTTTAAGCTTCCTCTGGTTAGCCAAAGTGCAACCTTTGTAAACTAAGTTTATATCTGTCATCTAAAGAGCTAGGGATGGTGCGTGGATTAATTTAAGAAGCTCTCACATTCTTGTTGTGGATTTACATGTTGGGGTTCGGCCAACGACAAGATCTCTGAACTTGGGTGCACTCCTTTGTTGTTTCCTAACCATGTACCAGAGCTTTTGCCATGTTCCTGACCACTAAGTGAACTCCACCTGCCCTGATCTATTGGCGTGCCCTCAGTTCCAGAGTTTTAGTTATCCTTTAGCACCGTGCCTTAACCTTCATGTCCTAGTGGTCACAGAGAACCCAGAAGCTCATCCTTTGGGTAAAAAGGGGGTGTTAAGGCAAAGAGTTACCCTACTCACCTAGCTTCCAAGTCCCGGCATCTGCAGAGTCGGGATAGCTATGCAGTGCTCTCCTATGGGGTCCAGCCTATCTTTTCAGATCATTATATCCATTTTTTGTGAAAGGTTATAGCAGATATTCTCATTGTTGTGTTTCTCGTTGAGTCATATAACCTTTTAGGTGGCATTTGGGATTAGGAACAAAATGTAAATTAAGAGAATTTAACATTTCTGCCTCCAAAATATTCTAAAAATATTCTATAACATTGTAACATTGCAGTATATAGTCAAAATACACATAATAATACAAAGTATCCACAGAGGCACGGAGAAGGAGAGATGTCTGCTGACCTCCACCCAACTTCTCTACTTGAAAACTAACAACGACGTCCTTCTGCACACATTACCCCTGTGCATAAAAAATGATGGTTTGTGGGGTTCTAGAATATTTAGATCATATTGATACTAGGATCCAAGAGACATTCGGGATTCACTTTGCCATGACGTCAACTCTTGTGACTTGTAGACTGGGTCCATTGGGACAACTTGCTGCTAATGAGCCATTGGTTACCCATAGCTGGAGATCCACAATCAATTAGTGCTAAATACAAGGTGGAAACTTACCAATCAGCACATCCAACCCACCCTTTTTAAATAACTTTTCACTTATTTATCCTTTAGAATAGCTTTATATGCATCCTAAACTTTTCTTTTACTATGTTTGCCGCTATTACTTCCGCCGGAAGCTGAAATGAAATTCTGTTGTTCAATATAAATTGTTGTCCCTCTTTAAAAAAAATAAAATAAAAGCCAGTATAATGTTCTCTTTTATTTTTTATTATTTATTATCTATGCCGTGGCTTCTCTTCTCAGCTGCTGTGGGCTCGGTCCCTGCGTTAACTACACTCACTAATTGCTACACCTTGCCTCTTCATCCATCTCTAACGTGCCCTCTCGTTTTTTCCCCCAGGCAGACAGCTGAAGAAATGTACAGTCCGCTGCTGTCTCTCCCCGTTTTTGAATTAATTTCTACTTTTAGGTTTACAAGGATTCTTAAAAGCACCAGAAGGACGTCACTTATCCATACTTCGTTCTGCGATTGTGGCGTCTCCGTCTATCATTACCCACTGGTGCGGCGGCACGGGTGCTTCTAACCATCTGGTGGGCCCTCCAAGTTAATTACCAGACATATTTAACGCCTTCCCTCCTCGTCAGCGTCTCTCTGATTGTTCCTGAGTCTTTGGCCCATCTTTTCTTAGATCTGCTTCCTTAACTGCTCCTGAAAAATCTTAAAGGGAAAGTCCTGTGGATAAAAAAACCCCAGCGCTGTATACAGTTATATACCCCCCCAGTGCTGTATACAGTAATAACCCTCATCACTGTATACAGTAATATAACCCCCAGCACTGTATACAGTAATATAACCCCCCAGCGCTGTATACAGTAATATAACCCCCAGCGCTGTATACAGTAATATAACCCCCAGCGCTATATACAGTAATATACCCCCCCAGTGCTGTATACAGTAATATAACCCCCAGCGCTGTATACAGTAATAATCCCCAGCGCTGTATACAGTAATATAACCCCCAGCGCTGTATACAGTAATATACCCCCCCAGTGCTGTATACAGTAATAACGCTCATCACTGTATACAGTAATATAACCCCCAACACTGTATACAGTAATATAACCCCCCAGCGCTGTATACAGTAATATAACCCCCAGTGCTGTATACAGTAATATAACCCCCAGCACTGTATACAGTAATATAACCCCCAGCACTGTATACAGTAATATAACCCCCCAGCGCTGTATACAGTAATATAACCCCCAGCACTGTATACAGTAATATAACCCCCCAGCACTGTATACAGTAATATAACCCCCCCAGCGCTGTATACAATAATATAACCCCCCAGCGCTGTATACAGTAATATAACCCCCAGCGCTGTATACAGTAATATAACCCCCCCAGCGCTGTATACAGTAATATAACCCCCAGCGCTGTATACAGTAATTTAACCCCCAGTGCTGTATACAGTAATATAACCCCCCAGCGCTGTATACAGTAATATAACCCCCAGCGCTGTATACAGTAATATAACCCCCCAGCGCTGTATACAGTAATATAACCCCCCCAGTGCTGTATACAGTAACATAACCCCCAGCACTGTATACAGTAATATAACCCCCCAGCACTGTATACAGTAATATAACCCCCCAGCACTGTGTACAGTAAGAACACCCCAGGGCTGGGGTAAACCCTAGTGCTGTATACAGTAATAAAGCAGTCATAAGATACAATATAGTATTTTAGTTTATGCAATTTTTAAAAAGGTCCTTTTGCAGAATCAGTTGTAGTTATTTAAAAAGTAACATTTTGAACTATATGATTTTTAACTATATATATATACATATTAACTAAGTTACTTCAATGTTTCTCTGCTATTATTTATTTTATTATTACAGTTCTGGTTACCTAGCAACAGTCAGATTGTTAAATATTATTAAACTCGAGCCATACAGGCTTCTGGATAAATACAGAAACATTATAGATATTTTACACTTTCGGAAATACATTTGGCATTAAACGGGAATGTTTCAGGACGTATGTCTGCAGGATACACATTTGGACCGCAATTAAGTGTTGGATTTATTGTAAGAATGCCGGCTTTTGACAAACGTTGATATAATCTTTTTATAGTTTTGTTTACATTTGGTAAGTTTGAAAAAAAATAAAAAAAATCCAGACCTCCGTACAGCTGTTTCTGGAAACTGTCCGACTTCTACGTGTTTATAAACGGTCCGACCTGCCCATAAAACCGTGACGGGGACAATGCTGTTTGGTAAGATTCTCTACGATTACAAAACATACAAAACAAGCAAAATATAGCGTTAATGTTTAATTAATGTCAGTTTGGCGAGCCAGCCATTGGGGTTCTATGGGCCCTTACGCTCAAGTGGGGAGCCACACATGATCTGAGCTGGACCCCCCCATCTCTCTCAGAGAGAGAATGTCCTCTTATGGAAACACAGACTCTGCCAGCCAATCGGCCCCATTTGGCCCTATCTAGTCTGCCACTTTTTCCTGCTGTAAAGAGTCAAGACTTTAATCAATTCTTGGTCTTGTCTAAGATTCAGGAGCCGTATGCCTATCCCTTCTGTGTTTAAATTTCCTCGCTGTATTAGCCTCTACCACTTCTGCTGGGAGACTGTCCTACTTATCTACCACCCTCTGAGCAATGTCAAGACGAAGGGTTGCTTTAGCTGGCACTGTTTTATCTTGTTCTCTTCCCATGAATGCATCATGGATGATCCAACTATCACGTAAGACTCAAGTAAGTAAGCCCGTTTTCCACCCGGCAGTCATGGATTTAAAGCTTTAGAAGGTATTCTGTTGCTAAAATATTCGGATTGCTTCCGTGGTCCAAGGGTAATTCAGGTTTCTAATCTCTGGCTGATCGGCTAGAATGTGGAGAGCTTCATTTACTTTTGAAATGCATTGCGAAGACGGTGAACCTTGGCCAGTCTGAGACCGAGCGCGTTGAGGCTGTCGAGAGCGTCCAGGTGTTCGAGATCATCGAGGAGGAAGGCAGTTGTTGTGCCTCAATGGTTTGATGATTGAGGACGATAACGAGTTGAATAGGCGTTTGGCAATAATGCAATAGAGAATTGGGTATTTGGTTTATCAGTCATTCTGGGTCATAGGGCCACATTTGGAGCCATCAGCAGAAATGTCCCATAAGCTCGTGGGAAAAGGAACACAAATACCCATAGAGTGAATTATTTATTCGTAACATGAAAAAGGAGGTCAACATTTCGACAGCAAGAGGACCTTTTCATGTAACCGATAACACTAAGCAAGCATTTGGGTGTACATGGCTCCAGTTGCTCTACTATGGTCACCCTGGGGGCTATTAGGGTTAATCCCTACTAAGGGATTCGGCCCCCTTACAGAAAATGGGGTAGACAACTTGTTGAGGGCCATAAAAGGCCAACGCAATAGTCAACACGATAAACTATTGGGTGCAACGCCTTGCCTTCCTGTTCCTGTGCTTATGATTAGATTTTTGGGCATGTGGCCACTGACTTACCCTGGGGGGGGCAGGTCCAGGACGATGGGAGACCCCTGCTACAAAATCTGGTGAGGGGTCACCCTCTTGGATGATCAGCCCTGTGTCCTGTTGCCTTATGAGCCGGTTACAGGGGGGGCCTTTGATTTACACTATGGGGTCTTTAAGACACGGAAGGCCAGGAGCGCTCAGCACAACAAGCACTGTAATAATTGCCCCCTTTTTACCCCTTTGCCCCTACCTGATGTGTTGTTGTTTTTTAAATAAAAAGAATTAAACCTAAAATTAAATTATCTTTGCAAACAATTGTAAAATGTATTTTCCATCATAAATATTATTAATAATGAGACTTTTTTTTTTTTAAAGTTTTCAGCAATATAACAGCAATGGTTCATTTGTTACATGTTGACAAATGATTTGAGGAGATGATGTTTCGCATTCTATCTGTGTGTCTGAAACTGACAAACATTTTGTCTATTGCCAAATAAATCAATTATGCGGGTGCCGAATGTCACCCAGGACCTGAGCGGGGGTAAAAATTCAATATAAATGCAGAAACATCCAAAATGAACCGTGGGAGTAAAAATATGCGAAAGTGTTATTCTGTAAATAAATGGAGATGTTAAGACATTTTCAGATAATCAGTATCTGGATCTGATAGAAGCGACACAGACCGCCGGGCAAATATGTGGAAATACAGAGTAAAACGGCAAACGCCTACGGAAAGAGTAAAATTGTTCCTTAAAAAAATCCCGTAACTGACACTTAAAAAATTTTTTTTTTATACATATAGGCAAAATTAAACATTAATTAACCTGTTGTCACGTCTGCAATACAGCAGAGGATCCTCGCTGCAGAAATTGGGAAGGCGCCTCCTGGCGGAGGTGGAGAGCCCAGCAACGGAACACCGAAGTGTATAGCGGACACAGGAGCGTAGCGAAGTACAAAATAATCAGGAACAAAAATAACAAATAAAATAATAAATTCAGGGGTCAGGCAGAAGAGTAGTCGGGGTCACAAGCAGAGGTCAGGGCAGGCAGCAAACAACAAAGGTCAAAAACTAGCCAGAGTCAGAACCAATAAATATCAAACAAATCAAGGAACGCTAGTGAAGGCTATAAGGCACTATCACAGGCAAAAGTGAAGTGCATACTGAGGGTTTAAATATCCCTCTCAATAACAGGATCCTCCTACCCACCTAATTAGGGGGAGGAGGGAAAAAGATAAATGTCGCTTAAAGAAGCGACATGAATATTTTTGAGTTAGCCGTTCGCGCATGCATGAACGGCACTCCTGACGTCGAAGCGCGCGCCCCGTCAGAATCCATTGATCTCTGCGGGGACGCGCGTCTATCCGTAGAACGGACCTGGCGGCAGTTCCCGCCGACGGAACGAGCAGGGGGCTGGACGCGCGATGTACTGATATGTTCAAGAAATGGAAATAAGGTTTAAAAAATCAAAAATAATAAATACATTTAAAAAAAAGTCAATGGAAAAAAAGTTAAAATTAAAAACAACAAATACCTCTTAACCCTACCAGTTCAAGAAAACTTTCTCTACCTCCAAACCCCTTAAGCTGCAAGCGTTTGAAAAAACTCAATATCTCGTACTATATAAGGTGCCCTCGATGGCATAGAAGTCGTACATGTTGGGTATGACTATAATCAGGGGATCATAAATGATACATTGAGTTATTGATCAGCAGCAGCTCCTCGAAATCGAAGGAAAGCTTGAGATCTCAATCTGACGCTCTCCTAGTTTATATTGAGAGATGGGTGATAGACATGACCGACAAAGGGTAGACTTTCTTCGTACATCTCCAAAATTCAGCTTCGGAATGTAGGTTTCAGTTGAAGGAATCTAGCTGATTCCTCCCAATTCCGCACTGCAAATGTTATTCTAGAATGAGGTAAAAACACAAGGTTTTCACAGTAAGGGAATATTTTTGATCTTTTTGCCCTAAGGAAGCTTCCGTGACGGCTGATTGGGTTCTGGTTGGTCGTATGATGTTAGATGGATTCTGTTTGGCACGGTTTGGAATGTGTGGCGCATTAAACGTTCTGTTGATGTTCC
Source organism: Spea hammondii (assembly GCA_029215755.1). NCBI lineage: Eukaryota > Metazoa > Chordata > Amphibia > Anura > Pelobatidae > Spea > Spea hammondii. The sequence goes on from JARDYJ010000005.1 coordinate 114,904,004, forward strand.
TTTTGAACGTTGGGGTTCCCGTTCTTCACTTGTCTGTAACCACCCCAGGTTCTCCAGCTCCATTTCCTTTCCCTCATCCCTCATTTTTAGATGTTTGGGCTGCCGTTGACTGGATACTTTGTATTCTCCCTCCAGTAGTAGCCAATAGATAGTTTATACTGAATAGAACTAGGAAATCACTTACCATTTGGGGAAGTTTGGGCTTTTGCTGTCAATTGAAAGCTAACAGCTCTCCTAGGCTTGATGGACCCCAATTTCTGGAATTCTGTGGTTGCTTGTTTTATGAACTACTATTTTTTGTGAATGTTAGGTTGCTATTAACACAGGTCAAAATATTATTGTAATACCAGGGGGTTGGCGCATGGTCTCTGCACCTTCTTGTTGCTCACACCCCATTGAAGAACAAGCTTTATTTTTGGGGGGCTATTTTAAGTTGAAGCTCCTGTACTTTTTCTAGGGTTTTGGATCTGATTTATAGCTAAATTATAAAAGGGGGAGCCAACAGTTAGCTCATTTAGCTATTGTAGGACAACACTTGTGATCCTCAGCCAGCAATTTTCTGGGCACAGGTCGACGTTACAAAAATGTAATCAAGTCCAGAACAGGGAGACGTTCATCTGGTCTTATCAGGACAATTAACCGTGATTAACAATGTCTACCAAACCCAATTTACTAAATATATTGACAAAATCAGCATGTTTTGGAACAAAATGATGGGAATCTTGTCCCCGTCATTTAATTTTTAAAGTATTGGTAATTAGCAAACACATTTCTCGCTCGCCTCCCCTTGCAATTGGCAAATTCTCTTTATTTGAGTAAATGGAACACAAACTTCTGTTGGTGGATTTTGACATCAAAGATTTTTGGGACGTTAACATCATTGACGTGCACCTTAAACAAATCACTTTTATAATCGTTAGGACTTTTTTTTGTTGAGTGGAAATTTGGCAAAGCAAAATGTACTTATGTTTTATTCAGAAACTTTAATTGGCATCATGCCTTCCATTTTGCTACCAGCGCATTTCATTAGACTTCCAAATGTATTCAGACGCAGAAAATAAAAAAACCCTTCCCCTCCATGACTTTATTCTTGAAGTCTGATGAGATTTGGATTGTAGAAAACGTAAGGCTTTAATTGTTTCGTGTATGAGGGCTGTGACTCATTTTAGAGGAGTACAAGTGACATTTAGTCGGCTATTAAAGAAAAGATCTCAAATCTGTTCTCGGCTTTGGCATGGGAAGACTGTAAAGGGGGCATTTGGCCACTTGCAGACGTTGGCCAAGATGTCAGCGGGGTCTGTGTAGTTTCATTATTGTGGTTAATTCTCATCGGATAATTGGTGGGTTTATTATCGATGACATCAGAGAGAATTAATAATAAGAAAAAGAGGAAACATTCTTCGGGGCAGGGGAGGGCTGGCACCTTCAGGCGCGGGGGGGGGATTAAGGCCAAGTGGTCTCATTGCCCCCCCTGGTAAATAACATGTGCACTGGCACACCTTGCTACATAGACACTTTCACACACACACTCATGCTTACACACACATGGTAACACATACATGTACACATATACACTCATGCTAACATACACTGACAGCATACACAATTACGCTAACACACATTTACATATGCTTACAACTTATAACCTGCCATGTTTATATTGTTAATAGAAAAAATACAACTAATTGTTCACGTGAAAGAATGATTGATGAATGAAAGAAAAAAATAAGAAAGATATAAAATTACTCACACATTAAAACTTAACTTTCTCTTAAATTAACCCCTAAGGATGCGGAAAATAGCTGATTCCTATTCTACGCTACTTACTTAGTAGCTCAAGTGGTTAAAAACACAGACCAAGTTCTGCCAACAAGCGATACCAATTTCTCAGTGTTTGGATTCGTGGCATCTAAGGTCTGAGCTAAAAAAAAAAATCAAAAAGGTGGTCGAGACCCCAATCATGGGTGTCAGCAGTGATAGATCGGCAACATTGTAATACATGACCCCCCTGATTTGGGATTAACTACTGAGTTGTAGTCACATAAAGTGTTTGACTTGGAATAAAATATTCCAAACATAAAGATTTCTAGCTGAGGAAGTACAATACAGAAAAGTCCTGAAGGTAATTATTCTATTTGCGACTAGACAATAGGAAATAAATCAGGTGAATCAGAGATCAGAAGGGAATACATGTTAATCAAGTTCCTCTGGGCTGTGATAAATAAGTAATGTTCTTTATAGTATCAGAGTCAGGTTTTGTATATGCCTGCGGCGTATTAATGCAGATTGCTTGGCTGGGAATTTGTGAAGATGGGTGCCTGACTCATACGGGGACGCGGTCGAGAGCGGCTTTATTCCGCGTCACAGGAAAGAGGAGAATTTTTGTTTTTTGTACATATTTTTATCGGACGCTTGCTAGATATTACCACAGGGCTGCAACATTTTTGTTATTTGACATTTTAGCTAAATGTCATACAATATAGATATATAATATCATTATAATCTAACCTATTGCTGAGTGCATTATTAATAACGGGGGAATAGAGGAATGCAGAGAACTAATGGAATTTATGAATTTTTGTTTTTTTTCCTCTCTTAAACTTAACTAAAATTTTCCTCCCATTATATATATATATATATATCTAACTATTCTACATGGGCAAAAGTATTGGGACACCTGACCATTACACTAACAGGCACTTTGATGACATCGCATTCTAAATACATAGACATTAGTTTGTAGTTGGTCTCCCCTTTTGCTGCTTTCCACAAGATTTTGGGGAGTTTCTCTGCAAACTTTTGCCTTCTTCATTCAGTAGAGCGTTTGTGAGGTCAGGCGCTGATGTTGGACGAGACGCCCAGCTCGCGATCTCCGCTCCAGTTCATCCCAAAGGTGTTCGATGGGGTTGAGGTCAGGACTCTACGTGGCCGGTAAAGTTCTTCCAACTCAAACTCCTCCAACCGTGTCTTGATAGAGCTTTATTGATTTTTAATCTCTGTGGGCTGGTCAGAGGAGATTGGAGGATTTTCCCAACTGGTCCATGATCCTCATGGTCTACAAGAGCTCAGTGAGAATGTCCCAGGGATGACTGGGGTGCATTAGACACCAATCTTATGTGTATAACATGAACAAAAAGCCTATAAACGTCATATTATGGTGATCGTTATGGTCATGGTCGTTGCTGATTTTTGTTGATTGGTTTTGGGCAACCTTTAAAAGGTTCGGAGAAGACATGGGAGAGAGCGTCAAGTCAGCAAAAGTCTAGTTGGGTCCTATTGAGATAAAGTAAACTTTTTAACCAAATATTTCCATAACAATTACTCTCATTAACAAGCTAAAAAGAACAAGCTATAGGTCGTTTAAGTAAATGAAAGCAGTTATTTTAGACGCTGTGAAGGTGATCGTTCCCCTTTAAGGCCCCCAAACCTTAATAGCCATCAGAATGTCATTGAATTTTATTCCGAATGATTGCGTCGCGTAACAAACAAAGGTCACTGTTGATGAAGAACCAGTTAAGACGTTTCTTGCCAAAAACGTCAAGCGACTTCTTTCTTGCGGCTTCCAAGAGGCTTCAGATGCCGCCTAACACTTTTGATTAATTAAGATCCCCTTTTCCCACATTCTCATTAGATCGTTAATAAAATGTTTATAGTGTTGGATTTAGACATTCGGAAAGAATGATTACGTTTAAGCGAAGCCTTGGACGAGGAAAATATTTTCTCCATATATGCCTAATTAAAGTATTAACGAAAAATATTCCGATATGATAGAAAAGGAGTGGAAGAAACCCTATTGACTTGCCAACTTTTTGTCACAACATGCTGTCCAGTATGTAAATTAATTACTTGGTGTCTACATTTTATTTACATATGAGGCTGCATAGTGATGTCCAAAAAGGGCAAAACCAATCAAACTGTTTTAAATTTTTACATTTTTATTCAGTGGTTACTATATAATATGGTATAATTAGGAATTGTTGGCTGCCTGGGAGGTTTTCTTAAATCTAGTCATAGTGAGGAGACCCTCATTGATCTCAGCAGGTGATTGGCTTATGATAATGATGCTGTATCCTATAAAAGGTATGGTAAGAAGCGGTTTATTCTGCCTGAGGGGGCAGTTCCAGGAGCCCAGTAGGCCCTATGCTGCTTTATCGGGATAGATCAGAAAAGCCCCTCTTAATGCCCCCTGCTATATGCCATGCAATGTACGCTGGATCAACAAGTGTTTCAAGGGGGGGTCTAATAAGACCACCCATGAGCATGTGCAGTAAGCTGCCTCACTTGTTTCAAGCAGCCAATCAGCATACATGATTTAATCCATTTAGGCATGCCCACTCCCTCCACTACCCCCCCTGCCCAAATTGAATAGGTTTTGAAATTAGCCACACCCACATGTGTAGCTATAACCGCCCACATATGTGGCTAGCCCCCCTCTCCTATAAGTGGATAGCCCATCCCCCAAAAAGCCACTCCCCTTCGATGAGAAAGGGCTCCGGTAGCCAGAGCTTGGAAGCTCCCAGTTATGCCAATCAGAGGGTGCAAAATGTTGGATAACGGAGGGGAGCTCTGGAGCTCAACTTCTCCTGAAGGCAAGTATCTTAATGACTTTAAGGTTACAAAGTACAAATGCAAATTTGGTGAGACTCCTGTCTGGGGCACTGGAATTGTCCTTTTAAATAAAATAGTTACCATCGCAATACATATAAAAAAAAATTTTTTTTTTTAAATGATCCACTTTTGTCGCCAAAAATAAATAAAATATTTTTGAGTATCTAGCATGTTGGTTTCATAAAATGTTTTTTTGTTTGTTTTTTTTTAGGTATTTTACTCAAAGTTCCTCATTGATTTTCTAGGTCAGAAAATAATTTCATTGTTCTGGATTGGCAGGGACAAGGTGATCTTTGTGTCAGGTCAGTCGCGTTCCGAGCTCGTTCTTCCAGAACAAACGTGCGTATTGTTGAAATGATTTCACTTATGGGTTTTTTGGACTATGATAACAATGTTTCCCTCTTATTCGATCTTTCAATTTTTTAATAAAAAAAAAAAATAAAAAAAAAAAAGACTCATTCCACAGTGTTGTGTTTAAAAAACACAATCAAAACATAATAAATTATTTTTTTTCTTCCAGGAAATGTACTTATTTTACTAAAAGATGTTCTGATATTGTGTTTTCAGTAATTTGTAATAATGTTACCTTAACACATAGGGAGAGTGCTATAAAAATACTGCACTCAGACACTTTCCTATCAGGGGTGCGTCTAGGGTCGGTGGCGGCTGTAGGCAATATCTCTTTGCTCCCCTTAACTGAAACGCATACATACTAACATGCAAACTCACTCTAACACCATGCACTTTTACAAATACACACACACTATCACCCTCACGCTTTCAACCATAAGGTCACTCTAACTTCATGTGCTAACACACACTCACACTAACACCATACGCTAACATGCACACACACGCACGTTAACCGCATACACTCACTAATGCTAACACCATATGTTCACAAAAACAGTGATCTCAATATGTCCACCCTGGGGGGGGGGTGATGGGAGAGAGACATTTAGACTTTCCAGGAAAGAGTAGGTTGGTCACAGGATAGCAAAGTGGAAACCATATACCGTATACCCATAAAGAGTATACAGCACTGGGGCGGTTATTAATGTAAACAGTGCTGGGGGTTATTACTGTATACAGTACTGGGGGGGGATATATTACTGTATACAGTGCCGGGGGTTATTACTGTATGCAGTACTGGGGGTTATTACTGTATACAGCGCTGGGGGGTTATATTACTATATACAGCGCTGGGGGTTATATTACTGTATACAGCGCTGGGGTTTATATTACTGTATACAGCGCTGGGGGTTATATTACTGTATACAGCGCTGGGGGTTATATTACTGTATACAGCGCTGGGGGGTTTTATTACTGTATACAGTGCTGGGGGGTTATATTACTGTATTCAGTGCTGGGAGGTTATTACTGTATACAGCACTGGGGGTTATATTACTGTATACAGCGCTGGGGGGTTATTACTGGATACAGCACTGGGGGTTATATTACTGTATACAGCGCTGGGGGTTATATTACTGTATACAGCTCTGTGAGGGGGTATATTACTGTATACAGCGCTAGGGGGGTTATTACTGTATACAGCGCTGGGGGGTTATATAACTGTATACAGTGCTGGGGGGTATTAGTGTATACAGCGCTGGGGGGGTGTTAGTGTATACAGCGCTGGGGGTTTAAGGAGAAAAAAGAGAAACTGCTTTGTTTTCATAGGACTTCCTCTTAAGGTCAATAAACAAAAAGTCCTTCCTATGCCCGTATGTGCGGCGGAGGCGTTCTGTACCCCTTCTTCCCAATAGTTTGTGCAAAGCTCGCAGTCCGTCGAGCGATTGTGTTCTTCAACCAGATGAACTCTCCTCGCGATTTTCTGTGATGGTTATAATCAACTTGTAATTTAATCGCCAAACCCATCTGCTCAGCCTTGAAATGTTAATAAACTCACACTTTTCCACCCAGCGTCTGAGTAACGCCACATTATGAAAATCCTCCGCTCGGATTGCCCCGATGCGCACTCATTATCACCGCAGGAGGGGGACTCTCATAATACGATATCGTTCTCTTGCCTTCTTTATGATGTTTTACTACTAAAAAGAAAATGTGAAATATAACTCATAACTTGAATAAATGAGAAATGGATCCAAAAATATTTGTTTTTCTTTCTTTCTCTCTCTCTCTCTCTCTCTCTCTCTCTCTCTTTCTCTCTCTCTCTCTCTCTATATATATATATGTGTATATATATATATAAGGCCTTGTTACCATGGGAATATTCAGCAATTTTTGGTGGGGTGTGTAGTAAAGTTTCAGGTCCCGTAGTTACAGCCAGTTTCGAATGTTTCTTCCCACAGCGTCTCTGAGTATTGCAGACCTTGTGATGTTTAGGTAGAGGTGGTTGACGAATGGAAAGGAGGGAGTGCGGGAAAAGGGGTGGGAGAGAGTGAAGAAAGATAGAGGAAATGAAGGAAAGGGAAGAGAGAGAAGCAATGGAGAGAAGTAAGGGAGAGAGAAAGAGAAAAGGAGAAGGAACACAAAAGAGATAGAAGGGAGAGAAGTAGGAGAGAGAGAAGGAGGGGGAGAGAGGAGGGAGACAACAGAGATGGAAGGGAGAGAGACAGGAGAGAGAAACATGCAAAACAGGGAGAAGAGAGAGGTGATTGATTTAGGGGCTGAGGAGTTATAAATATCATACAATACAATGTTTGTTGCCATCTCTCCCCTTCTATCTCTCTTCTTTGTCTCTTTCTCCTTTCTCTCTTTCTCATCCCCTCCTCTTTCTCTCCCTCTTCTCTCTGTTTTCCATGTTTCTCTCTCCTTTCTCTCTCCCTTCTATCTCTATTGTCTTCCTTCTCTCTTCGCCTCCTTCTCTCTCTCTCCTACTTATCTCTGTTTCTTCTCTCTCTATTCTCTTCCCTTACATTTATCTTCCTTTCTTCACTCTCTCCCTCTCTCTCTCTCTCCCTCTCTCTCTCTATCACACACTCTCTCCTTTCCACCCATCCCACCTCTATGTACAAAAATTAGGGTTCATTCAAATAGAGCATCATGGGCCACAACTTGGTCACTCACCAGCAGATCATACAACACAGACTGGCATTTCATAATGCTATATCGTGCTGAGACTATTACCCCTCATCCTTTGTATCTGTGAAAGGGACCTCTGAGTCCTCTTGTATTTTAAATGTCTACAATTTCCTCCGGGACAAACATTCCAAGAAGGACACGTCCCATCCTACTTTCTGCTTTTTTTCTGCACGATTAATAATAATGCCAATTTTTACCAACAGTGCTACCTTTGTTGTTTGAGACTGAGCGACATACAATAAGAGATTGTCTATGAATATTTTTGGCCTCCATTTACAGCAGGATTAACCGTGAGTTACCCAATAAACCTCTGCATACCTGTAATAACCGGGCGCGAGAGCACAGATTAAATAACGGAAACTAATTTAAAAAAAAGTTAATTAAAAAAAACGTACATGCTGACTGGATATATCACATACTACAGACATACCAGCACAAAATAATGGCACATGATTAACACTTTAAGACATTTGATTCCACAGAAGAAAAATAAATGGAGATTTATTTTACTGAGGGGATAGTAGATAAGTGGAACAGCCTCCCAGCAGAAGTGGTAGAGGTTAATACAGTGAGGGAATTTAAACATGCATGGGATAGACATACGGCTCCTGAATCTAAGGTCTGAGATGAAGAATAATACAATGTACAATATGAGTGGCGGCACTTCCGGTGACATTATTTCCCCTGTTCAGGAGAGAGGACGTCATCGAAAGCACAACAATTTTGCCCTAAGGCGACCTATAGCCAAAATGGCGGCTCTTGCGTTGATGTGGCTGAAGATAGACGATAAAAGATAAAGGAGAGAAGATGAAAGGCAGAAGGTAGAAGAGAGAGAAGATGAAGAAGACGTGGAAGTGGTCAGCAGAGAAGGTGGGAAACATTTAGAAAGCGTGAGAGAGAGAGAATGAATGAGAATGTAAGAAAGGGAATGTAAGAAAGTGAATGAGAGTGAACAGGGCAGGGCTGGCAGCCCAAGGCCTGGGGGACAAGTCTAGTCAACTGGCCCAGTCACTCCACCGGCGCCTAATGAAATCAAAGCGGCCGGCGTGCACGCACCACACCGCCCAAAGGCTGTGCCTCAGCTCTTCATCTCACCCCTTTTAAGATGTGGGACAAAGAGCTGAGGCACAGCCATTGGGTCTGACTGCCGCATGATGCAGGGGCGTACCGAGAGTATTTGGCACCTGTGGCATATACTGTATGTGGCACCCCCCCCACACACACTTTAAAACTGCATAGTTTCTATGGTTAGGCAAACATTGACAGGGGTACAGCATAACTATTATATACTGAGGCACACATTAACGTCAATGCGTGCCTATCACTAAACATTCAGCCAGACGCTGACAATACTGCACTACAACCCCTATCACTATATACTAAGCCAAACATTGATGTGGTGTAGGCCTACCGCTTCAGTGACTGGCTTAGTATATAGTATGGATGCACCGAAATGAAAATTCTGGACCTAAACTGAAAATTCAGCATTCACTTAGCCAAAACCAAAAAAAAAAACCCAAAAACTTTAAAATACTTTATTAAAAGTAACTCACCAAAATTAGACCAAAAAAAAATCAACAATATTAATTAATTTATATATATATATATAATTAACAGCAATCACACTCCTATCATGCCCAGGTTCTAGCATGTGCTGGCTGACTTAGCATGATAGGAGTGTGATTGCTGTTTGCAATATATATATATATATATATATATATATTAATTATTCCGTCCAATAAAAGTGTTGTTAACACACCAAAGTTGGACCAAAAAAAATTAACAGCAATCACACTCCTATCATTCCTAGGCAGCCAGTATATGCTGAAATCTGGGCTTGAAAGGAATGTGATTACAGCCTCCCTATGCCATGCTATCGCCCAACACTTACACATCCATGCTATCTGAAACCCTCATTCACAAACATTAAGCATAACACCCATCACTCTCACACACTATCCACTCTCCCTGAATCTTGTCCTACCTTTCTTCTGTCACTGTCACTTTTCCTCCTCCTCCTCTTCGTTCTTCCTCTTCTTCTGTGTCCTTTCCTTCCGGTGCGGAAGATGGTGGGCGTGGCTTCAGTGTTTTTCTCAAATCCCGGCACACAAGTCCTGACGCACAGCCACAGTTGCTGCGCCGGCACCCCTCAGATGAGCGGCAGCCGGGGCGGGCTGCCCCCCCGCCAGGTTCGCTACCGGCACGACGGCCGCATTCAATCCAGCCGTAAAATAAGCCCACCGGCCCAGATTCAGGGCGGCCTGGGGGGCAATTGTCCCCCTGCCCCCTGGCCCAGCCCACCCCTGAGAGTGAATGTGGCCAACAAATTTAACCCCCAATTGAAAATGCCCCCTCAATTTTCATCAGAATGGGCACGGAACGAAATTTGTTGCCTGAAAACTAATGGGCCAAAAAAAAATGTGTATCGGTTTTGGGCCATTTGCACATATCTACTCTCTGTATATATATATTTGATGTGTTGGGGTGTCTTCTAGGGCCAGACAATGGAATTAACCCTTACATTTCTACCTCATACAAAGTCCTTCCTGAAAGTGTCCAGAAAGGAAATCAATCACTTAAAGAAAAGTGCTCTGCCGCGAATAGGAAAGGCCATTATGGAAATGTAATTCCCCACCCCCATACTTATATATGAACAATCGAGGACAAAGACAGAGTTAACCGCATGGATAGCTTTTTCCTTCAATAAAAAAAAAAACTAAATTATACAGTTCTGGGGCGGAAAAAAAACTTTAAATATGCCATTATGCCCTTGTAGCTAATCTCTCGCTGTGAAATCAAATGTGTTATTGATTATGATATCGGTACATTAGGTAAGAGTGAAAGCAGTGGAGACGCGTTATCACGTTTCAAAATTACTTTTCACGCTTTGATGTTATGGGAATGGTAACGGGAAGAAGAATCCGGGCGTTTTAATCGAAGTACAAGGAAACCCCTGCGGTTTAAATGATTCACCGAGTCCGGGTAAAAGAATGGCGTCTCCAATTGTTATTTATCATTCGGCAGCCGGAGTCACGGCCGTGATGTGGTTTTTAGTGGTACTTATCAATCACGGCTCGGCTCTTGATATCTCAAGACTCGATTTTGAGCGTTTAGGTAGATATCTTCAGGGCAGGAATATTAAACCAATATTTTTTACGGCGCGGGGGGGGAGGGGTTATAAAAAAAAAAAAAAGCTCACGGGGAGAAAAAAAGGATTTGTGCTTGTGGTATAGAGAAAAGGGACACATTAAATGGATGTGTATTTTATGAAAAAAAATAGAAAGAAATCTTGTTTACTTTAAAGAAAGAGAAGGATTAGAACAAGGACGTAATTTAAATCTTAAAGGTCAGAGGTTTAGGATGAAATGAAAAAAAGATTTAATTTACTGAGGAGGTAGTAGATCGGTGGAACAGCCTCCAAACAGGGCTGATGGACTTAGGTCTTTTTTTCAACCTTATGTAAACAGAAATGTCACGTGACCCCGCGGTAAAACCGAGGCTGCTGCACAGGGTGCGCAAGCAGCCAGAGAGAAAGCTGCAGGAGAGATGAGAGGTAAGCGGGGGCGGGATGTATGTATATGTGTTTGTATTTATGTATGTATGTATGGATGTGAGCATGGATGTGTAAGTGGGGTGAGACGGAGTGTGTTAGTGAGTATGAGTAAGTGTGTGTAATTTATGTAAATGTGTTTGCATATGTTGTATGTTGAAAGGGGGGGCAAAAAAGGTAAAGACCAGTTGTGTGGGGGGGGCAATGATGGCACAGACTAGCGGTTGAAGTTGGGCAGCCCGCGGCAATTTTTGCACTAGGGCCCCGTGGTTTCTAGTTACACCCCTGTGTCCAATACATAAATATTAAATGGGGCTTTTGCTGTGCCACAATCTTGCAGAATTGGATATAAAAGAAAATATGTTTTTTATTGTCTTGTTATAACCTGTATGGACCGTTTTAATTTCATATCCTTGAATTATTGAAGCTTTCCTCCATGAGAGTTAACAAATCAAAGCACTTACCTGACACAGAAGATGCATCCCTGCTGCAGCAGCTGCCCTTCTCCTTGGTGATGGTGACCTGACATTTCTTGCCACTGATTGGCTGCTTGAAGAAAAGTGGCCAGAAAAGTGCTCCCATTAAAGTGAACGGGGGGACCCGCCACGCATACGCACGGGGTCTGTAACATGCAGGCAACGCATCTCCTGCACGGCAAATACCTGGGGGGGGGGGGGGGGGGGCAAATAGCCGTCCACATGAAAACCTAAAGGGACCACACAGCTGGAGTGTCCCTTTAAACTAAGAGTATCTTTACCCGGAGAACTGGCCATCAGATATTAACCTAATCACGTCAAGCAAACAGTGTAATAAGGGCTGATTGAGGCGAGAGATTGAGTTTCTCGTGCATTTGACGACCTCTTTTTTAATTACTTGGCGTTGTAAAGAACATTCTATTCATTCTGATTGCCTCTTGTAACGATTCCTTTCTAAACATTCTTTGTCATTGTGCCTGCATTAGCCAGAGAGCGCTCGGGCGTTTGTTAATTGTAGCAATGCGCGTTCATTCATGTGCCGGTTAATATTCCGTGCCGCTCCTTGTTCCAGTAATTCATTGCATTTTAAGTTGATTGTCCTATTTTTTTTCCCTGAGTCTGTTGATTGCACGGAAGGTCCGTGTGATGCATCGCAAGTGACGTACTCTGCCGGTTCCTAACACCCCTGTGCCGGATGTCAGAACTTTTTATTGTCCGCGTCTCTTATTATCCACTTTAGTTGCGCAAAACAGAAAGACCAGACATCTTTCTTTCTCAATTCTCTATAATATGATCTGCGAACAGTCTTTTAAAAAATGATTTGCTTTCCGGAACGTCAAGTTCTCCAACTTCGCTTGTTCATTCACATTCAATTATCTAAAGTTTTGGGGGGGTTAAATATTTTTGTACCTGTAAGTAATGTTAAGTAACTCTGTATTAGTAGTCTCCAGTCGTCTCTAGGTAAAGACCACCTAAAACCAACCAAATTCTCAAAAAAAAACACACAAAAAAACCATCTAAAGATGCTTGGTATGTGTAGCAAGGATTTAGGCCTAGGCCGACTAAGCCCAGGGTTTGGGTGGAAGGTCCAAGGTGCAGCAGTCCCCCACCACAAAACCAGGGGCAGACTGTTATACCTGGAAACTCTCTGGAAACAGCTACCCATGCTTGCCCCCAAACAGTCTGCCTGTGCCATCTCTGCCCCCACTTACACATCCATCCTTTCACACACACATATTCATTCAGTCACAGATACTCATTCACAAATATTCATTCATACATTTCAAATATGTCTAGATCGTCAAAAAAAAAATATAGGCTTTCCATTGCAGTAAATTACAATTCAAATTCCAAAAACATCTTATTTGGAAATTTCAAACCTGCCCTAAACAAGGTGTTACTTTGTAATTATAGTACGTTTCATCTAATTAATTTAATCATCAGCCCATACGATAATCCAAAGAAATTGCGCCGGCCTTGATTTTTTATTATCTTCTAAGATACATGAGGATAATTACTTAGGGGACAAACAGGAGACAAACTTCTGCGAGCAAAATTCGTGATCCATCAGCTGTAAAGTCTTTTTTTTCCTCTTCCCCACAGCGTCCGAACCCGCTGGGCCGCCTGTAAACCTCAGGCGATGCCGCCTGGAACTCACATTTATCTGTCATCTCTCTCTGTTTCAGGATGACTAATTATGGAGTCCTTCATAGATCAAATTTGGAAAACTCTGGGTGAAATTTCAAAAAATGTATGCGACTTTCAACAAATATTAAAATAAATTAAAATTAAATAAAGAATGATTTTTTTTTTCTGTGCTGAAAGATCAGCAAGTTCCCTCATTCTCTGGCATTCTCTATTTGCATTTTCTAACTACGCAACAATATTTTATCTTGGGGTCGTCATCCATCAGGGTCCAAAGACAAAAGTTATTCTGTTATAAGGCTTTGCATCTGAAGAGATTTTACACAGAAGCCTAAAATCTACTGTATTTACAGCTTAAAATGTCAGTAAACGCCTTTATATTAGACTTGGGCACCAGGGGGCTCTTCGTGTTCGTCTTCGTGCTCGTCTTCGGCAAAAAAAAAAACTTCGTATTCCGCGAATATTCGCCTGGTCCTGTCTTCTCTTCGGGCGAATATTCGCGGACATTCTTCGTGTTCGGGTTTTCTTCGTTTTCCCCGGTTAAGGGGTTAAAACGGGGTTAAAGCCGCTCTGGCGCCAGGAGTTTAAATGTCCGTATGAGCAACTCTATTGGTCGTCAGCAGGGGGCTCGTCTGCCATTGGTTGATGGCAGACGAGCCCCCTGCTGGCGACCAATAGGGTCGCTCGTTCAGACTATTAAACTCCTGGTGCCGTAACTTACCCGGCACATCCCACTGGTCTCCCTGTTCTATCATTTATTAACTGATAGAACAGGGAGACCAGTGGGATCTGTCGGGTAAGTTGCAGCATTGGGATTTTAAAAGTCTGTACGAGCGACTCTGTTGGTCGCTCGTACAGACTTTTAGAGTCCTGGTGCTGTAACTTACCCGGCACATCCGACTGGTCTCCCTGTTCTATCAGTTAAATGTCCGTAGGAGCGAACAATAAAGTCGTTCGTAAGGACATTTAACTGATAGAACAGGGAGACCAGTGGGATGTGCCGGGTAAGTTGCAGCATTGGGGGTTTAAAAGTCTGCACGAGCCACTCTGTTGGTGCAGACTTTTAAAACCCCAATGCTGCAACTTACCCGGCACATCCCACTGGTCTCCCTCCTTGTTCAATTAATTAAATGTCCGTACGAGCGAACAATAAAGTCGCTCGTACGGACATTTAACTAATTGAACAGGGAGGGAGATCAGTGGCATCGGCAGGGTAAGTTGCAGCATTGGGGTTTTAAAACCTCAATGCTTCAACTTACCCGGCAGATCCCACTGGTCTCCCTCCCTGTTCAATTAGTTAGGGGTTAACTTTATTTTTTAAAGGGTTAAGGGGCCGTGCAAGTGAGCCTATTGGTCGCTTGCACGGCCCTTTAACCTATGGATTTCCGCTCCCGTTAACCCCTTCGATGCTGTGTTAGATAACGCAGCATCGAAGGGGTTAACGGGAGCGGAAATCCATAGGTTCGCTGGCAGGGGTTACAAAGACCGTGCGAGTGAGCCTACTGGTCACCTGCAGGGTCTTCCTCTGGCATCAACCAATTGGTTGATGCCAGAGGAGGTCCCTGTAGGCGACCAATAAGCTCATTCGCACTGCCCTGTAACCCGTGACGGCGAACCTGCGGATTTCCACTTCCGGGAACTGGCGCGAAGCCGCGAAGACAAGGTAAGTTAGAAGAGGGGGGGAGAATGGTAGACGAAGACGATCACGAAGATCTTCGTGGTGTGTGTCTTCGTCTTCGCCTACGTTTTACCGCCACCGTCTTCTCTTCGGCGTGTCTTCGGAACGAACACGAAAACGCACTCTTCGTGTTCGTTTCCATGTTCGCCCGAAGAATGCACAAGTCTACTTTATATATATTTTTTATAACTATATCATATTTTATAGGAGTCCCAATAGATATGTTAAGGATATCAGACTTCAATGTCCATCCTTTTCTTGTTTCGCATTTTTATTTAAAATTTAGCGAATAGAAAATGCATGAAAACACAGAATAAAAAAAATATGACCAATTTAAAATTAAATCTAAATTCGGATTTTTTTTAGCAAATCAAAAACATTAGACCAATAATGAACAGAAGTCAATAACATTTCTGTTGCACCTGAGAATTATAAAAGATCATAAGACGGCTATTTCTGAAAGGCATTAAAACCCAATAAATATCCCCGATCTGTTGTAGTTTACTAAAGGAGGCCTCGTACAGAGCGAGTATTTCACGGGAGCCGCAGAACACGTCACCAACCCGCGGGGGGCTGATTATTTTTATGATGATCTGATAATCAGATGAGTCAGTCTGCTGTGATGTTAATGCTCAAGCGTCGGTTCATCTTCTGAATTTAAACTGATGGGAAATACGTCATGAGATGGAGAAAAACGTTATGGTCGCAAGAAAACTGTTGCTCTTTGAGTTTTTCCTTCACCTCTTTAAGGATAAAGAAGTTATTTGATGAGATCATTTTCAGCATTTTTGCTGCATCTGGAATTCCTCTCTTTCATGTATATTGTTCCAATGGCCCTTTATCACTCCCATCACTCCTGTGTTCCAATGGCCCTTCATCACTCCCATCACTCCTGTGTTCCAATGGCCCTTCATCACTCCCATCACTCCTGTGTTCCAATGGCCCTTCATCACTCCCTTCACTCCTGTGTTGCAATGGCCCTTCATCACTCCCATCACTCCTGTGTTCCAATGGCCCTTCATCACTCCGATCACTCCTGTGTTCCAATGGGCCTTCATCACTCCCATCACTCCTCATTTCCAATGGCCCTTTATCACTCCCATCACCCCTGTGTTCCAATGTCCCTTTATCACTCCCATCACCCCTGTGTTCCAATGGCCCTTTATCACTCCCATCACTCCTGTGTTCCAATGGTCCTTCATCACTCCCATCACTCCTGTGTTCCAATGGCCCTTCATCACTCCCATCACTCCTGGGTTCCAATGGCCCTTCATCACTCCCATCACTCCTGTGTTCCAATGGGCCTTCATCACTCCCATCACTCCTCATTTCCAATGGCCCTTTATCACTCCCATCACCCCTGTGTTCCAATGGCCCTTTATCACTCCCATCACCCCTGTGTTCCAATGGCCCTTTATCACTCCCATCACTCCTGTGTTCCAATGCAGACGAGGAAAGGATTGAAGATTGAAAAGAGAAGAAAGAAGAGAAGGGAAGGGAGAAGACAGAAGAAGGAGATGCACATGAAAACGCAGAAGAAGATGTGAACGCGGAAGTTGCCGGCAAAGAAGTTAGGGAAACAGAGTGTGTGAGAGAAAGCGTGAATGAGAAAGACAATGTAAGGGAGTGAGTGAATGAATGAAAGTGAGTGCTGGCAACGGGCAACATATTTCATTCCGGAATTTTACAGCTGAACCGAACGGGCAAGGGATGAAAATTGTTGCCTGAAAACATATGGGCCAAAATTGTTTGAATCATTTTTGGCCCATTTGCACATGTCTAATAAGTGCTGCTGATTTTACCGGGAAAGGAATGAGTGAAGCAAAGCCAGTCCGTAATAAACATCATACGACAGCTTCTTTAAAGATACTTACAAACAAATAATAAGACGTTAACGTCGGTAGAACACAACACAGAGAGCTAATACATGAAAAAAGTATTTATTGTCCCCAGCAGATAAATTCTTCTTTTGAATTCTTTTTGTTTCAAGTAGAAAACATGCAATTTTATGCAAACCGCTGTTTTTCTGACACTCTGTGTTACAGAATGCTCCTTAAGGCTGTTTTTCAATGGAAATCTGATACAAAATTCTGATGACGAATTTCAATCAAAAAAGTTATTTCTGACTATAACCTTATCTTTAGCACAATTTGAAGTTGCCGGGGAACGCACCGGATCAAAGAATCGAGAAAGATCTATGCTGCGAAGGCCATGAGTATTCTCTCCTTCACGCTTTACCAATTGTCATACTAAACCGCTTGCGTGTGTATGTGTCCTTCCGTGACCTTATTCCAAGACAAAAACAAAAGCTGGGGTTTTTTTGGCAGAAAGAGTCAAATGATTCCCAAGTCTTATCTCTTATAAACTGAATTCGACCCCGAGCTTTTGTTTGTCACAGTTGGATACGTTCCTTTTGGCAAGACGATCACCGTACAACACCAAACATATCTGCATATTGTAACAACGTGTGATTC
This sequence comes from Spea hammondii, assembly GCA_029215755.1. Taxonomy (NCBI): domain Eukaryota; kingdom Metazoa; phylum Chordata; class Amphibia; order Anura; family Pelobatidae; genus Spea; species Spea hammondii. The sequence continues at coordinate 114,921,479 of JARDYJ010000005.1, forward strand.
AAATCAACAGAGCTACAATTACCCCCGGGGCCAGCGGCAGAATCCTCATACCTAGGAAGGGAATATTTGCCAAAACTCATGTAGGATTCTTAGGATTCTTACGAAATCTTTTTGTGGAAAAAGGTAACCACATGAAATATTATTATTTAATCGTATATAAAAACCCACATGGAATGTACAGAAGTTTTACTTTATTGAGAGGAGATTACGCCACTACGTCAAAGTACCCCAATATTGGCGAGTCCTATGTGATCCTAACATGGCTGGATTGTTATTGTAATTGTAAATATTCTGCATTGGAATTCGTCTTATGAATCTCCGAAAAGAAGGCCAGACCCCAGCGAAACTGAAGAAAGCGAAGCAACGAGCTACAAATGTTCTTCTGAAATTCACGGGCTCTTTCACTCCCATTTTCTCATACTTTCTGTCTCTCGTATTTTCTTGTTCTTCATCTTCTTGTTCTTCTCTTTTCTCTCCTGTGTCTTCTTTCTTCTCTCTTTGTCCACATCCAGACAAATGGCAGAGCTTCTGGTGACATCTCTCCCCCGATTTTAGTATTGGGGGAAGGGACGTCACCGGATGCTCTGTTTTTAACCTGGGGTGAACATCCACCAAAATGGAATAGCTTCTGGTGATGTCCTCCCCCACCAGAGGCTCGGGAGGATTTATCAATGGAGATGCGGACGAAGAAAGAAGAGATAAAAGAGAGCATAGAAACCTAGAATCTTCAGTCAGATCGGCCCGTTTCTCCTGCTGTAAAGACTCAAACCTTAATCAGTCGTTGGTCTCGTCCTAGATTCAGGAGCCGTATGTCTATCCCGCGCATGTTTAATACCCTCACTGTATTACCCTCTACCGCTTCTGCTGGGAAGAAAAAAAGAATCTTTAAGTAACCTTTAGCTGACTACAAGAGTAATTATTCCTTGTTTTAAAGTCGGCTGAATCGCCACAATCTGTTTTACATGCTAAATCTCATGTTTTTCTACGATCATCAGTCTCCGCAAATTTGAAATAGCAGTCCTCGTTTCTGCCGGTGTCGCTAATTAATTTAGAAATGCTGCTCCGGGTTTGTTAATTAGCATGTTTCTGAAGATCCCCGGAGCCCTCCCTACCAGTTACAATATTATGCAGATTCTTATTAATAATCCTTCTCGCTGCAAATTAATCAAATATCGAGATGGATATATCCACAGTCACGGTCATTTCTGAATGTTTGTTAATTTTCTTATTTTAAGTGTATTACTAGGTTCTCCTTAAAGAAGCCAAAGCAGACAGAGCTACAAAAATATTTCAAAAAAATAGTAAGAATAAATAAATGAAAATTAAATTAAAAAAAAATTAAAGACTCCAGCGATGTCACAATGACATCATAAGGGGGACCATCCAGTTTCAAGAGAGATCCCTGTAAAAAAAATGTAAAAAATATTTAAAAAAATAAATACTAATAATTTTTGAGTAGAAATGTAAAAATAGGTGCCCAAACATCTTATCCTCTCCCCCTAGAAATATACATTAAAAAAAACCTCTCTTATCCCCAATCCAAACTTAAAAAATAAGAAAAAAGTGTACAATGTAAAGGAGCATTTTATTTCTTTAAACAATTTTTAAAAAATGATGAATGTGGGTTATTATTCTACTCTTGGAACATAAATCAGAGTTTCTTTTTATTTGTGGAAGAAATCCTAACTAAAATTGCAAAAAAAATCTTTTTATATTTTGTACTGTTTTTGACATATTATTTATAAGTACCATATGCAAAAAAGTGGTATAAAGAGAAAGTCCCATCTGTCCTTGAAAACACAATATATAATAATTTGTGTTTGCACATGAAACGTGGAAAAAGGAGAATTATGGTTGAACAACGATATGCTAAAAATGGCAAAAAAGCTCTGGTCACCCCAAGGGGGTAAAACCCCTCCGTCACAAACACACCTTACTGAGCATCCAATAATTATATTCTGTCTGACATTCAGGTGAGGGCGACCAAAATGGTCTACATGATTAAAGACGGTCAGTAACGACTATGGGATCTTAACCACTTAATGACAAAGCCTGCACATGTTTTCAATGGGTTTAGGGACCTCCCATTGTCCTTAAGCGGTTAATATGCCCGGCTATGGGGAGAGAGAAGAGAGAGAGAGGTTGGGGAGAGAGACGGAGGAGAGAAAAGAGAGAGAGAGAGAGAAGGGATAGGAGAGAAGAAAGCACAAGAGGGTTTCCATCAGCTGCACATTATAACCTTTCCATGTTTAACTAATATCTTAAAGACAGAACTTAATATGCCCGGCTTTGGGTAGAGAGAAAAGAAAGAGGGTGGGAGAGAGAGATGGAGGAGAGAAAGAGAGAGGGGGGGTAGGAGAGAAGTAAGCACGAGAGGGAAGTTTATTATCAATCGGTTTCCATTAGCCGCACATTCTAACCTCTCCACGTTTAACTAATACCTTAAAGACACAACTCGAGACGACTCATGGTTGAGTAGATGACAAGCACTCATCTTCACACGGAGAAGAAAAAGCCATCTGTGGGCTGTCATGGCCTCATCGCTAGCAAATGTATAGATCAAATGCTGCTGGTGTCTGGTCTTCGTAGAACAGCCGTGTATCTACCCCTCAGAGTTCCAACAGAGCTAAAATAATAAACCCTACTTTGTATGAATTACAGTCTGAGCTTCAATTGTTTCTAATCAAATGTTTTGTGGAGTTTTGCATTCATTTGGCTAAATGTGTTATTTTTATTGCCTTTGGGAAATATCATCACTCGAAATAAATATATTTGATGAGCAGGAAAACGTCTAAACAAATGATCCCAGAGAAATAAACTGCTGGAGAATTCACGCGGGAGGCATTACTTGGCTGAGCGGATGATTAAAAACAGATACACTGACACCGGCTGTTCCGTAAAATGACATAATTAAATATGATTACACCCAACGCTAAGTAGGATTAATTCCAGGAAGTAAGGAACTGACCCAGAGCTCACCGAGGATCTTCAGAACGGTCGTTTCCCCCCCATCTTTGTATCCATCAAACAAGATACTTTTAAATATCATTAAAAACATAGATCCCATTGACAGATCGGCCCCCGATTAACGACCTTAATCAGTCGTTGGTCTCGTCTTAGATTCAGGAGCTGGATGTCTATCCCCTGCATGTTTAATACCCTCGTTGTATTACCCTCTACCACTTAGGGCAGTAGAACCCTGCGATACCCTGATATCCAGCAAACATTCTAACCTCCTAGAAAAGAGGGGCATCAGGGGAGGAAAAACAGACACAGGGATTTGGGGACCAAAGAAAGACTGGCCCTCGTTGAGATACTTGGGAGGTATGTTTCTTTGTCTACTCTGTGGGGGCCAACGTAAGTCTTGGGGGAGTACTGGCATTGGGATGGCGGGGTGGATCCTTTAATAGGAGTTAAAGGCCTGGGGTAAAAATGTTTGCATCATACCCGGGAACTTTCTAGATAAGCAGCCCCTGAGACTCTTGAAATATTAACCCTTTAATAGCCCATCGCGAAGATTCCATGAGGAGACTCGCCCCCATGGCTCTAATACCGGCCCTGATGGAAATCTTGACTTGTCATTATTAAAGATAATTAATAGATAGATAGATAGATAGATAGATAGATAATTAAAAGATATTAAAGATACACTTAATGAAGTCACCTGCATTCAAGCAGGGGGAAAATATGAAGGACTCGGCTCCAGACAGTGGGACCCTGAGAATCTGCCTCTTTACCCTGAGATTGGGGCAAAAACTTATGCTCAAACCCTGAGAATTCCCAGGCATGCCCCCCATGCATGTAAGGGGTACACCATATATTTAAAGGGTTATTCGCTCCTTAGTGATAACAACTATGAGTCTGAAACCTGGCACTTACACCGTATGTATTATTGCTCAGTAAGTATAATATTGTACCAGCACAGTAGTGAAATTTCATCATTCATTCTGTTTTAAATGACGATTTAATTTGTATAGTTAAGTTACGCAACTGACTGATTCAGTTTCGAACGCTGTCAGCGCCTACACAATTGTGAAATTCGTACAGATTAATTCTGTGTACTTAAAGGATGATTATCAGCGGTGAAATTATTTTAAAGACTAACGTAAAACATACTGAACCTATTAACCTCGAATTGCATTGGAGGACTAGGTGGGGTTTTATTTTTTTTTCATCAGATGATCTGGCATTTACCAAATTTTCATAGAAAGGGCATAATAATATAGTATTGTAGGTTAAAATTAAGTAAAAAAGGAAAAACATCAGAATCCAAGAAATTAAAAGAAAGATTTCTATTTGTAGAATGGTTTGAGATGCCGAGAGCCCAAATATTACCTCTTGAACCCTTATGGTCTATTCACAAAAAAGTCAAGTAGTCAGTCAAGATTAGGGTTACCTTGACTAACCAGACTCAAATTCAGTCGCATGCCTTTGTATGTTAACACTTGCAAAACAGCTCAAAGATTCACCACTCTGTGACTTTACATTGTGCGAGTTTCAGGCGAGGGCATGTGAGTTCAATGTCATTGCCCGCAACTCAGAAAATGAACACTCCCCACATTACATTTGATAATCACCAATAAGTAAATAAATAACTTTAAAAAACTGGGACACCAGGACACCGTTTTTACCAAGGCGATGATTGGAGGTGTTAAATACAAGGCATGCCCCTTCGTTGTCCCCAAACCCCTGCCAATTAGGGAAAAAATTTAACAAAAAATCCATAGGAGGAGCACAGAGGGCCATCACAATGAAGCCATTATATATATGCAAAAATATTTTCAATCTCTTTATCCCAGCATTAATATGTTCTGAAGATCCAATAAACTGCTCTTGAAGGTAAGTACTTATTAAACCTGTCTCATATTTTCACTTTTTATCTTTAACTGACCTAAAATAACAACACGTCGCGCATGGACACGCTTTGAAATGAAACATAAGCACAGATTAATTTAAGAACCAATTAAAACGTTGCTCAATGTAAGTTTTGATAAAATTAAACCAATAGATTTTTACTAACAGAAACCATAACTAATCACCTAATGAACTTTTTTCATCCAAAATCCAAAATAAAACTGCCTAATAAAAATCCTAAACGTAATATAATCTTTCTTTGAAATGTAAAACATGAACGTCAAACTTAAAATCCCAACATTCAGGATGATTTAAGGAATGATTACATTGTTAAAGTGATTATTGATTTAAAAAAAATATATTCAATTTGTTTTGCTAAAAAGAAGAAATGGCAAGTAATTGTGTTGTTCCTTTCAATGAAGAAAAGTGCCGTACGTTGATTATTTTATCCGATTTTTCCTACATTGTTAAAATTTAATTTTTTACTTTTCACCATATTTAAGTCGTTTTCATGAAAATACTTGACATGTCAAAAATCATACTAAATCCGAAATAAATACACAATACAAACAGGGTAGAGATTCAACGGACATAGTATTTATTTTTTTAGATAAATACCCATGTCTGCCTTTTGCTTTCCTCTAACTGTGTAATGCTGGGGGTAATGCTCAGTAGCAGTCATAAAAAAAGAGAACTATTAAAATAATAACCTGCGTTTAGCAGTTAAAGCCCTTTTACGCTTCCTTTTCAAACTAAATCAAAGAAAACCAAGATGTGATGTTCCTGGTGAAAATGGCGCTGCTACGATGTATCCGGTCTTCTCCGAGGGGAGGCTGTCTACTCTGTTACATGGTATCAGACAGAAGGGAGCAAGCTATGTCGGTTAGACAAGTGCATGGAGACCAGAATCGATTAGGATAAATTTATCGTTTTTTTTCTTGCCTTACTTTTTTAAGCAACAAATGTAGTTTCCTGCACTTTCGGATCCAACAAAGATTCTTAGGTTCTTTTGGTTTGGAAATGAAGTCTCTGGCTATGGCTTCCACTTGCTCTTTTTATTTTAACGACTTGGAATCTGGCACAGATTGTTTTCTAGGAACTTTGCCAACATTAAATTGGCATCTGTTACATTTTGTTGGAGTCATAAACGCTAACAAGCAACCACTTGGAGCCTTGGTCAGATTTGCTGGGAACTTGTCCAAAAGTCAACCACTGTTTGTTAGCTTTTATTACTCCAATAAAATGTAACAGGTGCTAATAAACTGTTTCACACCAACATACTAACAACACAACAATGATATTTCGATTCACAATCTCTGTGTGTTACTGTATAAATATATGAGCAATTTCTGCTTCAAATGCATAAAATGCCGAGGAAGAGACTTAGTCTCGAAAGTTTGCAACCCATTATACGTCAGCGAGCCAATAAAGGTATCATCTTTACCAAACTTGCTTTCCCTAATAAACTCTTGGCAAAGTTCCCAGAAAATCTGTGGGGGGAAATCAGGCAAATAAATTAAATATTTTATATCTCCTCATTCAGCTTTTTAAATTAAAAATTCTGAAAAAAAAAATTTCATGCAGAAATCTAATGTCGAGCAGGCTGTCTATACAGTATCCAGTCGATTATTGGCTTGACCTTGGTCAGTCCAGTCAAACATTGGCCACAAATACTGTACACCTGTATGTTGGGATCTACCTCTATCCACCATAGACCGGAAGATATATTTTATTAATTTCTAGCCTTAAATAACGGTGTATGGTACAATTATTTTTTTGTATTAAAGGTGTAACGACTCCAGCGTCCGCGGGTGGGCTGTTTGACATCACATATGGTACCAGAAGCCGGGATCATAAGGCAACATTTTAACTTAAACACACGACCCAGGAGAACGACGAAGATGAAAGCGAAGGAATGCCGACACACTGCGGATTTACCTCAAAAGGAATATTTCCCTCTTTCTTCTTAAAGTGGGAAGAAGTTGAAACTTTAAAGGCTGCATTCAGTACAAGAACAGAGGAATGGCCCCCTGATAGACCCTAATTAGCGCAGATTATGCGGTACACAGTTTCCCAGCAGATTAAAAATTAGAGCTCTCGCAAATCATACTTAAAAGCAGAAAGGGGGAAAAAAATTGTAAGGTTTTTCTGAAATGACTTTTGTATTTTCAATGTCATAATTAATGTCAATTGTTTACGTCAAATGTTCGGGACTGTCACAGGGCTTTAACTGCTAATGTATCAGACCCTTTCAACCGTAATATATATATCAACATTTTTTTATTTTGATAAGCTTTACCCGTAATCGGCGTATTTTTTTGAACACTATTCTCTTCAAGATAAGTGCAGGGTCTCAACAAGTGATGGTTGTTTTTGGACAGCGCAGGAATGAGAATTCAGATAAAATGTCTAAAATTAGAAAATAAGTAATAATGGATTAAATAAAAAAAAAATGTTGAACATTTTTTTCTTTAGGACAAGCCAACAAATGCATGAGCTCGCTCAACTCCTCTGGACCATCTTGAGACATCGACCCGAATCTTAGCTATTATTGAAGGGGTCCCAACAAGGGGTTAATGCGGAGCCAAGAAGTCCTTTTTTTTAGGGTTAATATTTCGGCCCTTGATGTTGATGTTTTCAAAATGGAAACTGAAAAAATGAAGGCACCAAACCAAAATGTTGTCTTGGCGCGCTTCTCGACGACTTTTTTTACGCAACCGGAGGAAAAATTGGTTAGAAGAACCTTCGGCTGATGACGAGAGTCATTATTCCTTGTCTTAAAGTCGGCTGAATCGCCACATTCTGTTTTACATGCTAAATCTCATGTTTTTTCTACGATCATCAGTCTCCGCAAATTTGAAATAGCAGTCCTCGTTTCTGCCGGTGTCGCTAATTAATTTAGAAATGCTGCTTCGGGTTTGTTAATTAGCATGTTTCTGAAGATCCCCGGAGCCCTCCCTACCAGTTACAATATTATGCAGATTCTTATTAATAATCCCTCTCGCTGCAAATTATTCATACATCCCATTTCCAAGACAAAACGGGACGACCCTTCTTGGGAGCAGACATTGTTTTCTCTGGAAAACACTTTTCTTTTTGTTTGTTAAATCATTCGAGGAGATGTGTAGAAACAGAATAAGCTTTATGGCGCCCAGCCATAGAGCCCCCCATAAGAAGAGACCCTATCATGGTTTACAGCAAGATAACTAGGACATTACTAGACCAGGGGTTCCAAATGTAGTACTTTTTTTTTGAGGTCTCGCTATTACTTTGCTCAGAGGGTGGTAGATAAGTGGAACAGTCTCCAAGCAGAGATGGCAGAGGCTAATGCAGTGAGGGGGTAGACATGCATGGGATAGGCCTATCACTCCTGAGACCAACGACTGATTAAGGTTTGTAAAAAAAAATGTCATGGTGTTTTGGGGCTTTTAGTTTTATTTCCCCATTTTATAGTAGAAGTTGGACGGCTGAGAACAATGAAATTCCACAATAGAATTCTGAGAAATATATTTGATGGTCTAAACCTTTTTTTTTTTTTTTTTTTTTTTTTTACGCTTCACTAACTGTGATTTTGTACAAATTCTCATGATAATAATAATAAATTAATAATTTAAGTTTGGATTTACAGGTTACTTCGGCAGTAGTTGAGTTTGGCCACAGAGTCCGCTTTGTAATTATTGTGGGATCACGGCTGCTAAACCTGGGGTGGCCACCCGGAGCTGGGCAAACACAATTGCAAAAGAGTTCTATCCTGAGTCTCCCCTAAATAAATTAATTTGGTGGGGGAATGGATATACGGGTGAAGTTATTGTTCCTGCTTTCCTTCTTCTGGACCCGTTACAAATTTGGTGTTTGAGGCGACCATCTAATTTCTCTTGTGTGAAATCTGTCTCGCGTTTCGAGCCATGATGTACTTTTAATGAATAATATCCAGTGTCCAAGAACGTAGGTAGGTTGTTCTTCTGAAAACATTGGTCAAACCCAAAGAGCTTCCAGGTAGGGGCTTTAACGAGGTAGGGGCTTTAACGAGGTAGTCCCATGTATGATTATGGAACAATAGAAGGTTCTTATGAAGTTCTCCAAATTGTCATACGGCTTAACAACCAAAGCAATGTTACTTTGTAACACGACCAGACTGGGCATGACGGGGGCAGCCCTGGAACTACCTACCAAATCTCGTTGCCCACAGGCAGGGGCGAGAGTGGACTGTTGCTTTCTCCTGGAATTTTGGCCAAGTGACCGCAAAGTTGAAGACACACCTAGTCTGAAATGATGGCATGAAGTGGGGGCAGAGGCGTATCTAGGGTATGGCAGCTATGGCTCGTGCCATAGGCGGCATTTGAAAGGGGGCGCCGGTGAGCGGCTTTTAAACGCCGTCTTTTTTTTTATGCGGAGGAGAGAGAGGGGCGCCTAGCAACGGCTTGGCGCCCCTCATTCTCCTCCACGAGCCCTCTACCTCCGTCCCGGTGCCGGCATTTCATGCTGAGCGCCGTAATATGACGTTATATATTTTGATGCGGAGGAGAGAGAGGGACGCCTAGCAACGGCTCGGCGTCCCTCGTTCTCCCCCGCATAAAAAAAAACCAAAAAACAGCGTTTAAAAGCCGCTCGCTGGTGCCCGCTGCTTCACTGCTGAGCGCCGAAATATGACGTCATATTACGGCGCTCAGCCGTGAAGCAGCGGGCACCGCAGCAGTGCAGGAAGACAGAAGACTCCCGTCGCTGGCCTCAAGGTGAGAGAACTACAAAGGGGGAGAGGAAGAGGGTAGAAAGGGGAAAGGGGTTAGAAAGTGACAAGGGAGGGAGAGGGGGTAGTAAAGAGTGTGAATTAATGTGTGGAAGTTTGGACAGGGGCGCTATTTTCACTAGATACTCCTCTGATTGGGGGTAACATGGAAACATGTCTGAGGATATACATTGTGTCGATGGCTGTCTGAGTCCGTGTTAAGTATAGGCCATTGCTTAATTATTTGGAGAAAATGTATGAGAAAAGCATTCCATACATCTACAAAGTGCACAGAAATAACAGTATAGGGTTGGATGTTCCCTACTATATTTCTATATATTCTCAGGATTTTCGTAAGTATCGAGCTGTTTCTACACAATTCTGCCATTGTGTCGGATTCATCTGGACCACTACATATCAGTTTTCGGTCCTTCGTCAAATAAATGTTCCAAAAAAAACAATAAAATCATATCAAAGGGTGGGAAGATACATTATTTGGAACCCGGAAAAATATGACATTGTCTTTAGAAGTCCAGGAGACGGAGAACAAGTAACTATGTTACCAAGATGAGACACGAACCTTGTTGAAGAGGGAAACCGACACAGAAATTAGGTTAAAGGCCTATTTTAAACATAGAGCAAATGGTTAAAAAAAATAAAAACAATTCCAGGTTTTGCATGTAGCTGACACAGTCAAAAATGTTGTGTGTATTAGATTTAAAACTGATGTTTTTAGCACAAGTCTTGACAAATAAAGGCATTAAAAATGATTTACGTTGAACCTACACGTTAGGGAAAACAGGAATAATCTGTAACTTATCTCGTCTATTAGCCTGGGACCTTTATACCACAGTAACAAAGTGACAAGACTCTATTTATTATGATAAAGGGACCGAGGTGTCGTTGTGGATGGACCTACTGATATATTCCATATAAATTGGAACGATAACTCAAAAACCAGCTGACACTTTCTCTTTATAAAGCTATTAGCCAGGGAACGTATAATCGGAGAACATTACGAAATACGCATCAGCAAAGAAAATCCGTTATTCTACTTTAGAAATGATAAACTTTCTGGATTATTTTTTTCCACTCTTGGAGACCGGTCCCCATTATTGGCCGATGCAGCAGAAAGAAAAACATTTCATAAATTAACGAAATTACAGAAATAAATAAAAATCAAGATTATTTTGTCGAGCGGTTTCCTGTGTACAGGCATTAGGGATGTGTGTTTGTCTTCCTCCAACCTTAAAATATACTACCTGGGAGTTCTCTGAGTTGGACTCGGAGGCTCGGGGTGAAAGAGAGCTTCCCCAGGTCTCCGGGTGACTTTTCTCTTTCTCCAGGCAGGGGAGCAGATCGGCTGCCCACCCACTTCTCCTCCCACTGTCAGCTTATTTAAGGCTATCTGAAGCTAGCCCCACCTCCACAAGAAGCCACTCCCCTAAAAGCGGGCCATTCTAAATTCGAGACCAATAAGAAATCATGTCAGTAATAAATTATTATTATTAATAATTCAATAAGAAATTATTTTATTAAAAAGTATTATTAAAAAAATAATAATAATAAGATAGGAAATGATTGTTATTAATTAATTCAATAAGAATTCATTATTTTCATTAATTAAAGACGTTAATTTTTAGATGTTTAACATGTCATTTGATGAAATAGCTCATAATTAATAGATACTTTTATGTCGTCTTTCTTTTTTAATTACCTCATCAAAAAGAAGGTCTTTGCACAGCGGTTGCAACCCGAGAATTTTCCTTCATTCATTCTTCCGCTGCTCGAATATTCCGCTAGAAAATCATTATTTCTTATTTCCAAATTGTTTTTAAAGCTTCTTATTCCTTCCTTGTGCCGGCTTTCATATTTCCCTCATCTAAAGGGAGCTTCACGTTTCTTTGAAGTCTTTGGGATAAGGAAAGGAACCATAAGGTGATCTGTAACAAACCAGTATAGATAAAAAAAGGAAAACAAAAATAATGTCTTAAAGAAAAGATACTATCTGCCGTCATAAAAGGTCGGGAGTTGGACGGTGTAAGTGAAAGACCGTGTTAGTATTTGGTGTGTGGGATTTTATTGTGAGTGTGTGTCAGTGCATTGTTTTCCAGTGTGTAAGTGTAAGCTAGTGTATGGTGTTAGCATGAGTGTGTGTCAGCGCAGAGTGTTGCAGTGTCAGTGTGGAGTGAAGAAGAGGAGACCTGGATAAACAATGTGTGTGTGTGTAAGTGTATGGTGTTAGCATGAGTGTGTGTCACTCATAGTGTTGGAGTGTCAGTGTGGAGCCTGGAGTTAATGACGCTTGGAGTAAGGAGAGGAGGAGCAGGAGAAACAATGTGTGTGTAAGTGAATGGTGTTAGAGTGAGTTGGTGTTGGCCACTAATCCTAGACTTGTCTTTGCTCTTGTGAATTGTGCTTATGGGAAGACAGTACGGTGGGGCATTAGGTGGGGTAATGGGTAGGGAATGGGATAGACCTGCCACATGGAAGTGGGATGAGAAAGGGCCTGTACTTGACCCCAAGAGTTTTGATGGCAGCCCTGCTCAAGAGTGTCCCCCTTTTCCCCACCCCAGCTTTTTTCAAGCAGGAGATTTGATCGGTCCGCTCCCCAGCCTGGAGAAAAATGAATGTGAACCCGGAGACCTGGGGAGCTCTCCTTCACCCCGAGACCGAGAGCCAAACTCGGAGAGGTTCCAGGGATGGTTATAAAGCAGCGTCACGATGGGAAGCTGCAGCTTTAACGAGTTAAAGCAGTTAAAGGTATTTAAATATGACCTAATAGGCTGTAAGCTCACAAGATCAGGGCCCTCTTCTCCTTCTGCACCCTTAGGCCTTAATGTGTCTTAAAGTGATTGTCCCAGTTGCCTATTATAACAGCGCTATGGAATCCGCTGGCGCTATATACATAAACGTAACGCACGACAGGTCCGCTTAGAGCGCCCCGGCTGGGTTTGGGTTAATAAGATGGAAATAAGCATTTATCTAATATTTAAGCCGCAGCGGGAGAAATACTTAATATTTCACATGACTTCTGACTTGCAGCGTTCCCGATGTACACTGCGGCCAGCTGATCAGATATAATTAGTTTGGACAGAAGGCCAGGGGTGAGGGATCCGTCAGCGCCGGATACCCAGTCAGTCATTCCAGCCGGGGGCAGAAATTTCGGTGAACAGGGGGGGGGGGCACTAGAACTCTGCCGAAATGCGTAAAAATGCAGGATCACGACAGGCGGAGAGTCTGGGAAACTGCGGCAGGGACTCACAAGACAGCATATTTACTTATAAATGGCGGGGAGGAAAAAATGTCTGGGCTCCACTTTTACCATTGTTTGTCATACCTCCCCAGTGTCTTTGTTCAGTTTGGGCAGTCCCTCTTTGGGTCCAAAATCCCTTTTTTTTCTGCCTGGATGTTCTGTGTTTCTATGTCACTGGATTGGCGTATCCTTGAGAAAGCCGTTAAACAGGATGTAGACGTTTCCTGCGCCGACAGGTAGAATAATCCTCCGCAAACACACCGGAGCGTTCAGAAAAAAGAGAGGCCAACTCAAAGCAGATTTTCTGGCCTCGGTCAACATGCTGTCAGAATTCCCATGGCTTCTTTTATTACGCGCCATCTGTCCGAGCCGCTCCCAGGGGCCCGAGCACAAATATTGGACAAGTTTGGTTGATTTTTTTTTACTATATTCGGAAACAATATTTTGATAAATGTATATATTTGCTAACATTTCACTTATTTTGTTTGTGCCATAAGTATAATATATATGTATGTTTTGCCACAAGCAACACATTCAGCATCACCCCTATCTTTACACACAACTCAGTTATTATTATATACAGCACGGGGGCTTATATTTCTGTATACAGCGCTGGGGGGTTATATTACTGTATACAACGCTGGGGGTTATTACTGTATACAGTGCTGGTGGGTTATATTACTGTATACAACGCTGGGGGGTTATATTACTGTATACAGCGCTGGGGGTTATATTACTGTATACAGTGCTGGGGGGTATATTACTGTATACAGCGCTGGGGGGGTATATTACTGTATACAGCGCTGGGGGTTATATTATTGTATACAGCGCTGGGGGTTATATTACTGTATACAGCGCTGGGGGGTTATATTACTATATACAGCACTAGGGGGGTTATTACTGTATACAGCGCTAGGGGGGTTATTACTGTATACAGCGCTGGATGGTTATCATTTATAGGGCACAATGCAGTGTGTGTTGGCTACTCTGGCACTAAAGGGGTTAAAATCATTGTGGGGATATTCTAGCCAATAATGAATGATATTGTTAATTATTCTTTTTTGTTGGGTAGGAATAAAGTTTACACAATGAGAAGTCGCACAGTCTGCGTCTCCTACCCGCTGGGAGTAACACGCGACAAATATAGAACAGCGAGCTCCCGGCGAAGCCGTCCAGTCTTCGGCTTAAATAAATATCCGAGTTGTAAAGTAATGATCTCTCCTGAGATGTTTATCTCAAAGAAAGAGCCTGAGAGGTTTCCATAAGATTTGGACAAAAGGCCAGAGTAACATTGTTTCTATTTCCTAGACAGCGAATTTACATGAAGCCATGTAATAAAATGTACGTATTTCTGTAAAACTCAGAACATTATATATATATATATAGGGAGTAAGATTATTAAATTGTGAAATATTTATCTTTGATCCATGTAAAAATATTTATTTAAATGAAATTAATTTGATTAAAACTATTAAAAGTGTTTGCTTTGTGTCATTGTGCTGGAGATTTTATTTAAAAAGTAAGGGACTTTTTATATATTAGAAACCAAGAACTGTGGCAAAAGGTGGCAGAGCCAGCATTATCTGACCCGATGTTCTCTCCCTTCTCCTCCTTCCGTTTCTACAAATACCGTCTGAACGAAAACAACAATCTGTAATTGAACAGTAACTTTTCCTTATCGGCACGTTATTCTCGGTCTCATTACACTCGGGGAGAAAGATACAGGGGAGGGATGAGCAGGTAGAGCAGGTAGCGGGACATTTCTCGTCACGAATCAGTATTTTGTGGCTTGGGATACTGAGATGTTGCAGCAATAACTCAGATAACTCTTGTTACAAGCTCAGGCCGATCCGGACATTTTCATCGTCGGTAAAGGAGTTCTCACCGTGTGAAAACACGGAACCCGCCTTGCCGCTTTATTTCTGTCCGTCGGGAAAGAGCGTGAGCCGCGGTGTTAATTTGAAACCTGCACTCGCTTGATTTAACTGGAAAATTACATGTCTAGTCATCTGCGCCGATGTCAGCCGGGCCGCTGCTGTTTACAGATGAAGTCGTTGACGTGCTACAACATTTAAGTTTTTCTAGATGTATCTGCTGTACCTTGTGGACAAGTTCCCGGGTAATTTGGAAGTGCCATAGAGTTCCTTGGTGAAAGTGACCTTCATTGTACAAGGTCCTTAACCCCTATACAGTGTATCCAAGAAGATACAGTTGGATACATTGTAGACATGGAGTGATACGGTGGTGGTAGGACTTACGATGGAAAGCGTGTCTTCCTGCAGGGTGGTTATGCATTGATCCTACCGTTCTCCTACCCCCCCTACTGTTAAGAAAGAGGCCCAATGATGGATTTTCTAACTTAAAGGAGGCAGACGTCGGGGACGGTAAAACAAACCGAAGACTGGGCTGTACCGGTGTGACAGGGCCAGGCTAGCTGGCTCATGTGTCATATGAAGTTTAGCCGGGTCACGGAGCACTTTTGTGTCCGGTTCTGTATACTGTGACCCGGTAATATATTATATTGTGTTTATTGTGTAACCGGCCCAGAGACTGATGTGGATTCAGCCCCAGCCTTCAAAGAGACGATCCATAATCTGGCTGGGGCTCTTAATCAGCCAACACAGCCCTGTCTGCCCAGACGGCACCCGCACTACAGGGGGGATAACACAGGTGGGGGAACCCATTGTATTCTGTAATCCCCTCACTTGATACATCCCCTGTATACTGATGGGATTTGTGATGGGATGTGGCTGATGGGATTGGGGGTTGGGTTCGGTACACATTGCATTGAGATTGTATAAAGTTCTGTGTGTTTGTAATAAAGAGAGTTCTTCTTGGTTTGCTACGAATGGTGGTCTGGATGATCCGTGGATAGCTGAGTGCTATCCGTATGAGGGACTGACTGGTGATTCCTCAGACCTCAAACAGGGGGACCCAGCCTTGGGTACGGTGACCCTGTAACATTGGTGGCAGCGGTGGGATGAATCCCACGACTTGGGTGAAATCCAAACCACCAACTGGGATTGCAGACGAGAGACACCGAGAGAGCTCCTGGAGGTTTGTAGCAAAGGAAAGGCTACTCTGATTGCGGACTGCAGAGAGATGGACCGGCACCAGGATGGCCCAGAGGAGAGCCTCGGACTGAGTGCTCTACAAAAGAACATTCTATGGCACCTATCCCTGTACCCAGGAGGGGCTACATCGGAGCAAGTGACGGCGGTGATTAAAATGTGTCACCAGGAACTGAGCCAGAGTGGGTCTGTATCTCCCAGACTAGGGGAACAGACCACCAAAATATTGCACCAGGATATCCAACCCTTCCGAGAACCAGAGGGTGAGACAGACCGGGTTACAGCCGAGGTGTGTGAGCTGGAACACCAGCAATGGCAGTTAGAGTCTGCGCCTGCAGACTGGAGGGATGATTTCTCCCATCCCCACTTCGAATCATACTGGGCACAGTACTGGACAATGTGGGATATACGAGTTCCACTCCTGGGGGAGAACCCGTTGCCGGAGTGGGAAGACGAATTGAGGGGTCTCATATATGCAGAGCTCGACCTCCAGAGCCGCTACCAGGGATTCTCCCAGCAGTTAGCAGGTGAAGACCACAGCAACCCTCTGATGCTGTATTGCCCCGTCGACCCAGGACTGATATATGATGCCTTCCAATTTGACTCGTCCTTCGGAAGCCCCTGCCAGTACCGCAGGGATACAATCTGGGACAACCGTGCAGAAGTCCTGGTTTATGCTATTCCCCCCGAGCTGGAGGCTGTTATGGATTGCCTGGTCCAAGAGGAATGGCAGCTCGAGAGGGACTATAAAGAATTGCTGCGGAGAGTAGAGCTTCAGGAGTTACAAGGAGACTGGGAGCATGGTACTACAACTTGCGGGAGTGGGACCGAGGTCCTCTTCACCTACTCCTCGGCCCCTGCCCTGGCGAGAAGAACCGAGGTCCTCGCCAGCAAAAAGAAGCGGAGGAGGAAGCCAAAAGCTCCGACCCAAGTCCTCACCAACAACCCTGGCTGCTCTACCCCGGCAGAAGAGATGACTGTCCCCACTGCCCGAGTAAGTGGCACAATCCCCCTCACCAAACCCTTATCTATGCTCGTAGAAGCCAGGGCCCCAGATCGTCCCCCTGATTTCCCGAGTGTCCTGGGAGAAGTCCGGGTCACTGCCCCAGAGGTTCCCACTGAAGTCCCCGGTGACCCGGTAGAGGCACCGTTCCCTAACCTAGCGAGGACGCCAGAGGGGCTGCCGAGTTCCCTGGGTCCTCTCAGTAGCCTGGCGCAGGCCTTGGTTCCTATCCCTGTGTTCTCCGAAGTGATCCCTGGTTCCCCAAGTGTCCTCCTAGAAGCCCAGGTCACTGTCCCAGAGTGTTCCTCTGACTCTCCCCGTGCCCAGGCAGAGGCATCTGTCCCAGAGAGGAAGATCGAGGGTCTGCTTAACCCTCCCGGTGGTCCAGTATTGGCACCTGTCCCTGCCCCGGAGTATTCCCCTGGGTCCCCTGAGTACCCCGCAGAGCTGCTTAGCTCGCCCAATAACCCTGTAAGGGCACCTGTTCCTGTCCCAGAGTGTCCCCTAGGTCACTCCAGTGTCCCGGTAGAGGCCTCGCTTACTACCTCTACGTGTTTCCATGGTTCCCCAAGTGCCCCCGGCCCGATCAGCAGGGTTTTCCTTCCATGCAACCACCCTGGCCTGGCAGCTGCCCCAGACTCAGTTCCCAAGACTAGGGAGCAAGAGTCTCCACGTGCCCCTGTTACCCCGGTGAGGGGGATAGCCATGTGCCCCCGGCTGAGCTGGGACCGTCCTCCAATTCACAGAGGACTACTGACTATCCTTTTGGGCAACCAGGGCCCTGGCCCACCTTCAATGGATGATTCTGACAAAGGGGGCCATGAACTAAGGCCTGCACCTGTGAACTTTGTCCACTCGGACAGCCTGCAGCAGACCCGTGTGGATCTGCCTGGTCTGCCGGACCGTTGGTCAAGGGGGAGATCTGTGACAGGGCCAGGCTAGCTGGCTCATATGTCATATGAAGTTTAGCCGGGTCACGGAGCACTTTTGTGTCCGGTTCTGTATACTGTGACCCGGTAATATATTATATTGTGTTTATTGTGTAACCGGCCCAGAGACTGATGTGGATTCAGCCCCAGCCTTCAAAGAGACGATCCTATAATCTGGCTGGGGCTCTTAATCAGCCAACACAGCC
Organism: Spea hammondii; assembly: GCA_029215755.1. Lineage (NCBI taxonomy): Eukaryota > Metazoa > Chordata > Amphibia > Anura > Pelobatidae > Spea > Spea hammondii. The sequence continues at coordinate 114,939,524 of JARDYJ010000005.1, forward strand.
CTGTCTGCCCAGACGGCACCCGCACTACAGGGGGGATAACACAGGTGGGGGAACCCATTGTATTCTGTAATCCCCTCACCTGATACATCCCCTGTATACTGATGGGATTTGTGATGGGATGTGGCTGATGGGATTGGGGGTTGGGTTCGGTACACATTGCATTGAGATTGTATAAAGTTCTGTGTGTTTGTAATAAAGAGAGTTCTTCTTGGTTTGCTACGAATGGTGGTCTGGATGATCCGTGGATAGCTGAGTGCTATCCGTATGAGGGACTGACTGGTGATTCCTCAGACCTCAAACAGGGGTACCCAGCCTTGGGTACGGTGACCCTGTAACAACCGGTCCTCCATGCAACCAAGCAAATAAAGGAGGAAAAAAGATGGCGGTGGCAACCCTGTCTTGGGTATCGCTGAAAGTTTATTAAAGTGCCTGAGCCCCCACAGGAGAAACCAGAGGGCCACTTCACACCTTTTTTCATCTTTCTACCCCGTTTTCTTACTCTTTCTCCAGAACTAACTCATAAATTACAAATAAAATTTATTGGTGGAAATGTTGCTGTTACGTATAGAACAATCTAGAACCCCTAAACCTCTCTTTATATGACTTCAGTGCTCGTTATTAACTACGTATGTATCATGATGCCAGTTTTCCATTGCCTTGTTCTGTCCATTTAGTTGCTGTAGTTACCAGAATTTTGGATGATCAAATAAGAATGAGGTGGGCAACACGTTGCATTAACATTGCTTAATGTTTATTGCTTGTATCCAGCAGTGACAGTCACGGGAGTCAAGCCTCTCGTAACGAGGAGATGAATTTGGAATGAAGCAAAAGAAAAGCAACCGGGACCCAAAATTCCACGGCCCTCTTACTGTACATTTGTCCAAACCAAATAAATAACATATCAAAAAGCTTAGGGCGTAGAAGTTAAAATTTATGTCCAGAGCAAATATTCTGATGGATTTTCACAGCAAATGACATATTAATAGGTACCATATAACACGCACACACATACACGCGCCACAAATTAAACCCAATATACAGGTAGAGAGAAGTCACAGTGTTTAGCACTCCTAATTTAAAGGTAACAGAATGATCTGACTCTATGTATGAGAGATGGAATAAGCAGATCTGACAGATATACAGGGCCGGATTTCAGATAAGGCAATGAAAACACATGGGCTTGGGAGCGGCTAGTGGTCGGGCTCAGTCGCTTTGAGATATATGCTTTTAAGCTCCACCCACGCACTGTCAATTTAAATATATGCCCCGCCCTATTCCGGGAACCCCACCCCCCCAGAGGCCGGTTACCTGGGAACTATTTAAGGTTTGCTGTAGAGGTTCCAGGTTATCAGCACGATTGGGCCCCTTTGTTACGCGGGTAGGTGGGGAGAGGGATGTTTAACCCTGCCCACCCACTCTATCTGTGATGTAATAGGTTATAGCCCCGCCTGTCCCAGCTCCCATATAGAGCCAGACATTTCCAGGTATGACTTACTAACGCCGCCATGTTTTTTTGTTTGTTTGGTTTTTTTTTTTACAATGGAGGAGCATCCAGTGCTTTCGTCCCTTGGGCTGCCTTGGAGATAAATCCGGCCGTGCACAAAGAGTTAAAATATTTGTCACAAAACCAGTCACTTAACGTCAAGAACAAATCCAATTTTAAACGGTGAAGTATATTCATATATAAGCTAGACATCATCAACATATTTCAGGACTATATATTTACAATTCACATTGTATCAAAACATACATTCATTTATGTTTCATGTGCTATTCATTAAACCTTATATACAAGTTACTGTACACTTTGAACATGGTCTGCAGGGGGGTGCTTTGTCAAACCTAATGCAGATTCTGCGGCTCAAATTCCCATAATGCAAAAATCTAATACACAACGCGGTTTGAAAAATGACCCCCCTCTTTTGAGTATTCCTCATAGTCCTTCAACCTTGACATTGCATTGTTAAAAGTGGAAAAAAAATAATAGTGCAAAATATCTTTACTATTGCACCAAAAGTGGTAACTAATGCAGTTTGTCATCTTCCTCAAAGGAGATTTAAGGAGTAAAAAAAAAATAATTAAAAAAAAAAAAAAATCAGTCTGGCCAAATTTTGTTTTAAATAAAAGGCACAGAACAGTGAAATACCCTGTGCAAGATGCCATTCCTACAACATGGAATGGACACAATCATACCTTCTGGGTGAAGGTTAATATGCCTCTTGGTCAGCAAGTTGAAGATTAATTCAAAATGTATTATTTATTTACGGGCTGCAGTACCATTTGGAGCCTGAATACTGATGGGGGGACTGTGGGCCAATTAATTTTATGATTAAACAGCGCCACCAGCTCTCAGGCGGTAAAAGGTACTGCGCTCGCAAAATGCCATTTCAGTCTTCAGGTTAAAACCCGAGTAATTTGGTGACTGAAAACTATAAAAGGGTCACATCATGCTCCCCCCAAAATGCACCTTAATCAGAGGAGCTTGTGAGATGTGACAGAGTAGAAGGAGCACATAATGGACTCTCATATGGTCTCCATTATCACATCTACTGAAAGCCTAGAAATTTAGCATTATAACATTTAGCCAATATTTCCTTTTTAATGACTCATCACAACCAATAGCCTTGGCATATGGAAATTTAAAAATTATATTTTTTGATGACATTTAAAGGACAGTTAATCAGACTATTCATGTTTCTTGAGGGTACCTGATTTAGAACTCATAACAAAAGCAAAATAATTTCTAGATTTTGACAAATTTAGTGCATTATCTGCCATTTTTTTGCCAAGCTACGCCTTTCAGTATCAGTATGCAACCCTGTCTTGGGTATCGCTGACCAACACCCTGAAAAACTGTTGTGCGTACAACCTTTTCGCTGCTCTTAGAAAAATCCTAAATGAATATTACTTACTGAACAAAGCCATGGAAATACACAATTATAATTTACTTTACCAAGAAAAGAAAAAAAAATAAACATAAGATAGGGTTCACTTAATAATAAAAATCAACTAATTTGGTAAAAAAATAAAAATAAAATAAAAATATGTTATTAATGTTAGAGGTAGGGTTAATAAATGAGGTAATGGATCTTAATTCTATCTAGTTTTAACAAAAATATTTATAATCTTCTATTTAGTCTTAAATGAGAATATTTTAATTTGAATAAGGCATACTCATCTTAAATATATTTAAATTAAAAAGCAAATATATATATATCTATACTTAGCTATATTGTCTACTTTTTTACTAAAGTTACTTTAATGGATTAGTATAAGCTATCTTTGATTTTTGCAAGTCAATTGAAACATAAATCAAGCCTAAAAAAAAAATAAATCATCAATCACTTTTGGATATATAGATAAAACACTGTGTTTTTATGCAATTAAATCAATGGGAGCGAGTGTGGGGGAAGGGCATTCTTTAAACACCAAAAATCTAAATCATTTTACTTTTTATTGGCATTTGAACTGCTATTATAAATGTTTCACAGAAGTGTATCGATATATGCAGAAGTTTTTGGCCTACTGATTTATAAAATTTTAGTAATTAGGTGAATATTTTGAATTAGAATCGTAAATTGTAGTCAATCATTAATGGTCCCTATGAAGACGACTGACATACCTCCTTATATATATCAAAATATGCTTGTCTTTTTTTTTCTCACTTCAAAAAATACATTATTATATAACAAAGAATCATTTTGTTTGGTGTCTGATATTTAGGTAAATGTTTTTTTTCAAAAAATAAAAATAGGGCTTGATTCTAATTTTTTTTAAAAAAACTTTTCTGGAATATACATTATTTAAATAGTTTTTAACACATATGCAAATTAGATTAAGCATAATGTTCAAGAATATTGCTTCCCTTAATTTGGAGGAAAAAAAACAATGAAAGTCAACTTGTTTAAGTATAACAAAAAAATAAAATAAAAAAAAAATTACTACAAACAATAACAAAAAAGAATACTAAAAATATAAAAAAAACATTCTTTTATAGAAACTATAGTTTTGTTATTTTGATAGATCTTGTGCATGAAGTAGCTTAAGCTTGTCTTTGATGCGTTACACCCCCCAAAAATGTTTTGACTGTGTAAATGGGTCTTGGCTTCCAGCGATACTTTTGGTCAATGATTCGGAACGCGATATAAAAAAATCCCACCGCTGTATCAGTCCAAGTCACGTGAGTCGCTGCCTTTGATTATTCTGTAGTTTATTCAGCATAATGGAACATCATTTTTAGTTGAACGGTTTCATATCGCTCCTGTGAATTTTTTTGTTTTTTTAACCACTTAATTTCTGGGATGTCACTTTTATCCAGGCTTGGTTAGCAGGTCTTCTTCTAAACGTTGGTTAAAGATGAGGTTTTTAGCGTGATGTCAGGAGCTTCTCGGTCTTGAAATGTTTTAATGGAGCGTTAATAGTCCGCATAGTCAAGACCACTTAACGATGATGAGCAAAGTAAAGGTCTTAGAACCTCCTAAAGTGCAAATCCAAAAAGTATTCAGAACTTCCATCAATCCGCATTATCTTGAAGGTGACCAAGCCAAGATCACCGGGAAAAGTTTTACTCTAAAGTCCTCTATCGACGCGTGATATGTCACACCAAGGACAATTCTGCTTGGAAACTAGAACACCTCCTCGTTTTTGGACTGCATTTTGTTAACATGGAGATCTGAGTGCTGAAGTTGGTTCCGTTGCTGCCGAGGGACGGATGGTGGTACTTCATATCAGATCCGAGGAACCTTTCCAGATGCCACCTTCTCCACTTGCGTTTCAGTTCGCCTTGAACCTGGGTTGGGAAACAAGACATTTACCCCAAGGCAACTCATACACATTGTCAACACACTACAGAAATGATGTTGTAACAGACACATTTGGCTAGTAGTTTGGACAGTTATTTGGATTTAAGATAAAAATCTCATATTTTGGGCAATAATTTCAAAAAATGATAATATATGTGGTTTTAGCTGAAAAATAGAGGTTTTTACTGATTAAAACGGTTCTCGAATTGTGAACCAGTTCCAGAACCTATAGGCAGCCTTGATGGGACACACCGATTGGCTGCACACCGATTGGCTGCACACTGATAGGCTGCATGATGTCGGTATGATCAACTGGAGGAACGCGCATAGCAAGCAGCAATTGGAAACATACTCAATTGGGCCAAAATTTTAGCCATATGTGAAATTTCTGTTTTTCCAGTTTCTTCCACAACAATAAACACAAAACATAAAAAAATTCAATAGCGTAAACATATAAAAAAAATAAGTTAACATGAAAATATAACCCAAATTAAAATACAGGTTTCGGCTAGAAATTATTTTAATGTAACAGCATACTAACTCAATCTTACCTCTCCGTTAAGAAAACAGTACAGAACTGCCACCACGAAACCCTGCAATGACGAAGAAAAAAAGAAGAAATGTTTAAGGTGGGTCTTCCAGCAGAAATTGGGGACAGAAGTCTCGGTTATGGGGAAAATTGGGGACAGAAGCCTAATTGTGGCTTTTTTTAGTAACAAGGGCAGTTGCAGTTGATTTTAATTAGTATTATATTAGATATATTTAATACCGTATTTGCTCGATTATAAGACGAGGTTTTTTCCAGAGCAAATGCTCTGAAAAATACCCCTCGTCTTATAATCAGGGTCGTCTTATAATCAGACCTCAAATAGGTCTGATTATGAGACTAAGATCCAGATCCCCCGCAGCGATGCAGAGGACCTGGATCCTCCTGTGTTAACCCCCCCCCCAACTTACCGGTGCTTCTGAGTCCCCGGTGCTTAGTCCGGGCTGCGTGTAGAGCTCTACACGATACAATCGCGTAGAGCTCTACACGCTTCCCGGACTAAGCACTGGGGACCCAGATGCAGGGGACCTGGATCCTCCTGTGTTAACCCCCGACCCAACTTACCGGTGCATCTGAGTCCCCGGTGCTTAGTCCGGGCTGCATGTAGAGCTCTACGCGATATAATCGCGTAGAGCTCTACGCGATACAATCGCGTAGAGCTCTACACGCTGCCCGGACTAAGCACTGGGGACTCAGAAGCACCGGTAAGTTGGAGGGGGGGGGGGGGGGCATAACACAGGAGGATGCAGGGGACCTGTATCCTCCTGTGTTATGCCCCCTCCAACTTACCGGTGCTTCTGAGTCCCCGGTGCTTAGTCCGGGCAGCGTGTAGAGCTCTACGCGATTGTATCGTGTAGAGCTCTACGCGATTATATCGCGTGGAGCTCTACATGCTGCCCGGACTAAGCACCGGGGGCTCAGATGCAGGGGACCTGGATCCTCCTGTGTTATGCGCCCCCCCAACTCAGAAGCACCGGTAAGTTTGGAAGAGGGAGGGGGAGTGTTAAATGGGGGGTGTAAGGCATTTCTGGAGGCAGAGTGCTCTGTGAAATGCTTTTTAACCCCTTTAATGCCACTCTGCCTCCTGAAATGCCTTAAACCTCCCTATATGCCATAATATGCCTTTTAATCCTCTAAGTGCCAGAGTGGCATATAGGGTTAAAAGGCATATCATGGGGCACAGTGGCATATAGGGTTAAAAGGCATATTATGGGGCACTGTGGCATTTAGAGGGTTAAAAGGCATATCATGGGGCACAGTGGCATATAGGGGGTATAAGGCACTTCTGGGGCAGATGTGCATAACTAGGAGGCAGGTTGGAAAATAGAAGGAAATAAAACCAAAATATTTTTCTCAAGCATAGCTTTTATTAAAAAAAGTGTTTAAATGAATTAAAATTTACTGGTAAAACTTTTTTCCTATAGGGTCGTCTTATATTCAGGCTTTTTCTTTTTTTCCTAAATTAATATTAAGATTTGGGGGGTCGTCTTATAATCAGGGTCGTCTTATAATCGAGCAAATACGGTATATTTTGAATCTTTACATGTCTATTGTTGGAATGGACCTGTTTAACATTTTTGGTGGGCCGGAGAAAAATATATATTTTACTGTATTTGAATAACTCATACCTGAAAAGATCCGAGGATAAGATCAAAGACCAGCCTCACTTCAACTTTAAAATTGTCCGGAAAAAACCCAAACATTATATAATGAATTCCAAAAAGTGGAATTAGCAGAAGTGTGGACTTGGCCAGTCTCCTGTATATAAAAAAACAAAACACAACAGAGTATTATGTTATGTTAATTCATGTAAAAAAAAAAAAAAAAAATTAAAATAATTAGGAAAATAGCATTAATTTAAAAAAGTAAAATCCATGTTTTAATACGTAATATTGTTATGTTTAAAGGGTTAATAACATATCTAGCCTGTTTTTGCTGGGTATGAGGGTATCAGGGGTACTGCAGCCCTGCAAGTATCAACAATGTATATAGAAACAGCAGGAAATGGCTTTTTAACCCCTTAATGACAAAGCCCGTACATGTACGGGCTCAAAATGCATTGTTTTCAATGGGTTTATGGACCGCCTAATATCCTTAAGGGGTTAAATTAAACTTTAATTAATTAAAATTAATAAAATTAATTCTTCTATATGCCCCACTCAGTGGTATAATCAAGGCTTAACTGCCCCAGCTTTTATTTATATATAATTTAACATTGTTGCTTAAAAATCATGTTGCCTGAGGTGTCCAAGGGGTTAAAATAATATAGTCTTTTCTCATTTTCTTTCCCCCCAGAGGTTTCTAAACATCTTCTTTTTCTACAAATGTTAAAAACATGTCAGTCCCAAAACACTTTTATATTATGTAACAGGTTATTTGCGGAAACATTTTATTTTGAAATTGTCCACATTTCCAGAGAGAAAATGGATTTGCTTTAGAAGATAGAAACACTAATAGGCTGTTACAATCAGAAAATAACAGATTTGGCACTTGTAGGCAAAAAGTGGAAAAATATATATTTTTTTCATTTCAGTTTTTAAGGATATTGGTTTTACTTTGAAATTACCCATAATTACCCATAAAATGGGGTGAATGGACTAAAGGTAGGTTGACAATTAAGTTTTTGAGAGCACTTAGTCTGTCTTGCCTGTTTTTAAGACTGAATCGTCAAGGACATCATTATATCCATACCTACCAAAAATGTAAATCCTCAACGAGGGGCAATTTTAGGGGGGTTAGAGGCATCTCTGGGAGGGGGCTTTATCAAGATGTGACTTTGTGTACTATTGCTGGGGATTTGTATAACTGAGTGGGGCATTTAAAGGAAGAATAATGGGTTTTACTTTATAAAACCATTTCCTGCTGTTTCTATACACATTATTGGGGCTTTTAGGGCTGTAGAACCCTGCGATCCCCTCATACCCAGCAAACATTCTGAGCATCAAGGGAGGAAAGAAGGGTATCAAGAGATGAAAGAGGGGTATCAAGAGAGGAAAGATGGGCATTAGGTGATTATCATGGACCTATGTTGGCCCATGGTGTTTGTAAATTAAAAGATGACCAGTTCCAAACAGATTAGTTGATGGTCATCATAACCTCAGGCATGTTTCAGGTTGAGAGGTCAACGTGACCACGCTTTAGAGAGTAATTATTCCAGAGGATGAGAACAAGGACAGTGATGGATGACGTTTGGCTCTTGGGTTCTCATGAGCTACGGACCCGGCTTCCGTGGTACTCGTCTCCCATACGCTCATCTGCTCCCTTTAATCATACGCAACTGATCTATCCCCTGATCAGATTACCAAATTGATGGATCCCCTGATCAGATTACCCAATTGATGGATCCCCTGATCAGATTACCCAATTGATGGATCCCCTGATCAGATTACCCAATTGATGGATCCCCTGATCAGATTACCCAATTGATGGATCCCCTGATCAGATTACCCAATTGATGGATCCCCTGAGCAGATTACCCAAATGATGGATCCCCTGATCAGATTACCCAATTGATGGATCCCCTGATGAGATTACCCAATTGATGGATCCCGTGATCAGATTACCCAATTGATGGATCCCGTGATCAGATTACCCAATTGATGGATCCCCTGATCAGATTACTATGCAGGAACTGTACCTAAAGCCAGGCCCAGTTAGATCATCCGGGACACCATGCCAATTCCCAGTAAGGTGCCGGCCGGCATCGCTTCTGTGGAGCAACAGACCGAGTGCTGCAGTGTGCGGTCGCTGGCTGGATATACCCGGCCATGCGCCACGAGCGCATAAAACCATAACGTGCTGCCTCTTACATCCAGCCGTCGGCTGCACTTATGTCATTTGGCAGCCACTGGCCTTAAAGTCCATCCCTGCCAAGATGATTACCGAGGTCGAACCTTGCTGAGATCAAACGGTCTCAAGATGGCAGCTCTAATATCTTCTCCATAACCAGTTTTTTTTTTATTACTGCTCATCCTAAATTTTTAAGATTTTTTTTGTGCGTCGTTAATCCTGTTCTGGCCATAGTATGAACTGAATTGATATCAAATATATATAAAAACACAAAAATAAACACTGGAAAAAAAATGTTAACAAAACTTACATATATTGGCTATTTTCATTTCTTCCAACATCCGGTGAGTGTAATTTTTGTACCAAAATCCTTATGATACAGATAAAAAGAATACAATTGACCTAAAAAGAAATGACATAAAAAAAAAAAAAACAGCTGAATTTTTTTTCACTTTTTTTTTTTTTTAAACTAACTTTACAGACAAAAATGCTGTTACACGACAAACACATGTTTATAATAAAAAAATATATATAATAAAAAAAAATGTCATTCGGAGCAAACCTAATGAGTCTTTTACTCTCCCGCTGGAATTAATTCATGTTTGGTATAGAGAGACAGCCATCTTGAGCCTAACATCAACTTGCTTGGGACTTTGTGTCATATATCCCAAGTATGATGATGTCAAGCTCATAGAACACAGCCATGCATGACGGAGCAGGGGCCGACCGCGGACAGACGACAAGGCAGCAAGCGTTCGGTTCTATCGAGAACTGGTAATTAAGCTGAACCACAGATATCCAATGCAAATTCTTTCAATTCCAAAATAAAGTCAATAAATTTGAAACAATACAAACAGTTTTCTATACAGTTTATGCATTACAAAAATAACCACGAAAAAGAAAAAAAATTTCAACTAAATATTGCATTAAAAAAAACAAAACACATTCTGTAAGCAGAATTAAAATTCAGAAAAGACAACAAAAATAAGTTAAACATACACCATTTATTAAATGTAATGACTGTGTACCATTAGTAAGTACTCATTAAAGTTATCCAAACATCGCAGCAGGTCTAGCCCAATGCTAGATTTTTTTTATATTAAACTGCTAAATAAAAATGTAAAAACAATTCAAAAATAGCAATAACGGCGCCCACATGGAATGGTTCATTTAATGCAGAAGCGCTCGGCACTGTATGAAATCCCCCCTCCTTTGGCTCTCTTACATACATTTTTAATATTTGATGCTGATGAGTCCTATGTGGTTTAATATCCAAATCCTTGGGTTTTCATTCATAAAAATCAACTAATTTTTTTAATTTTATTTTTTTGGTAATCTAGAGCTCAATCTTGGAGCGCAGGGCGGGACCATGACCCAATATTGAATAAACGTGAATAATTTACCGAAAATGAAACCAGAATGGGGGCTCTGATGATCCACCAGTATGGCGAGTCGATCATATCCCAGCATCTGTGAAAAAACACTTAAGGGTAAATATGATGCAAAAGGCTATGATATAATAAATAAATAAATATATATATATATAATAAAAAAAAATAATTTTAACACATATTTTGGAGAGTACAAGAAAGTAATTTATTTTGGTAGATTAAATTGCAGAGTTTTGTTGTTTTTTTTTTTAAATAGATTTGTCTATAAGTCTGATTCGAGGACATTGAATTAGTTGCTGGCCATCAGACTTCTGATATGTGTAAATATTATGAAAAAGATTGACATATGCTAAATATATATATATATATATATATATATATATACATACACAGAATAAAATAATAAGAATAACACTTATTCTGGGGATTATTAGACATTAATTAAAGTTTTATTTTGTTAGATTAAATTGTAGTATTTTTAATTTTGATCTTAAAAAGTCCAATTTAATAACATCAACAATAAACTTTTTTTTTTTTTATAATGCTGACTGTCTCTTTAAATGGTTCAGAAGTTCTTACCCTTCATCATCATAATTGATCCTGGTAACAGTCCAGGCCGTAATAAATACCGTCGGGGACCCTATTGTGGAAGGAAATAACTTTAGGTTATCCGAGTAAAACCATTTGCATTAAATATCATTACCGAGTATTGATTAAGTGCCAAGACTAATGCCGGCGATGCTTCAACATACAGCCCGCCGCGTTGGATTCAGGGATCGGTTAATCTGATGACTCAATAGGAAAGCGATCAGTTCTTTAACCCTTTGAGTACTGAAGGCTGCTAAAGCGCCAGACAGCAAATGGTTTGAACGATAGACTTCTTTTAGAACTTAAAACCCTGCCACGGTTTCGCTTCCCTGGTTTTTTGTTATCAATTTATAAAATGTAACTTCAGAAAATGCTTAGTGAACAAATACATAATTAAAAAGTGAAACCATTACCGCGGATAATAAACTATTCCGGGTCTGAAAGGGCAAAGTTAATTAATATTTCCCAAAAGCTCGCATCTGTTCCTTCCGACGCATTCCGCATGCAAATCTCCCTAATTTGCAGGCACGCCGTAACTCTGCAAGCAACGCAAGCCGCGAGGGTCTATTCCGCTCTCGGACTGGCACATCATACCAGCTCCTGAACGATGGCGAATAATGGTCATTCTTCTAATAATCGGAGATTTTTTAAAATTTTTCTCTTTTTTTTTTAGCAAAATTTTTTTTTCCTATTTTCTTGCACAGAAAACAAAACTATCCCAAATGTTATACTTTTTTGGACATGAGAAAAAAATAAATAAAAAAAATCAATAAACCCAAACAGAGGCATCTTGCTGGCCCCATACGGTTCGACTGGAATCTGTGCTGATTGCCAGTAAAAGCCAACGCTGTGGGATACGAAACACTTAAAGATTTATTTAGGTCCCTGAAGTCTGCTCTTAAAAGTCTTGCATTTATTTTTTTGGAGGCTCGAGACGCTACTGAAAGGCACCTTCATTGCACAGACAAGAACGAGCGGACAGCTTGATGGAGCCATCAGTTCTGGTTTATAATTAAAGAGACAAAACCGCCTGTAGGAATCTAGCCTCTAAACATTTCTTTTCAGCAGACCGTATGCATTTTATTTAAATAAAATATATATATTTTTATCATTATTATTATTTTTTTATCGGGATCTCTGCAAGCATTTTAAGGGTCACTGTAAAAAAAATATATAAAATGAAACTTATTGGTAAAAAAAAAATCTCTAAAATAACTGATGTAAAATGAGAGACTGGTTCTAAGGTTGTGTTTTTGGGGGTTTTTTTTGAAACATGAAATGTTTGTGTCTAAGATTTGATTTTTCCAGTTTTACTATGGGGAAAAAAAAAATAATAATAATAATAAAAAAAAATATATATATATATATATACCGTATATATACTCACCCCAGCCAATCAAAATGTACCACCAGAAATACTTCCTTTCGGAAAAGGATATGACCAGGAGCGTGTGCAGATAAAGTCCTTCTACCAAAAGCCAAAAGAAATTGGCCATAATGCAATACTGGAAAAACACCATGGCCGCTTTGCACCCAGTCTAAAATAAAAGATCAAAACGCGTTGGTAGCATTTTCTAATGATTTTAACAATAACGCTGCATGTATTAAAGTTTATATATTAGTTGCATTGGCGGCAATCAAATCTATTTTCTTTAGCGACACAAGATGTAAAGTTTACTTGAAAATAAATAGATAATGTGTAATGTTCAAAACAAATCAGAATTTTTCTGCCTATACCAGGAGGTTCCTTGATGATTTTCCCTTCCTTAAGCACGCGAAAGCAGAAAGTGGGTGGAGCTTAGAAGTGGGTGGGGCAGGGTGTGTATGGCCAAAGGAATGGGTGGGGTTTAAAAGCAATCTCCTCTTGTTGACTTCAAAGAAATAGGAGTTGAGGAATGGGAGACCCAAATTCCAAATTTTGCCTCTACTTTCCATAAAAATCATATTAAAAAAAAAAATTCTAAAAAATAATAATAAACATTTCTTTTTATATTTTTAACGTATTTAATATATTTTTTAGATTTGTATATATTATTTTTTCTATTTTTGATTTTTTTTTTATTGAATGAAATTAGCTATAGCTTTCCACAAAAACTATAAAAAAATGAGGCAGAATCATTCTATATATCCATTTATCGAGTGATCTATACATTAAATATAGTGCGGTTTTAAATATTCCGTTTAAACACCCGTAACAAGCTTCTTATATTAAATACATATATTTTAATTAATTGTCCAAATGTTACCACGTTATTGAGTGCTCAATGAACAACAACATCGCTAGTCGCTAAACAAGGAATGTTACCATTTCAAATACATTATTACACGTTGTGTTCATCTGAAAACCATTAAAATGTAATTAGGTTAATGGGTTTGAAAGCTACGACGTGATGAGGTCTGCGGGAAAATACTTCTATTTCTGCTGCGGAAAGTGCCAAGTGTTTATTATGTATGATGACAAAATACAGCTCATAAAAGTAACAGATTTGGCTCCTTGCAAATTTTTCTTTCGACAGTTTTTAATTAAATCAATTAGCTTATTAAAGATTCTGTCCCACTTATAGGAGACATTAATCAAAGTCTCTAAGTGTATCCAATAAACATTGGCAGACATTCCCTGAAAAGTTATGAATGGGGCAAAATGTTACAGGAGTAAATCATTATTCTTACGGGAGCTTCGGACATTCAGCCCAACCAGGAAGAACGTTGTGTTTAAGTAACAAAAGTGTTAAATTCAGCAAAGTGGAACGGCATCTTTAAAAAGAACCGGTTACCCCCCAAAATGGAGAAAAGATACTTTTGGGGACTATGCGTAATGGCCAACAGTTAATTTTTATTGTTGGGCTATACAGGCAAAAGTTCGAATTAGCGAACGACTAATGGAAATTCACTGGGAGCTCCCCAAAAAGTTTTAACCACTTGTTTACCATAATTTATTAAATAGACTTTCTTTGGGGTTGATATGATGACTTTTAAATTCTATGAATAGGACCTAGACCAAAAATGGCCGTAGGCAAAGCAGATTGTGCCTTTCCCATTCAGGGTCGCCATCACTGCTCCACGTAGGCCAAGGTAAGAAACATCTTTCCCAAATATTTGGTTTTCCATGGAACTTCTTTTTCTAACCCCAAAAATCTTACATCGTACATTGAGTTTATGGAATAACATACGGGAGACCCTTCTCCAGAAAGTGGAACAGCCGCTTTAACTTCCTGTTCTCCGCAGGAAGTTATCTCTCCGCTGCTGTTACGTTGCTGATTTTTATGGATTGGCTTGTGCAGCCTTGACTAATTTCTTTCCCTACAGAGTTTAAATGCAAGTAAAAAAAAAAAGCCAAAAAAAAGCCAAAAAAAAGCCAAAAAAAAGATTTTTGGAAACAAAAACATCTCTCATCAACAACCCTTGTTTTATGCACCTTCATACACGGCAAACATTCTGAAAAGAGGGGTACACACAGGGAATATTGGGAGGTATGGCTAGGAATACATAGTCTGTAGGTATAAAAAGCCTGTGTAGGTCGGTTTTATAGGTGCCTTTAGAGACAGCACTGCGGTAATTCCTTTAATAAATGCAACATTTCTGCTAAATTTAGACTTTTAGAGATCTGGCGGCAGAGCTATTAAGAGACCTCCGAGGATTTGGAGGAGAAGTAAACATAAAACGGCATTAAATGTGGCATTCAGCCATCTGCAATATTCAGGTGTTTTAGGATGTCGAGAGAGCAGACAAAGTGGTTAAGAAGGGCACATAGTGCTACTGGGAAATATGCTGATCTTTAACCCTTTCAGAGCCAGACAAAGTATTGTCTAAGTACCGTAGAGCAGAACCAGGGCTGTTGGGAACTCTATTAGCCTTTTAAACGTAAACTTAGATCAGCGAACACAACGTGCCATTGGAACACGGAGTGATGGTAGTGATAAAGGGCCATTGGAACACAGGAGTGATGGGAGTGATAAAGGGCCATTGGAACACAGGAGTGATGGGAGTGATAAAGGGCCATTGGAACACAGGAGTGATGGGAGTGATAAAGGGCCATTGGAACACAGGAGTGATGGGAGTAATAAAGGGCCATTGGAACACAGGAGTGATGGGAGTGATAAAGGGCCATTGGAACACATGAGTGATGGGAGTGATAAAGGGCCATTGGAAGACAGGAGTGATGGGAGTGATAAAGGGCCATTGGAACACAGGAGTGATGGGGGTGATAAAGGACCATTGGAACCCAGGAGTGATGGGGGTGATAAAGGGCCATTAAAAATCAGCCGTTTCCATTTCAACATTAACCCCGTCTGCGCTGGATTTCTGATCCATTTAATGTTATTATAATGGGCAAAATGTGCTTTTCTTTCAAAAACAAGGAAATTTCTAAGTGACCCCAAACTTTGAAAGGTAGTGTAAAATATATATATATATACACACTGTATTTACAGATATAATATACTCACAAATGGTGGTACAAATTATTTCATATTTAGATTAAATGGGACTTCCGCCTAAAGGGCTTCGGGGAAAAATTGCTCTTGGGAATCGACCGTTAATTCTGACCCACTCATGGCGTGTTAATCCGTTTCACACACGAGTGTACGCGCTTGTAATTCCGCTGAACACGCCAGACAGGAAACCGTAACAAATCGCTGTAGGCCAATATACTTAAAAACGATTATTTCATGCAACGACTAGCTGCGGAGCCGTGTTTATGGAGCTTTATCTTTTCCTGAATACCCATTAATAACACCACAGCCGTTGTTGGCAATATAACGTAAGGGCCGATAAGCAGAGATAAGATTAGCTTAAAGTAGTTTGTTTTCAACTGATATCAGTAAAAATAATGAGACGCGCGTGACTTTAAACAATGCGTGTTCTGTGGGGTCTTAGCTGGACTTGTTGAGTAGGTGAATTATATAATCTGCCTCCCAGCAGAAGTGGTAGAGGGTAATACAGTGAGGGGATTTAAACGTGCATGGGATAGACATACGGCTCCTGAATCCAAGACGAGACCAACGACTGATATACGGCACCTTGATGATGGAATCATTTCCCGCAGATCAGTTTTCCTTCCTTGTTTTTATTACTGGTTTTTTTTTATTTATTTAAATATTTTCACTATTTGGCAATAAATACAAAACCGTGAGCCCAAAATATATATAAGAAAGAACTAATTCTTCTAATAACAGTAAGTTTTCCAGAATGCAGAAACTATAACAAACACTAAAAGCCCCAACTTGTCTTTTTACAGCGCGTCCGGACGGTTTTGCGTAACAAAGAACTCACGCAGAAGAGGAAACCATTTATTAAAGAATGTTAATGTTTTATTTATTTATTTAACGGAACTGTCTCTTCCACCTCTAGGACTAATAGCGTTCAGCAGCTACTGGTTCTCGCATGTCCTCGAGGAAGAAAGCCTTGTCCTGACAGAGAAATATATTGTCTGGGAAATTAAATATAGATCGCATGCCTCGAGCCGTCGATTTCACCTCCCCCTCAAATTAGCCAATTTATAACTCAATCTTATTTATTTCTTCAGGGGTAAAATGAAGAAGAAAGAAAAGAAAACGTAATATAGAGAAAGAGAGAGAGAGAGAGAGAGAGAGAAAGTGAGACAGAGAGAGAAAGAGAGAGAAAGAGAGAGAAAGAGAGAGAAAGAGAGAGAGCGCGAGAGAGAGAGAGAGAGAGAGAGAGAGAGAAAGAAAGAAAGAAGGGAAGGAGGAAGGAAAAAAGTTACAAAACAAAAGAAAACAAAGAAAAAGAAAAGAAAGAGTAATAAAAGGGAAAGAAAAAAGGAAGAAGGAGAAGAGAAGGAGGAGAGGAAGGAAAAATGTAAAAGAAAGAAGAGAAAGAAACAAATGAAAGGAAAGAAAGAGCCTCAAAGCAAAGAATGAGAGAAAAAGAAAAGGGTATACTGTGTCCCTGTTTGAGCTTCAAATCCCTAATGTCCCTTTTTACCCCCTCAGATCTTGGAGGTCAGAATGTTTGCTGGGTATGAGGGGATCGCAGGGTTCTACAGCCCTAAAAGCCCCAATAATGTGTATAGAAACAGCAGGAAACGGCTTTAAAAATTAAACGGGGTGAATAAACCCCATTCAGTTACACAGACATATCAACATCGTACACACACAAAAAAATCACAGCCAGACCCCCCCAGCAGCAACAAAAGTCCATCTTTGAAATGTTGTAAAGTATAAAGCGACGTGTCATTAATGGCGTCAAGCTGTAGGGTAACTAAGGAAAACGACTAACTTCCTGAACCAGTGACCAACAACGAGCGGACAGAAGCTGCCAACAGGAAGTTAAGATGGCTGCCCCGTGGTATGCATATAGGGTGGGTTTCTAATCTCCTGTCTGTTTCTCCTGCTGTAAAGACTCAAACCTTAATCAGTCGTTGGTCTCGTCTTAGATTCAGGAGCCGTATGTCTATCCCATGCGTGTTTAATACCCTCACTGTATTACCCTCTACCGCTTCTTCGACTGTGTCCTTAAGTGGCGCCATTTTGAAAATGCGTTTTCTATGAGTGAATGGATCCCAAAGAAGTTTATTATTTTTGTAATTAGGGCATTTTGCACGGTGAGCGTAGCAGGACCTTTGATGGTCACCTGAAGCTTACATTTCTTAAGCTATATGTTTTTTTTTCTTTTATTTCACAAAATATCATCACAGTCCTGTCTTCACCCACCAAAAAAATGATCTCCCAATTTCCTTAAATATATATTTTTTTAAAATAGAATTTACTTACCGAACTGACAAAGCAGTGATCGGACTCTCCACTTTCGAAGAGAACGACGTCCTTCACAAACACGGCTATGGCCCTCATGATGAAGGACATGAAGAGGTGCATGTGGATATAATTCCGTGTGCAGTGCAGCTTCCTGCGGGGGAACGAAACCAAGACGCGCGTTAGCTTTATGGATCCTCGATCAACGCTGATTTGGCTGTAGCTTGAAAACCCTCAAGGCTATTATCTACAACACAGTAGGTTCCTTGTGTTGCCAGAACCTTAATTAATGCCGTTGGATAAAAATGGGGAGCCGTCGCAGGAATGTATAACCACAGAGAAGGTGATTTTTGGGGCAAAAGTAGCTTAACAAGGCAGAAATAATGTAATGGGGAGGAATAATCGCACAGATCCTTTAGAACAGGAAGTTAAGACAATTTTTTTTTTGTTTATGGAGTTAAAGATTTCTAGCCGTATATAAAGCGCTTTTCTGTACATATACGTAGGACGAGTACGAGTGACAGGTCCGCTTTAGCTGTTTAGTTCCTCTTTAGCTGAGACGGCGAAGCATCCCTTTCTGAGGTTTATCAGATAACAAAAAAAAAATTCCCTGAATCATTTCCATGCGATATCCTCATTGGGAACGTCAACAGGCAATTAGAGCCGGCTTTAAATTTATTACGCTAAATGTATATTTACAAATTAAACAAGATAAAATAATGCCTATTTTTATGGGAAATTCCCAGAATGCACGTAAAAAAAAAAAAAAAATAAGATAAATCGGAGACGTGTGCGGCGTGCCCCCATAATACTACACGCTATCGTATCGATCTTTTCATTTTATTTTTATTTTCTGCCCCGTTCCGTGCCCGCTGGCGGGCATAGTGTGTACCGTTCGCGTCTAATAAAAGTTTGTATTGCTGGAAAGATAGAATCGTTCATCCCGAGAAATTTCTGCATATGCCGGAGATTTGCCTAAAAGGCACCGAAATATTTCCGCATGGATTCATGAATATTTGACCATACGGGTGCCGGAAAAAGCAAGCGTGCTCATTGCTGCTCAGCGCTCAAAGGGTTAAACGCCATTTGGTGTTTGTTTACAGGATGTGCTTACGTATTAAAATAGGTATATCCTGTGGCGTGTTAAACTTTGGGGTAACACCCCCTCTTCCCTCCTAGGGTGACCACATCGGCCATGTTGTTGGCAAGCCCAGATAAAATGCTGCCCTGCAGTATGGAGGATGTATAACTGATTAATTCCCTTCCGCGAGTCTATACATCCAACCCCACAGCTTCTATGTTCGGTAAAAAAAAAAAAAAAGGGCTGCGTCTTTAAGAACCGGAGTCCCCATATATGATGTCATAGCCTGGCGTGTCATCTCTTAAAGGCGCAGCAACTTTTAATGAAGTCTATGGCTCAGCACAGCCTCCATAGCATAAAAATTAGGTCGGTTGGGGATATCAAAGACACCCCTTGTAACCTGGCATTTATGTGGTGGGAGACAGCAGGGGGCTCGATCACTAAAGAGGGGGCGATCTGCCCCACCAGTATGGTACAAGGGGGGGCTGCTATCCCCTTGGACCTGTCCAAGCTTAGGCCGGGATACATCACCGAGTAAATCACAAACATTTACTTATTCATTACAGAAACTTATTCAGGGCAATATGAGAGCATTTTTATTCTTTTATTTTATTTTCTGTCCCCTGTCATGTGCTCGTTGCTGTTAATTGGGGTTTCGCAGGAAGGGAAACTATTTTCTGGAAGATATAAGAGGTGCCCGGAAGCTCAGACGGATAATTGGCGTGGTTATGGCAGCTACCAGACAGCCCTTTGATTTTTTTTCAGGGGCTCAGAAAGGCAGGGGCCTCTTGCGTTAAACGCAAGCATTTTTTGCATAATAAACAGAATTTCTCAGAAACCTGCATTTTAAATCTTTCAGAATCAGCACAAATTGTAAATTATTCACAGAATAAGTGAAATTATATTTTTTTTTTTTGTTTAAATCCTTTATTGGCGACAGGCAGAACACAGTAGGGCAGCATACACAACGCAATAACAGCGTAACAAGGTTGCAATGACAATAACACACAGTGTTAAGACACGCAGTACAAAGCCCTTCAGAAGAGACGCAGAGGATGATGAGCAAAGGAGGACGACCGAGAGCGAGGCACCCGGTAACACAAGTCAAACAACCCCTGCGAAGTGCAACAGTGAAGACGCCGAAACAATTTTGTGTCTTTCAAAACATGTAGGAGGAGGGGAGGAAAGGGCGAAGAGCAGAAAAGGAGAAAGGGGTCAAAGAGGGACTAGCGAAGAAGGAAAGAAAGAAAAGAAGAGAGAGAGAGAAAGAGAAGAAGAAAAAAAAAAAAAAAAAAAAAAAAAAAAAAGGAGACCGGGTCGCCGCTGTCGGGGAGCCACAAGCAGTGATCATAAACGAAGTAAAGGGGCGGATGGCCTGGTATCCGAGAAGGCGGAAAGCCACGGGTCCCAGATGCTGTCGAATTTATGGAGTTCATCTCTAAGTTTGGCCGTCATGAGCTCCATGGTGATAAGGTGCCAGATGTATGCCGTGACCTCGCCCTGAACCGGTGGCGGGCCCTTCCATCGTCGTGCCAGAGCGCGCTTAACCGCTGCACATATTCGGTGAATAAGACGCTGGGCGGCGGGAGGAAGCTGAGGGACAGGGGCGTCCATGGCGAGCAGTGCAATCTCAGGCGAGGGGACAATCGTAGCGGCCAGAGCCGTGGACAGCATGGCAAAATAGGTCGACCAGAGTGGGCGCACCAGGGCGCACGACCACCAGGCGTGAAGATAGGAGCCTCTCTCTCCGCAGCCTCGGAAGCAATCGGCCCCGCGAATCCGGAGCATCTGCGACAATTTCGCCGGCGACATGTACCAGTGTGCGAGTACTTTATAAGCTCGTTCTTTGGTGTCCGTGTTGATCGTGAGCTTGTGGATATTAGCAATTGCCGCGTCCCAGGAATCCTCCGGGAGCTCCCTCTGAAGTTCAGCATGCCACAGCGCTCGGTACAGAGGAGGGTGGGGGAAGGTGGTGTCAATAAAGTGTGCATAGTGCGTTGAAATAGAGCCCTTGATCCTCCTGCCAGCAAGAAAACGTCTCTCGAAGACGGTGAGCGCAGAGATAGGGCGTCCCCCGAGGAGCGAACAGACAAAGTGGCGGACTTGCAGATAGCGAAACAGTTCGGCAGGTGGGATGCGCTTGGAATCTCGGAGCTCCTGGAAAGTTAGCATCTTGGTAGTCCTCACCACCGAGCCAAGCCTACTGAGGCCCGCTGACCGCCACCAATGAAATCGGGAGACGTCATTGCCATCAGGAAACAGGGGATGGAGAAGCAATGGGGTGAGCTGCGAGACGGAGCCCCGAAGGCGGAGCTTAAAGCGCCAGGTACGCCACGTAGCCAGAGCTGCTGTGATAGTGGGCAAAACTGGTAAGCGTAGAGGCATGGGAGGATCCAACCAGAGAAGGAGCGGCAGCCGGTGGCGCAATACATAGCTATGCTCGATATCGACCCAGGGCAGAGTGTGCGCAGGGAGGGACCAAGCCTCCAATTGAGAGATTCTCGCCGCCACATAGTACAGGTAGAGGTGAGGCACAGCAAGGCCCCCCGCCAGTTTGGATTTGTACAACGTGGCCCTGTTGATCCTGGCTCTTGTGTTGCCCCAAATAAATCGAAAGATACATGACTGGAAATGCACAATATCACTCTTGATGACCGGAGTAGGAAGCGCACGGAAGAGGTATAGAATGCGAGGAAGAATGTTCATTTTAACTGCATATACACGACCCAGCCATGAGATGCGGTAGCGGGACCATTGCGACAATTCCCCGCGCAGAGCAGAAAGAAGCGGAGGAAAGTTCGTCTGGTACAACGAGGCAAAGTCTCTAGAAAGGCGGATGCCTAAATACTTCAAATGCTTGGGTTGCCAGGTAAACTTGAAGTTAAATGCCAACAAAGTCTTTAAAGGATCACCCAGGTTGAGGTCCAAAGCCTCGCATTTGGCGGCGTTAACTTTGTACCCTGAGAGACGAGAGAACGTGCGGAGGGTATCGTAGAGATTCGGGAGCGAAACGAGGGGGTTGGTGATGGTGAGGAGAATGTCGTCTGCAAAGAGGCTCAGCTTGTATTGAGTGTCGAGAACCGCGATGCCCGTGATGTCGGGATGTTGCCTGATAGCTGCGGCCAGGGGCTCGATACACAAGGCAAACAGGAGCGGCGAGAGAGGACACCCCTGCCTCGTTCCATTGCGTATGGTGATGGTCGACGACTCACAACCCATCAAGGCTACAGTAGCAGACGGGTGACAGTAGAGAGCCCGGGTTCCCTGGATGAACCCCTCCCCAAGGCCAAATCTCCGCAAGACTGCCCACATGTAGGTCCAGTCAACCCTGTCGAAGGCCTTTTCCGCGTCCAATGCCAACAACATGGAATCCTGACGGGAGAGCCGAGCTGTTTCAATGAGGTCAACTGTGCGTCGAATATTGTCCGGAGCCTCCCTGCCCGGGATGAAACCCACTTGATCTGGGTGAATCAGCACCGGAATGATCGACCCCAGTCTGGTCGCCAGCAGCTTGGCATAGAGCTTGATGTCGGCATTGATGAGGGAGATGGGGCGATAACTGCCACAGTTGGCAGGGTCTTTGCCCTCCTTGTGGATGACGATGATCTTGGCCCGCAACATCTCACCAGACGGGGGGGTCCCCGACAGAAAACCATCGAAGAGCCGGAGCAGACGAGGCACAAGAAGCGACTGGAACTTTTTATAGTAGGACCCCGGGAGGCCATCCGGGCCCGGAGCTTTAGAGGGCTTTATTGAAGACAGGGCGGCACGGACCTCCTCCTCGGTGAAAGGGCTACACAGCGAGGTGACATGCTGCCGGGGCAGAGATGGCAAAGGAAGAGAGTCTAGAAAGCGAAGCAGGTGATCAGGAGAGCGAGCATTCTCCGGGGCTTTGGTGCCGTCGTAGAGGTCTTGATAGAATAAAGCGAATTGGTTGGCTATGTCCGTCGGGTGAACCCAGGAATGCTGATTGGCGTCAACAATCCTGGAAATGTTCTGCGCTTTCCTTTGCGCCCTGAGACGCCTGGCTAGCATCGCGTCTGGTTTGTTGGCCTTTTCAAAAAATGTGTGTTTGGTGGTGTTGAGAGAGTGCAGGACCCGTTTGCTGAGGAGCAGGTTAATTTCACCCTTCAGTTGTATCATATCGTGGAGGACCTTGGCATCCAGCGTACTCTTGTGGAGGGTTTCCAACACGGAGAGACGAGAGGTGAGAGAGTCCAAGGCTTCCTGATAGAGTTTCTTACGCCGGGCTGCGATGCGCAGAAAGGAGCCCCTAATGAATGCTTTATGAGTTTGCCATATGAGCAGCGGGTCCGCCTCAGGTGTCTCATTAAAATGGAAGAACTCCTCCAGGTCCCTATCAACCTCGCCCACCACCTGGGGATCAGTAAGAAGGAATTCATCGAGGCGCCACTGCCCCCGACCTGCAGGAGCGTCCGTGAGGCGGAGGGTACACTCCACCGCTCCATGGTCGGACCAGGTAATGGGATGTAACGTCGCCGATCCCACCGAGTTGGCCAAGGATTGGCCCAGAAAAACGTAATCGATCCTGGAATAGGACTGGTGGGGATGGGAGTAGAAGGTGTAGTCCAGGGCTTTCGGATGGAGAAGCCGCCAGATGTCCACTAAGGCAGCGGTCTTCGCGAAGTCTTTAAGGTGCTTAGAGTTAGGTGAAGGGCGCAGCAAGGGCGAGGGGCCCCTCCTGTCCAAAAGTGAGTCCCATAAGGTGTTGAAGTCCCCCCCTACTATGAGGCGGTGTTTCCGAAGCGGCAGAAGGAGGTCAGAAAGGTGCGTGTAGAAAGAGGCAGCAGACGTGGAAGGAGCGTAGACATTAAGTATGGCCGTAGGGTGGGAGTGCAGCAGGCCAGTCACCAGTAAATATCTGCCCCATTTATCAGCTGTGACCGAGTGGAGGTGGAAACTCAGGGAGGAGCGGAAGAAGATACCGACCCCATTTTTCTTCAGGGTAGGATGGGCGGCGTGGTGATGCGTGCGATAGTGCTTGCTCCAGTAAGACGGAAGATACGAAGACCGAAGATGCGTTTCCTGGAGTAGGATAATGTCCCCTCTATATCTCTGGTAGTATGACATGGCGAGGCGCCGCTTCTGCGGGGAGTTCAGGCCCTTAACGTTGTGGGAAATCACTGTGAGGTCACCCGCCATTCAGACGTGGAGAGTGTTGCCGACCAAGGAGAGCGCGAGGCAGCCGGCACTGGCGCACCCGGAACAAACATAAAAAAAAAAAAAAAAAAAAAAAAAAAAAAGGGGGAAGGGAGAGAGAGAGAGAGAGAGAGGAAGCAGAAGAAGGGAACAAAAAAACCAACGCACACATATGCAGGTAATCGTATATGTAGAAATGGTACAAGATATAGGAACAGGAAGGCATGAGAGCAGGCCACTAAGATGCAGCCGGATATATGGCAAACTGACCGGCGAGTCACCACACTGACTCGGCGACTGAGTCAAAGACCCAGATGTCAGGCCATCAAGAGACCAACGAAGGTCTCCAAGGGGTCTAGGCATGACAAACCACCAAAATGGAATCTCCTACCCTATAGCAATAAACAAAAAATAAACAAACAATCCCTCTACGAAACAATATAAACAAAATAACAGCGGCATCGTGCCAGCAAAGTGATGCAATTAAGGCAGCCATAAGAGGCCTCAATACGAATAAGTGGGCGAGAGGTGCGGTGTAGAGCCGTCACAGTGGCGGCAGAGAAGGCTCAGCAACCCGCAACATAGAGGCCTGTAGCGGCCGTGTGTATATGAAAAAAAAACATGAAACCGTGTGTGAGGAACATAAAACAAAACGCAAAACGGCGGACTTAGCGGTCCCAGAGTCCAGGTATGCCTCCCCGGCACAAAGACCCCAGCGTAGAACGGCGATGATCTAACGGCGACGGTCAGGCCGCCGGCAGGAAACCCCGGGAAGGCCCGCGGAGAAAGCCGGCAGACGTGGACGCCAGCAACCGAAGATCGCCGACGCAGGCCGCAGATCCGGGAGGACCGCAGACGGGAACACACGAGATCGGCGGGGGAGGCACCGGTAGAAGCCTGTCAAGTCCAGCGGAGCAAGTCAGGCCGGCGGACAAATCCGGGAGACGCGGCCCTGGAGACAGTCACACGTCATCCGAAGACGGGGTGGCAGAACAACACGGTGGCCGCGGAGAGAGCCAACGAAGATGCCACGGGTGCTCCACGTCAGACAGCAGCAAGGTCGTCGGCAGGGGCCCGGACGTTGCGCCTCTGCGGGGCCGGGGGGACGACAAGCCACTCACCCTCACGATGGGGGCCAGGATCCTGGCGGCTTCTCTTGCGGCCGGTAGAGAGGGCGGGAAGTCCCAGGTCCTGGAGCAAGAGGTCAGCGTCCGCCATCAATTTAATGGAGCGCGACACATCTCCACGGGCCACCTGGAGGGCAAAAGGAAACCGCCAACGGTAGGGCACGCCATGAGAGCGGAGGTGATCCGTGAGAGGCCGGAGGGCCTTGCGCCGTAATAAAGTCCTCGGAGACAAGTCCGCATAGACCTGGACCTCCAAGTTGTCTATCCTCAGGGTAGCAGATCGCGCCGCCTTCATCAGGGACTCCCGGTGGGCGAAGTCCCTGAGCTTGACCACGATGTCACGCGGCCGATCCCCAGGCTTGGGCTTCGGCCGAAGAGCCCGGTGGGCCCGATCGACGGTGATCTCCTCTGCGGGGGTGTGAGGCAGCAGTTGGGTGAAAACTTGATGCAAGACCGCAGGTATATCTTGTGAAGACTCCGGGACCCCACGTAAGCGGAAATTTGCCCTCCTCGAGCGGTTCTCGAGGTCCTCCTGCGCATCGTGCAAGGTAAGTACCTCTTGTTGAAGAGCGGCCACCTCAGATTCCAGCCGGTGATGGTCATGCTGAATGGTGGATTGCGTGCGCTCGAGTGCATCGGTTCGGGAGCCAATTTCAGCCACATCCCTCGTCAATTCACGGAGCTCGTTATGGATGTGGTCCATGAGGTCCTGCTTGACGGAAAGAACGAGGTCCTTCAACTCATCCACATCGCGCCTCGTACATGGCGTGACCGGGTCCGCGGCAGAGGGGCCCGCAGGCTCCATGGCGGACAGCGCGGGAAACACAGAGTCGGGAGCTTTTCTCTGAAAAATGGCAGGCACCGACTTCTTCTTTGCGGGTTTGCGGGTGCTGCCAGGCATGCCTGGGCTGTCAGCAGTCAGGTAGCGCGGCGATGTAGAGGGATTGAGCCGAAAAACGTGCGAAGTTTAGGGCATTGTGGAGGAGCAAGTTCACTGCACGTCCATCTTGAAGCTCGGTCAGCCCCGCCCCCGAAATTATATTTTTTTATTTGCCAATTACTTTTTACAACATTCAGAGAAATAATGAACAGGATGAAATACAGAACATTTTGTAGGATGAAATATTAATTAGGATTATTTATACAGCCAGAGAGTATATAATATATAATATGAGGAATATACAGGGATATAACGGGTTATAAGGACGGGATTAGTTATACGGCCGGAGATTATATAATATATAATATGAGCAATATACAGGATATAACGGGTTATAAGGACGGGATTAGTTATACGGCTGGAGATTATATAATAAATAATCTGAGGAATATACAGGATATAACGGGTTATAAGAACGGGATTAGTTATACGTCCGGAGAGTATATAATATATAATATGAGGAATATACAGGGATATAACGGGTTATAAGGACGGGATTAGTTATACGGCCGGAGAGTATATAATATATAACATGAGGAATATACAGGGATATAACGGGTTATAAGGACGGGATTAGTTATACGGCCGGAGAGTATATAATATATAATATGAGGAATATACAGGATATAACGGGTTATAAGGACGGGATTAGTTATATGGCCGGAGAGTATATAATATGAGGAATATACAGGGATATAACGAGTTATAAGGACGGGATTAGTTATACGGGACGGAGAGTATATAATATGAAGAATATACAGGGATATAACGAGTTATAAGGACGGGATTAGTTATACGGCCGGAAAGTATATAATATGAGGAATATACAGGGATATAACGGGTTATAAGGACGGGATTAGTTATACGGGACGGAGAGTATATAATATATACTATGAGGAATATACAGGGATATAACGGGTCATAAGGACGGGATTAGTTATACGGCCGGAGAGTTTATAATATATATTATCAGGAATATACAGGATATAACGGGTTATAAGGACGGGATTAGTTATAAGGCCGGAGAGTATATAATATATAATATGAGGAATATACAGGGATATAACGGGTTATAAGGACGGGATTAGTTATACGGCCGGAGAGTATATAATATATAATATGAGGAATATACAGGGATATAACGGGTTATAAGGACGGGATTAGTTATACAGCCGGAGAGTATATAATATATAATATGAGGAATATACAGGGATATAACGGGTTATAAGGACGGGATTAGTTAGAGGTTGTTGTTCCAGTGAGAAATCAGAGGCTATTTTTGAGTCAAGAAGGAATTTTTCCCCTTTTTGAGGCATAATTGGAAATCGCATAAACAGTGAGGGGTAATTGATGAGCTTTGTGTCTTCTTCCAACCCAAATTACTAAATAACCATTGACAATTAAAAAAAGCAGCAACCATTTATGGGGACTCTTAAGATTACAGCTCCGATCTTTCATTATCTGCTGGGGTATTTTGCCTATAGGCCATATTCCGTTTTCTCCATAAACCGTGGCTTTAAGCAGCAGAAAGATTCCAGATGGTTTAAAACGATCTTTAGACGTTGCCCAACCTTTTGATTTGGACGGTCGCGTTAATTGCTGGAGAAGTCCTGTAGCTTTAAACTTTTAACAAGCTTATAACAGACATATGGTCACAACGTGAGATCGGGTACACCGAGTCCAAATGTTTCTTTGGATTCTATTAGGATACATTGTACTATATTTTAACAGAATTGGATACAATTGACCTTCAGGCTGGGATTTTCTTATTTAATTTTTTTTTTTAAATCAGAGCTATTTTTAATTTAGTACAACGCATCAGTAACATATAAAAGAATATAAAAGGAAAACCCTCCTGAAGGCCACAATGTTAAAAGGTCATTAGTTAGACGCACATTATTTTTTTTTTTAATGTTTCAGGAAAATACGATTTATAGCGATTTATAACGACGTCAACCTGAGCAGATTTCATACTATCCATTACACAGAGCCATGTCAGTCCATTTTGCAAAATAAGCTCACTGGGACGGCCCCCCGTAGTTTATCTTACCTTTAGGCCAAGTACATACACTGACAACATGCTTTATGAGATAATCTCATGGATTTGTTTTTTAGTTATACCCTTTTTTGGCGAACGTGAATTAAACTATTTCAAATTTTGTGAATTTTGGTGAATTTGGTATCATCTGAAAGATAATAAGCTGCGCTTGGTCAAGATGAAAGACTGTAGCCTTGGTGTTCTAAATCCCAGTTAATTGAGAGAAAGTGAAAGAGAAAAAAGAGAGAAGGAAAGAGAAAAAAAGAGACAAGGAAAGAGGGAAAAAAAGAGAAGAAAAGAGGAAAAAAGAGAGGGAAAGAGGAAAAAGAGGGAAAGAGGAAAAAAGAGAGGGAAAGAGGAAAAAGAAGGAAAGAGGAAAAAGAGAGAAGGAAAGGAAAAAAGAAAAGGAAAGAGGAAAAAAAGAGAGAAGGAAAGAGGAAAAAAAAGAAGAGGGGAAAAAAGAGAAGGAAAGAGGAAAAAAGAGAAAAAGAGAAGGAAAGAGAGCAGGGGGGAGAAAAGAGTCAAAGAGAGAAATAGGAAAAGAGATGGAGGGGAGAGAGTGATAAAAATGCAGTGACACGTCTCTATATTTATCTTTTCTAATCAGTTATTTGATGTGCGTTATTCACTTTATTATTATTTTATGAATTATTCAATTATCTTAATCTTAGCTTTACATTTCTAGATTAGATTTAAGGAAAGCCTTATCTCCTTATTTTTGTTGAGAGAGAGAGAAAGGAATGCCGTTATATTAGGGACCTTTACAGGGTAGGATTATAAAAACAATATACGTATAAGCTATATAAGATAATTTTTAGATTTATGCTTAAAATTTCCATCGGGAGCTAGCGAGTTTAATGTAGGTGAGTGGCCTGACTCAACACTTAAAAGAAGGAAAGGAAGGTGTTAAAAGGAGGAAGTTGTGTTATGGGGGGTTTAAAAAGAATAGTTCAAAATTATAACATTTGGGAACTGAGAATTAAAAGCAGAACCTATATAAGCTATTTCTATATGTTCACAATCCCTGGTTTAGCCATCTGACCACAGAAAACCATATGTTATATACATGTGGCACCATCCGACTTCTGTATTATGCCACACAAGTCTTTTGTACACACGTCAAAGCAAAAGATCAGCGCATACCCAGTAAATACTAATTTAAAAGCCCCCTATATGAGACATAAATATTGGGAATTCCGACACACTATATGGCTCATATATCGCTTAGCCCACCACTACATCAAATGGGACTGTACTACATTTTAACTCGAAAAGAAGCAATTTAAAGCCTTCTCTGGGCACCATTAATGAGGTCTCTGTAGGTCAGGAGGTTAAACACTTATATGGTTTTGAAGAGTTCCCGAGACTGATACTTTTTAGCTTCACCTTAACAGGAGAAGAGAGAGAATGAGAGAAAGGAAAAACAAAGTAAAGAGAGAATGAGACAAAGAGAAAAATGAGTAAAGATAATGAGAGAAAGAAAAAACGGGGAAAGAAAAAAACAAGAGAAAGAAAAAACGGGGAAAGAAAATGAGAAAAAAGTCAGACAGAGAGAGCAAGAGACAGAAAGAAATAGGGAGAGCGAGAGAGGAAGAAAGAGGGAGGAAGAAAGAGGGAGAGTGAGAGAGGAAGAAAGAGGGAGGAAGAAAGAGGGAGAGTGAGAGAGGAAGAAAGAGGGAGGAAGAAAGAGGGAGAGAGAGAGAGGGAGAGAGGGAGAGAGAGAGCAAGACATGTTATGTTTCAAACCAAACTTTGCATGAAATTAAAATTTTCAAACTGCCCGTTAATCTCTTTCAGGCCACTTGGTAAATCTCAGCGCTGGCCTTTTACAGAGGAAACTTAATTAAAGCAAAAAAGAGTGTCAGTCTGCGGTGCAGGATTCAAAATCATTGGCACAATTTTTTCTAGACAATTTAATAACAATAAAAATGTTCAATAATTAAAAAAAGTGTTATTAAAACTGCATTCCTGATTCCAGATAAATCGTGATTCATATTCTCGGGAGTGCAGATCGTTTCGGTTAACTTAATACACGTGGAGCTGACGGAAGACCTTTTGGTTAATGAGCCAAATCCTCATTTAATCCAATTTATTATTTGATCATTTTATTATACATGTAACGTCCCAGATTTACAATTAAAACGTAGAGGAGTGCGTTATTAGAATAAAAACGAAAGATATCAATTGGTCGATTTGACCATTTTAAGGCACATACTGCCATATTATATTATTATTTATTGGTAAATTTTTTGGGGCTGTAGAGCCCTGAAATTGCTTTTCTAAAATTGCATTCGTTTCTAGTATATGCTATAAGGCTTGCATATGTTTAAACTACTTTACTGAGAGGGTGGTAGATAAGTGGAACGGCCTCCCGGCAGAAGTGGTAGAGGCTAATACAGTGAGGGAATTGAAACATGCATGGGATAGGCGTACGGCTTCTGAAAGCGACATCCTCAGCTGACATGTTAGTCAAGGAGTGCCAGTGGTCTGTGGCAGCCGTGCCTGTTCTCTGTTAAATATTTGACCATCCTGGGCAATAATTGGTGTTTCAGTAGCGTAAATAAACACTCGACGCAGATAATGATGGAGCGAAAC
Organism: Spea hammondii; assembly: GCA_029215755.1. Lineage (NCBI taxonomy): Eukaryota > Metazoa > Chordata > Amphibia > Anura > Pelobatidae > Spea > Spea hammondii. Next base: position 114,970,292 of record JARDYJ010000005.1, read on the forward strand.
TCTGATCTCGTTATTTAACCATTTGCTGCTCTCTGTATTTTCCCTTCACATATTTCGAGTCTTAATTCCGACATTCTATGATAAATGGAATATATAATACAGATTACCCCGGGGGGTGGGGGCGTTATTACTGTCTATCGCATATATTCATACCTGGGTACTTTCTAAATAAGCGGACCCCTGAGACTCTAGAGATATTAACCCTTTAATAGGCCATCGTGAAGATTCTATGTAGCGACTCACCAAATGTGTCCCCCCCCCCCCCAAATGGCTCTATTACCGGCCCTCACGGTAATCTCGATTTGTCATTCTTTAAAGATAGACTTAATTGAGTCACCTGCATTCAAGCAGGGATATCAACCACAACATACTGGGAGCAAAAGCACCAACTGGGAGTCTTACATGCAAACCTGGGAACTCTCAGCCCACTTCCCCCATTGGTGGGATGACCATGATGTCAGCGGGACCTCATACCCGCCCCCACAAGGGGGACTCCGGGTAAGTTCCCAGATATGCTTATACATGATCATAGCAGGTAGAATATAGAGAAGGAATCGGCTCCAGACTGTGTGACCCTGAGAATCTGCCCCTTCATCCTGAGAATGGGGCAAAAACCCCATAAACCATAAACATTATACTGTAGCTATTTGTTTATACTTCCAATATACCGTTTATTACCAGATTATATTTTATGATTTATTAATGAAAATTCCCCTCTGATTCTTAAAATATATAATAATAATATTATAATATAATATTATATAATATTTTAATATATTATAATATTATATAATAACAATAATAATAATAATAATAATAAAGTGATGATCGACATGGAAATAATCAATTAGTAAAAGTCTGACCTGAATATACAAAGAATTATCATTGCAGCGGTGAGGGAGATAAGAGACAGGCTGTGTCCGATGGTGTATCCGGTCCGTATAATTCCAAAGAATGCGGTCTGTGCGAGAGAACACGAGAAGTTACTATTATTATAAACATATAGCAACATGTACACAAGACAGCCCTAAAAGTCACAATAATGTGCGTAGAAAAAGCAGAAAAAGTGTTAAAAATTAAATTGTGTCAATGAAAACACATTCTTCTTCTAAATGCCTGCAATACCTCCCTAACATCTCTGTTTAATTTATCCAGTCCCTCTTTGCCACCCGGCAGCAGTAAACTAAACTATGTGATTTTCTCTAAATATTTCACTTAGTTACATAAACAGCTATCAATAAATTACAAAATCCCCCCACCCCGGCCACGCCTCTAACCACACCCCCTAAAATAAATCTGGCCATTGGAATTGTTGGGCGGTTTGATAATTTATGCGGTAAGAGGTATACGAGTTGGGGGTTTGTAGAAAATATAGATCTTTAATAACCAAAATAAACCAAATTTTTATTTTAAGATTTTTTAAGAATTATTAAATTAAAAATGTGATTATTTTCGATTGACAAAGTATTAAAGTGAGAGTTTTCTTTAATAATATCTTGCTTTAGTTCTGGGCATTTCATTTTTTATTTTTTCAAATTATGTGCAGTAAATAAAAGCCCTCTTCAGTTTCTTTAATTTAATTTTCATATAAGGAGTAAATATATTATATCATATTTTTTTTTTTTAATGCACCGAAAACATTGTCCGAAATATTTTGAACAGAATAAATGGAAAAATTTTAAATTGAAAAAGCAATACATTTCAAGGCTTTGGCAGGAATTATATATCATTTATTTCTTCCCAGTAAAAAATAGGCTATCAAAAAAAAATATAATAATAATAATAATTAAAAAAACCCCAGATAAACTAATGTGTGCGCAGCTTCGCTTTCAGCCTGTTCAGTTTGAAGCGGACATCACTGGGGCGTCTTTGTTAACATTATTGCTTTGGAAATTTTAATTTAAACATAAAATAGTATTTTCCCTTTACCAAGCCTGGGTTGGTGTAATGGGTGGAAAAACACAGAAAAACAACTTCATTTCCCATTTCTATATTTATAAAAAAAAACAAAAAAAAAAACTATAAAATGGTATAGCTGCTAACAGTGCAGAATTTCCCCAAGCAGTCTTGACAAGGGGGCTCATGTCCTGGCTGATGGTTAATTTGGCAGAACGTTGGCGAGCGAGAAGCAGCTATTCGCGACTACATGCAGGTAAGGCCACTTTTCGTATAGATATCCTAGATAGAAGTAGATTATCAGAGGCTAAGATGTTTTACTTTAATGAAAGGCTGGTAGATAACTGGACCAGCCTTCCGGCAGAAGTGGTAGAGGGTAATACAGTGAGGGGATTTAAACATGCATGGGATAGACATACGGCTCCTGAATCTAAGACGAGACCAACGACTGATTAGGGTTTGAGTCTTCACTCAATTGCTGTCAGTCATGTGATATTTTGGGTGACTTTCCCGGCTCAAACACCACACTGAGCTGATGCTTTATGGCAAAGCTAATGAAGTCTGTTCCTCCATAGACTTTCATTAGCCAGAGAGTCCTGCTGGGTGATTGAGACTGAGCCGTTCTATTGTTTCCCACAGGCAGTATGATAAGGAGTGGGGGTGTTTAGTAGATCGGGGGTCTGATAACAGAGTGAGAATCATACAAATGGCTGATATGCAGCTGCCTGAAAACATTATAATATGGGGCAAAAAACTACAACTTGGTGAAAAATAAGAGTCCAATATTTTTTTTTATTTTTTTTTTAATCGAATATGAGGAATAAAACATTTTTATTTAATCATTTTAGAAAGATGATGCCTAAACACTAATTAACATCTTCGTTTCTCGTGGTTCATTTGACATCACATCATCTTTTTTGTGATTTGTTTCCACTTAACGTCTCAGTGATTCGCTTTAAATTCTTACATTTTTAATAAAGTGCCAAGTACAAGGTCAAAATTGTCCAATGTTCTGCCTCTTCGGTCTCGTCGTCTCTATTGTGTTTGAATATCAGTAATAGGAAAGTAATGATTTCGAGACGGCACGTTGTATCAGCAGTAATTTCACCCCCATTGTCCTCGCTGAAAGCTCGGTCCCTTTCCTGACGATTTCTTCCCGTCTCAATTAGCGATCGAGCCCGAGACGTCCAGTAATTGTAATGAAAACGCCCCGTCAATGCAACAAAAAAGTCCCCCCGCCCTCCCGGGACGGCAGCGACCTGATTATGGATCTTAAAGGAAACGGTGTTCTGTATCATGGAATTTATAATCCCGAAAGCAGCTCTTACACCATATTTACTACTATACCTTTTTTTGGGGACTTGGAGGTAAATTTTAGGCCAGTCGGCATGTCCAGCCAAATGACAAAGGCTTTCTGATGCTTACAAACGTACCCAAACATGAACTGCATAAATAAGCTTATAGAAAGCTCTATTGTGGCCCTCGGTGGCCAATACTTGGTTTCCTTAACCAGAATACTTTCCGAGTGCCCCTGTTTAGTTTGACCAGTCCCACATCAGATGATCTCCCCTTCCTGCGAGAATCCAGGACTGTTGAGAGGTATGTATCCATTCAATGACATAGAAACATAGACTGTCGGCAGATCGGCCCCATTCGGCCCCCGTTCTCTTGCTGTAAAGACTCGTTGGTCTCGTCTTAGATTCAGGAGCCGTATGTCTATCCCGTGCCTGATTAACCCCTTCATTTCTCACAGGCTGATAGCCTGGACTCCACCTTGTCAGCGTTCCTTCCCTCTGATCGTCTGTGATGGAGCAACACCCGGGGGGCAGATAAACTGTTATATCACATGATCGGGCATTGCCTTTTGCGTCCAGAACAGGAGAGACTTGTCAGGGTCTGTCTAGACCAGACCTGGGCAAAGCACGGCCCGCGGGCCACATCCGGCCCGCTGAATAGCTCGGACCGGCCCGCAAAGAGTGTCCTGGTGACTCACCAATGAGTCCGGTGTCCCCCCCCGCCCCGGTCACTTACCTTAAACTCCTGTGTTGGAAGCGTTTGTCTCGGGTGCCGGCGCTTTACGCTGGGCGCCGGCATATGACGTCAGACGCCGGCGATCAGCAGTGAAGCGCCGGCACCCGAGACAAACGCCTCACGCTTCCAACACAGGAGTTTAAGGTAAGTGACCGGGGCGGGGGGGGAGATCCTGAGAAGGGGGGGTTAGGGAGTTAGAGGGGAGATACTGAGAAGGGGGGGTTAGGGAGTTAGAGGGGAGATACTGAGAAGGGGGGTTAGGGAGGGAGGTCTTACTGTGTGTGTGTGTCTTACTGTGTTTGTGTGTGTGTGTCTTACTGTGTGTGTATCTTACTGTGTCTGTGTGTGTCTCACTGTGTCTGTGTGTGTCTTACTGTGTCTGTGTGTGTCTTACTGTGTCTGTGTGTGTTTCACTGTGTCTGTGTGTGTTTCACTGTGTCTGTGTGTGTCTTACTGTGTCTGTGTGTGTCTCACTGTGTCTGTGTGTGTCTTACTGTGTCTGTGTGTGTCTTACTGTGTCTGTGTGTGTCTCACTGTGTCTGTGTGTGTCTTACTGTGTCTGTGTGTGTCTTACTGTGTCTGTGTGTGTCTCACTGTGTCTGTGTGTGTCTTACTGTGTCTGTGTGTGTCTTACTGTGTCTGTGTGTGTCTCACTGTGTCTGTGTGTGTCTTACTGTGTCTGTGTGTGTCTTACTGTGTCTGTGTGTGTCTCACTGTGTCTGTGTGTGTCTTACTGTGTCTGTGTGTGTCTCACTGTGTCTGTGTGTATCTTACTGTGTCTGTGTGTGTCTCACTGTGTCTGTGTGTGTCTTACTGTGTCTGTGTGTGTCTTACTGTGTCTGTGTGTGTCTCACTGTGTCTGTGTGTGTCTTACTGTGTCTGTGTGTGTCTTACTGCGTGTGTCTTACTGTGTTCATAGCTTATTCAGTTATTGTAATAAATATTTTAGCCCATTTTTTAGCTCAAAATATTTTTTCCTTTTTTTCTCCTCTAAAATCTAGGTGCGTCTTATCAGCAGGTGCGTCTTATAGAGCGAAAAATACGGTATGCACTCCGAAGCCTTGTTCATTTTGTTCACTTCTGTGCTGTGCTAATAGTTATTCAGGCCTTACTTATTCAAGCACCTCTACCAATGACGTAGGCTTGAATAACTTTATTAAACAGCACATAAGTTAACAAAATGGACAAGGCTTCGGAGTTTGTAGTTTGTAGAGGTCTGGCCCTCTAAAACCATTCCAATTTCTCATGTGGCCCCATGGGAAAATTAATTGCCCACCCCTGGTCTAGACACTGCTGGGATCTCCAATCGCAGCCCCTGCTGGCTGATCGCACACATTGCGATCAGCAATGCAAGGCAATGGAGCCCTGCTTGCTGACCATGGTGTGATCAGTGCAGAGGAGATTTGAGGGAAGAGATTGAGAAACAGCGTTCTCAAAAGTAATTTTTTTTATTAAATATTAATAAATAAAAAAAATATATACAGTGAGCTTAGTGATTAGTGAACAATGCGCCGCATGATGTTTTCTACGCGACAGACGTACCTGATCCGTTTGGCTGCTGTTCGGATTGAAACCACAGGTGAGCGCGTAGGGGCCGGGGTGCAGCTCTGTCCAACCTTGGTCAGTGCAGTTTCTGGACACGTTTGCTGCAGGAAAAAAGGTTTTAATGTTAATAGATTGTGTACCGGATGCCTGATCCGACCTGCAGCAACACACGAAAAACTGCAACCATCCATTCATCTAACAGCGTTAACATACTGATATATATTATATTTAACAGACATTATACAGAAATAACCCCCCAGGGCTGTATACAGTAATATAACCCCCAGGGCTGTATACAGTAATAACCCCCAGCGCTGTATACAGTAATATAACCCCCAGCGCTGTATACAGTAATATAACCCCCAGCGCTGTATACAGTAATATAACCCCCAGCACTGTATACAGTAATATAACCCCCAGCGCTGTATACAGTAATATAACCCCCAGCGCTGTATACAGTAATATAACCCCCAGCGCTGTATACAGTAATATAACCCCCAGCGCTGTATACAGTAATATAACCCCCAGTGAGGTGTACAGTAATCTTGGTCAGCACTGACAAAAAATGTAGTTTTATCTCATTTTGTCTCAATAAACTCCCTTTATCTGCAGACCTGGAAGCCGCCGTTGTAATCAGTCATGTGATATTTTGGATGACTATCCCTGTTGCAACTCCATGGATGGACAGGTCCTGGCATTCTTGCTAAGCGAGGATGAATTGAAAATGCTTGCATGTGAAGTAGAGGCATGATGGGTAAGAAGAAGGTGAGAAGAAGTTGAGAACATTGGGAGAACTTGAATAATGAGTTAAAAAAAAACCTCCGCTGGTTTCCATAATGTAGTTAATACTTAATGGACAAATATTATGTTTCTCTGTTTATTATATTCTGGGGTAAAACCATCGACGCTGACATTTTCCAAAACTGTTGTCAGATTTATCTTCTCAGCCTCCTTCCGAACAAAGTCGATATATATCCCTGGGGGAGGAAAAGAAAAAAGCAAACCAATGCATTCTAATGACCAGAGTTGTGTTTACCGTTATTCTGTGTTCTTGGCAAATATCATTCAATAAAATGAAGTTCTCCAACTCCCGTGGGGTCCTTCGCTGTCCAAAGCAGCATCTCATTTCATGTTTTTCACAAATCTCTTCGTGTGTTGGCAATCATCATCGATACAAATTAAGAACGTTTTTCTCTTGGTGGATTTTCAAAGAATGTGTTTATTTACGACCTTTGTCATTGCAACATAATAAAAAAATACCACTTTTTGAGCTTCTATTGGGTCGATAAAGCATTCTAACGGAGGAGGCAAACGGGTAGGAAGTGTGGAGAAAGCAAAGGACGCTTCCAAGTTGTCTCCGATGTAAGCCTTTGGAGAACTTTGACGAGGTTGGTGGTGGCCATCAAGAACCTCCTAAAGAGACATGTCATGTCTTCTACTAGGTATGGTCTAGTCTTCTGGATTGATAGACCATTCCAGGTGGTGGTGGCCATGGACAGAGAACATAACAGCAAGCCCTTTTCCCATCCATGGTTATCTCTTCATTTTGCATTTCTTGAGTTTGTTGGGGGTTTGTACGGATGGCCATTTTCCTAGGTTGTTGATGGGGATACAAGATCAATGTTCATCGGGCGGTCAAATCATACAGAGATAACTTCTTACAGAGGGATGGCCAATGAAAATCACCCAAAACAGCAAGTAAGAGAGGACCTTGTCCTCTCCTGACACAGTTAAAAGGTAAAAGTCTTGTACCAGACCGCTGGTTATTTAAAGTTACCCTCATCCCAGCTCATCAGGTATGATGTAGGGGGTCTCGATGACCATCTGCCCACTTGAGGGGGAGAGGTGATCCAACTGCAACACTATTCCGACTTACATTTACAATTTCACTAAACAGGACACGTCCCAGTTGACCAACACCACCAATGAACCTTAGGCTAGACATGAACTTTAAACGATACAAAAATATAAAAAAAAAATACATTTTCCGTTAATCTTAAAAAAAGAGACTTTCGACGGCTACATTCCCAGGCAACTCTCTCTCTCTGGATATACCCGCTAAGGCTTGAAGCTCCAGTCTAATTACATTTTAATGCTGATTGAGCATTAAAACCGGTAACCGCACAGCTGGGGTATGCCACTTCCACAAGATGCTGTAATTAAATATATATATATTTTTTTTTTAGCCTTTTGTAGCGGCGCTATTGGTTACAGCGGTCTGCGGGGGGTCTTTTTATATGTTCTACAGGTGCTGTGTACGCGCGCAGAAACACATTATTATTACGATCAATTTTTTGCCTACGATTAGGAACACAAATGCGAAGCAAGTAAGACTTGTGGAGATTTGCTTCTATCCGATGCCCCGGGCAATGTCTGACAATTGATTTGATGAAAAAAAAAGTAGGGACATCTATCTGGCGTCGTTACCTGCTGATCTTTACTGTGGAGAGGAAGGTTTTTTCTCTCTCTCTGTAATACTTAATTACATCACATGACATTTATTTATACAGCGCCGGCAGATTCTGTATTGTCGCCTTTCAACTCTTGGTTTTGCCTCCAGGAACCCCAACCTCTACCAGGTCCCCGATTCAAACAGTGAGCTTAATGGGACTGAACGGACTGAGCACCATTATTTAGTCTGAGCTAGCCATAAAAGCCATAAAGTGATATTGAGGTGCTGTGTTGTCACTTTAAAGGGGGGCCCTCTAGGTTTGACCAAGGGTCTCCAGATAAAGCCCGGTTTTCCGGGTCTCCAATTCACTATCTTCTTTCTCGATGCAGGGTGAGTAGTGGTTAGCCACTCCCACTCCCCGCCCACTCCAAACTGTTGGGAGCTAGCCCTGCCCCCTTGTGAAACCACTCCCCCAGAAGAGAGAGCTCTGGATAGCCTGCCAGGGGAACTCCCCAGATATAAGTTTTCATTAACTCAGCCCTAAACCACAGCATCGCCAGCCATCAGTCGTTGGTCTCGTCTTAGATTCAGGAGCCGTATGTCTATCCCATGCATGTTTAATACCCCTCGCTGTATTACCCTCTACCACTTCTGCTGGGAGGCTGTTCCACTCATCTACCACCCTCTCAGTAGCGTAAAACTTCCTACCGTTACAATTAGCATAGAGAATATTCAATCATTAAGCATTATTCTGTGTTATCCCTTCCGGCGTCTTTATTTAAAGATTATTAAAAGGTCGTATTCCCGAATGTCTAAAAAGCAAAACTGTTTACAAAAGGAACACGCGCTCCGCACGCATGCTATGGATCCTGTGACATTTTACATGTCAAGCCGTGTCAGCGTCTATTAAACATGGCAGATTGCAGCTGCTTGGCTTTGCCCTTTACGGTTCCGGCGACAAACAAAAAAACACAGTATAGAAAAGTATAGAAAGCCATGCAGTCATTTTAACTCTTCTTGTGCCACACAGCTGGCCCCTTCAGAAGCCAGATATATACAGTAGATACTCCTTGCTATAGGAAGAAGCGCACTGTAGGCATGGAATACATGTTTCTCCAGACATTGCACCCTCCAGAGTACCTGCGTTTATGGGTTATGTCTCCGACGACAGGCAAATCATTCTGGGTGAGGATCATAGGAATTGTAGTCCTATGAACTAAAACAAACTATAGAAACCTTTTTGTCACAGCCTCCAATCTTTGCAAATAAAAAAAATTAAAAAAATAAAATATATATAGTTACAGGAAGGGGAGCGCATGCACTAAAAGAAATAAAAGGCATAAACATTCAGATTCCTGGGCTGCAGCTAGAATAATAATGACCACAAAACAAAGCAAATATTCGGCGCATACCCATTTAAAAAACACCTGATGCACACAGGGCAAATCTGGAGAAATGAGATAGGACTCGCCAAACTTGGGGTACTTTGACGCAGCGGCGGGCGAATCGATATGTGGCCGTATATGCGACGGAATCCCCCAATATTTATGCCACAGATAGGTGGTATTAGAGTACCGGTCGAGAGAGAGAGAGAGAGAGAGAGAGAGAGAAAAGAAAGAAAAAAAGGAAGAAAAAAAAAGACGAATGAAAGAAAAAAAGAGAAAGAAAGACCTTACTATAATCTAAACTATAGGTTTGTATGTTTAAAAATAAACCCCAAAAATCCTGTTTATGCCGCTGTAGCTCTGATCATTCAATCCCATTAACCAATTAAGTGTCAGATCGGTGACTTTTTTCCCCTTTAAAACCTGACTTTAGACGAATGCTGATGAGTCCATTTATTTTTGCTGAGCAGAACGTTCCACTTATACTTTCCAGGGAAACAGGTCGCAACTCTTAAAGGAGTCGTGAATGTTTAAAGGGCTATTACGCATAAGTTAAAGAGGCGTGATAAACGAACGGAGGATAAAGTCACGATCACAGCGAAAAATGTGAAAGTGTGAAATACAAATAAAATTCAACCCCTCACCATATATATAAAACACAGACTCTGCCGGCCCCATCTGGTCGCCCGTTTCTCCTGCTGTAAAGACTCAAACCTTAACCAGTCGTTGATCTCGTCTTAGATTCAGGAGCCGTATGCCTATCCCATGCGTGTTTAAATCCCCTCACTGTATTACCCTCTACCACTTCTGCTGGGAGGCTGCTCCACTTACCTACCCCCCCTTCTCAGTAAAGTAAAACCGAAGGAAAAAAGTGATAGGTTTTGATTGCACGCTATGAATGCAAAGGGTTAATCCTATTTAAATCTAAATTCTTTGTGTTCCACTTCCAATGTGTTCATCCTGTCACTGCGAATTAATTTCAGACTCTTGACATGCGCCTCTCTCTCCTGCAAAATACGAGGGCTTTTTAGGTTGTTTTTTTTTTTTTTTCTTAAAATAAAATAATTTTCTCTATTTTTGAACTTTAAAACTTGAGTTACAACACTTCCTGCTAGACTACGTTACTTTGCCAAAAGCTAAACTTACAAAAAAAAGAAAAAGGAAGATAAACTAGGTCAGGTTAACTGCACTGAAACTGAATCCGAGTCATATTCCGGGAGGATAATAATTATTCCGATCAGGGCCGGTCCTAGACCAAGTCTCCCCCCAGGCAAGAATATAGTAGGATCGAGCGGTGAAGAAGCTGCACAGAGTAGGGGGCATCACACCCCGGCACAGGTAGTAATTGCTCTGCCCCCTACTCTGTACAGCTTCTTCACTGCTCAATGCTCTGCTCTCTGCATGTCGCTCCGCGGACCACCTTCCTGACTCATACAGACTAACACTATATGCAACCACACTCACTCACTCTAACACCACACACCAACACATTCTAACACTCAAACAATGCACTTGAACACACACACTCTGTAACAATGTACAGTGACACTAACACTGTATACCGACATCGCCCCATATGCACTCACGCTAACACCCCAGCCACACCTCTAACCACACCCTCTAATACAAAAGTGCCTCTCTTTGGCCAATTAAAATTTTCGGAGCATTGGAAACCATGCCATACATAATAAGCATAACATATAGAATATATAATTCACGAACAGCACCAAAACAAGTTAGCCAATAGGTCACTAAGAGGTTGATGACCAAGATCATAGAACCGATCCGACGGTTATTTCTATCCAGGTACAGAAACCCAACGTTTTCTCCGTTCGCCTAAAGCTCCCTCGCTGAACACGGAGTCTCAATTAATCTCAATAGAAAGCAGCGCTAGACACCAAAAGATTCGTTACAATAACTCAGAGCTGCCAGAGACAATCCTTTGATTAGGTTGGCCTACTGGCCTGCAGGAAAAGAAGAACAGGGTTATCATCAAAGGCAGGAAAACGTTGGATATTTGGGGATTTCTACACTAGAGGCTCCGGTAACAGGAGGAATTCTGGGTAAATAAAAAGATATAATTGGAGGCCAAACGGACTTCTGCATCTCTATAGCTGATCCATTTATTGGGAAGATGCAATAAACACGCAGTTGAACTTCCTTTGATGCAGCCTGTTAGCTCAACTGCTTGATATAAATTCATAAAGGTGACTGCGCATGTGGGGGCTAGAGTTGCCGTAGGCTTGCATGGTGGAGCTCTTGCGTTAAAACAACGCCGGGGTTTATTATGTGGCTTTGACAGACGTTTGGGTTTATGAACCCAAATCATGTCCATTACATTAGGTAGTAACCCCTTCGTCTTCATACCCGGGAACTTTCAGCCTCCGGGTACCCAGAGCCCAAAGGGGGCCCAGGGAGATTGAGCGTTATACATGACCCACCATATCATTAGTGGTCCAGGGGGTTCCTTTAGGATATTTGGAAAGGGGAATCAAGGTTGAGCCAAGGCTGGGGAGGGAACAACCTCAGCCGCTTCATTTAGTTGATGTGGGGGTATCACGAACCATCAGGTATAATATATAAGTGGGCTTCTGCATGAGACAGCTTGACAGTTAGTGAACTAGAATTCTGGATGTCAGCCAGCAAGCACCTCTATCTTCATGCAATTGAGTTACTGCTTAATTAATTAGGCCAAGCAGTATGTTGTTATTAAACGTACGAAGCTTTTACAAACTATCGAATAACAATGCTTCGTGATCAAGCTGAGGGCATTATTATGTCATTCAATAAATCTTGAGGACGGCGTGAGCCGAGTCCATGCACAGAACGATAAATTAGAACAAATCCATACGACCAGAGCCTGGCAACTACAAATAAACTTCATTAGGACGTCTGTATTATGTGATTTTATTTCAAAAGACCTATAAACAGAAATATCGACTATTGTTCTCAGGGCCACGAGGCACGTTCTATGCCACATGCATTTGGTAAAAATAAGTAAATAAGGCAATTTACTTAAAAGACAAAACAAATCTGCGTAAGAGTTTATTTTACTTTGGCCCCGTGTGCAAAAACTCTCGTTTAATTCAATGCTTTCAGAACCTGAATACAAAGTAACCTTTGCCAAAGTTCCTGCTTACAAACCATTTCTTCGATTTTCCGCCCATAATATTTTCCTGTATTAGGTACGGCCTTAATAATTGAATAAAGTACGAAAGGTGACATAAAACAGACATATTTCTATCTCGGTTCCTCGGCTCAAAGCGGGGGAACTCCTCGGTTCTCTCTGGGCAGGGCGAGCGAAGAATTGTAAGACGTGAAACGTTCCGGTGAAAGATTTCCTGGTAGAGCCGTGAAGGTCCAGCGCGTTTCTCAGTCATTGTCCTCCCCCCGCTGTTTTTTGTTTGGAATTCAAGGAAAAAGTGGGTATTGTTGGTGGAATAATAGCCCCTCAACAACCCCTCCGCTGTAATTTCTGTTGTCTATGTTAATACGCCAAGAGCGTAACGGGATGGAAGACAGGAACGCGTCAGGAGGTATCTGTGCTTTTGAGAGTCTAGATACATAGAAACCAAAAAGTTGCATGTGGCCCTGAGCTGCTCAATGCAGCACGGACAGGGATACAACTGTGCGAAACCCCTTGCCACCTCCTCTGCCTTCTGTTGCCACCTTACATCTTGTTCTTCAGACCTTCAGGATTCTATAGAAACACAGAACCTGCCGGGAGATCGGCCCCATTCGGCCCCCCGTCTAGTCTGCCCGTTTCTCCTGCTGTAACGACTCAAACCTTAATCAGTCGTTGGTCTCGTCTTAGATTCAGGAGCCGTTTGTCTATCCCATGCATGTTTAATACCCTCACTGTATTACCCTCTACCACTTCCGCTGGAAGTAGGCTTCTGCTGCCTCTGACCCTCATCAGAAGGTTGCGTTTTGCCCTTCCCACCTGTAAAACCTTGTCCAGTCTCACTCCCGCACTAACATTTTTAAGGAGTTATTGGCAGTCAAGCATGTGCTCATATGTGAGTGAATCTGTTTCTGCTACAACATAAAGAGACCCACCTTCTGTGTTGGTGAAGAAGTCAAAGTAATGAGGGCACTGCATCACCACGCTCTCCCCGACCTCCGCTGATGGCCAACAGGTTATGTTGTCCCACATTCTTTGACATCCTGAAAATTAAGGGAAAACATACAATATGTCAGAAAATCACACCCAATAGTATCTAGATCTGATGATCTCCACAACACAAACAAACCAATCAATTGCAAAGTCCATCCATGAACCTTTGGACCCGAAGCACCTCTTGTGTTGGGTGTTCTCGTTCGGGTTGGAGAAACTTCCTAGCTCTCTTATTTTGCACTAAAATGAGTAACGCTTTACATGTTTTAGTACATAACCTCTGCAGCGCGTCCTGGCCAACGTGGGCCATTCATCATGGTTTCTTTTATTGTCCATTTTCTAGATACTTCCTTTAGAACCTTAAAAAGCACAAGATTTATTCACTATGCCCAGATCCAAACAGCAATTATTTCCAGGCTGTTGGACAGCAATAAGTACGGCCATTTATCACCAAAGAGAACTTGGGAGAAAGCCGAGTTGAACGTGGTGGCATCTCAGGGACCCTGTTGAGTTTAGCATGCTCTGGGACAGACCTGGGCAAAGCACGGCCCGCGGGCCACATCCGGCCCGCTGAATAGCTCGGACCGGCCCGCAAAGAGTGTCCTGGTGACTCACCAATGAGTCCGGTGTCCCCCCCCGCCCCGGTCACTTACCTTAAACTCCTGTGTTGGAAGCGTTTGTCTCGGGTGCCGGCGCTTTACGCTGGGCGCCGGCATATGACGTCAGACGCCGGCGATCAGCAGTGAAGCGCCGGCACCCGAGACAAACGCCTCACGCTTCCAACACAGGAGTTTAAGGTAAGTGACCGGGGCGGGGGGGAGATCCTGAGAAGGGGGGGTTAGGGAGTTAGAGGGGAGATACTGAGAAGGGGGGGTTAGGGAGTTAGAGGGGAGATACTGAGAAGGGGGGTTAGGGAGGGAGGTCTTACTGTGTGTGTGTGTCTTACTGTGTTTGTGTGTGTGTGTCTTACTGTGTGTGTGTGTGTATCTTACTGTGTCTGTGTGTGTCTCACTGTGTCTGTGTGTGTCTTACTGTGTCTGTGTGTGTCTTACTGTGTCTGTGTGTGTCTCACTGTGTCTGTGTGTGTCTCACTGTGTCTGTGTGTGTCTTACTGTGTCTGTGTGTGTCTCACTGTGTCTGTGTGTGTCTCACTGTGTCTGTGTGTGTCTTACTGTGTCTGTGTGTGTCTCACTGTGTCTGTGTGTGTCTTACTGTGTCTGTGTGTGTCTCACTGTGTCTGTGTGTGTCTCACTGTGTCTGTGTGTATCTTACTGTGTCTGTGTGTGTCTCACTGTGTCTGTGTGTGTCTTACTGTGTCTGTGTGTGTCTTACTGTGTCTGTGTGTGTCTCACTGTGTCTGTGTGTGTCTTACTGTGTCTGTGTGTATCTTACTGTGTCTGTGTGTGTCTCACTGTGTCTGTGTGTGTCTCACTGTGTCTGTGTGTGTCTTACTGTGTCTGTGTGTGTCTTACTGCGTGTGTCTTACTGTGTTCATAGCTTATTCAGTTATTGTAATAAATATTTTAGCCCATTTTTTAGCTCAAAATATTTTTTCCTTTTTTTTCTCCTCTAAAATCTAGGTGCGTCTTATAGAGCGAAAAATACGGTATGCACTCCGAAGCCTTGTTCATTTTGTTCACTTCTGTGCTGTGCTAATAGTTATTCAGGCCTTACTTATTCAAGCACCTCTACCAATGACGTAGGCTTGAATAACTTTATTAAACAGCACATAAGTTAACAAAATGGACAAGGCTTCGGAGTTTGTAGTTTGTAGAGGTCTGGCCCTCTAAAATCATTCCAATTTCTCATGTGGCCCCATGGGAAAATTAATTGCCCACCCCTGCTCTGGGAGGACCTAATGGGGCATCTGCTGAGTTCCTTAAGGGTTCCGTTGCGGAATCAGCTCTGTAATGAAGTTAAAGTAGAGCCGAAAGAGCAGGGTTTCCAGCCGAACGTACCAAATTTTCTAGTTCAAGTATCCTTGTGTGGCCACCAAATCTGGGATAAGCGAACATCTCAACTATACGATTACAATGTAACAAGAAGGTAAATCTCCAAGTTCTTAGCAGCGTTAGGGTTTGGAGCTGTTAAATGTCTTGTATGACATCATCTAGAAGAATAACTCTGTGTGACTGATTTCACCCACCTTCCACAAAGCGAAAAACCCACATCTTCAATTAAATGGCAACTTTCACGTTTTGATGTAGTATATATCACTTCGAAAACTGCTTTTGTTGTTTAACCGTTCCTGTACTCCGGGAATCAAACAGTAAAACCTAAGCGCTACTATATCTTCAGTGGGATGTGCAAGTAAAACTTCACTTCCTCGGATAATCTAAATATGGAAGCTCAAGTGACCCTGGAAATTTGCGGAATGTCACTCAAAAGGACATTTTTGGATCCGTTTACATTCCATTTAAACTAAAAAAGAAAGCTCGTCTACTGGAGTAGAATGTTTTTTTTTTAATTATTATTTTGAGGGAAACCACGGATAAAAGGTTTGCTTGACTGTTCGGAAATGCATATTAAATACATAATAATAAATAATAACATTATTATTAATATTATTATTAATAATAATGACATTATTTATATAGAATCAACAATGTCCACTACTGGATCTGCTGATGGGATTGTGCTTGGCTGATTTGGGGCAGTGGTCATAAAAGCCAAAGCATCTTCTCCCCAGCCTTGACCAGCAAAGTGTTAAAGGGGCATTATGAGTGACCTTGGCAATAATTAAAAGGAATAAATTAAAATAGAAAATGAATAAATAAATATGTTCTTCAACTGGTGTCCAGTAGATACCCTAGTGCCATAGCCGATTAAAAAGGTTCTATGACTGCTTAATGGTGGCAGCTGGTCCCAAACTGGCCGGTGGGCAGCTGGTCGAAGCCCGGAGATGGATAGGCAGGGCCGCACGCCACGGCCCAATAAAAACATAGCATTCGTCCGCTTCTACACAGCTGTTGGCCGCGCTTTAGGCCATCAGACGGGCCTCTGGCCTTAAAGCGCCAGGGCTTCCCCATCGTCGACCAGTCCGGTCTTAGCGGCAACCAAATGGTTCTAACAATGTCCTTATGAAAACTATGACTCGTCAGGAGGTTAAGATATTGCGAAAGAAGTTAAAAAAAGTTAAAAGGGTCAGTTGAAGAAAAAAAAAAACAAAAGACCAAAACCAGCCCGTAAATTTTCCAGGATCAAGGTATAAAAAGCTTTTGCAGATCCCAGGTTTCGTGATAATAACCAGACATGAGCAGAAAATAGTCCGGCAAGGGGTTTATTTCTCTGTGGGAAGAGAATTCCTGTGTGTTTCCAGCACATACCTTCCTGAATTATTAACAACGAGCTGACCTGACGGACTACAAACAAATCACAGGGGCTGCGCTTCCTTATTTTATTGCATGCTCCGGGGTTCATTTGCTCTTAATTTACTATGTAAGAGCAGTCTAATAATTCCGAGGCGAACCTCTCTGCGCACCGGGTGATTAATAATTACAGATATTATTCGATCTTAAACGTCTCCTGGAAAAAGGAACTCTACGTCCTAGAAGGGATTTGGTCACCAAGATGGATAATACTTCAAAATGCTGACATATAGAAACAAAACCGTATACTGGAAACTTATAAGAATTACAAAACCATCGGCTCGGAGATCCTTAATGAACTTGAGCTTCATACACAATCATTCAAAAGTTTGGGGTCACTCGGTTGTTTCCATAGAACACAAGGATATTTCTGGCTGTAACATAATTGCAAAAAGGGCTTTTTAACGATCAATTAGCCTTTTAAACTTAAACTTGGATCAGCGAACACAACGTGCCATTGGAACACAGGAGTGATGGGAGTGATAAAGGGCCATTGGAACACAGGAGTGATGGGAGTGATAAAGGGTTATTGGAGCACAGGAGTGATGGGAGTGATAAAGGGCCGTTGGGACACAGGAGTGATGGGAGTGATAAAGGGCCATTGGAACACAGGAGTGATGGGGGTGATAAAGGGCCATTGGAACACAGGAGTGATGGGAGTGATAAAGGGCCACTGGAACATAGGAGTGATGGGAGTGATAAATCCACTTCATTCACTCCGCCGAATATTATCGCCATTTACGGCAATTATCAAAAACGCGTCACATTGGCTTGATCCGTTTTAGCCGTCAAACTCTCACGGACATTCTGATACTCGCACATTCCGTGTTTATACAATGCAATCTCTCAATGTTGGGTCTTTTCAGCACAAGTGTTTTCCTCCAGCAGAAACGCTCATTAATCAAAGGAAGGAAAAAGATGTTTATTTGGAATCATTTTTGGGCCACTAATAGGGAATGAGTCACCGACCCATTTATTTGGAATGCGCTACAATCGGCCCGTCGGACATTCTACTTTCTCAGGCAGCATAAACAAACAAGAACTGATAAAAACTCATAAGGGTCCGCACTTGACTTTAATGGATTAGACTGGAAGCGAACGGCTTGGAAATGGTATTTTAATTCCTTAGATACAATTTTTCCCATGCAGAGGGACGTTGAGGATCGCAGGTCCGTTACAGTCCTGCAAGGAGACATTTGCGGCTAATAACTAACTTTTATACCCATTTTAATGCCCCGCAGTCTGCATTTGGGGCTATAAGTATTATCACACGCAGAGTGAAAGTCCTTCTTGCTATATATATATACCACCCAACAGTCCAGGTTAGCTCCCCCGTACCCTGTTTGGGTAATAAGTGCCAGATTCTATATCCCACGTACAAACATCTCTATATTTTTTTTCTCTGATCTCCTAAGGTATTTTCCTCCATGTCAAGACGTATAAACGGAGCCGGGGGCCACGGGGATCACGCGTCAGATTCGATCAGCGAACGCTTCACAATACGCGAGCGACGGACGTGGAATATAAACGTTTAAACAAAGCCTTTCTGCTTTAGAACGGAGAAAAGGATAGGAGAACTTCTGATTGTTATCGGAATCACTTATGGGGAGGGATGCTGGGAATGGCAGTCAGAAATGCAAATATTAACCCAAATGGGCATTCTATTAAAAAAAAAAAAATAGAGAACCGCTGCACCTGGTCGGCTGGAGTGGCAGAAGGGGAGCGTATGGAGCAAGGTCAGGCAGCGGTTTGCTGTGCCTGACGGCTTCTCCGGGCCTCACCTCAATGCCGTTGCCGGTGGAAAATGGGGTAGGTGACCATTAGGATGTATTACGTTTCCCCACCAGTACACCGGAGATCGGACAGGCATTAGAATACCTGCAAACTCTCCCGTTTTTGGTCTCCGGGATTTGCCCTGAGACTCCGGGTGAAGCGCCACTTCTCTGGGCCTCCCCGTCCACTTCCTCTACAAGGGATTTTTTCCTGCAAGCGACATCAGCGGGACCGCCCACAGGCAGTCCATAAACTTCCCAGGTATGCCCACTCCACGCCCACTTCCCCTCCTACCATGCTACAAACCGCGATCAGCAGCCCGCCCACCAATGTCAGCGGACTGCCCACAGTAAATCGGCAATCAAAGATATGAGCATCAAAATTTTTTTATTTTTTTTAATTTGTTCTGTGTATTTGGCACCATCTTGATCTTTTCTAGCATAATCCACACAAAAACCATTCTAATTATTTAATGTTTGTTCTCTGATCCACCAGATAATCATCCGAATAAAGATGTGCAACGGAGGCCACAAGATACAAAACCACAAGTTTTTAAACGGGGGGGGGCTAACAATTAATAGCACACAGGGAAATACGACAAATTTCAGCTGATTTAAATCCAAAATCCAGAATTTCTGCCTCATAATTATAAATGTTTTTTTTGGAATTTCAATTAGAGCTAAAAACGTGACTACAGAGGCACAAATCTATTTTTTCCATCTTGTTAACCATTTAAATCATTTTTTTCTTTTAAAATTGTGCAAAAAATATCAAATGTGAACTATTTCAAACCCCAAGCAAGAATTTGATCGATTGTTGGGATATTGTGGTTCGGCCTATAGATCTTGTCAGCGTATTTTGCCCTACGGCTATAGATAGCGACATATATCTTACCGTAGGTTGCATCTCGTGTGTTTAGGGGATATGAACAGAGATTAACCCCACATGTGCTGTTTTGGGGGGCTATTGAGTAATTTACCCAAATCACGATAAATACTTCATTAAAAGGGAATTCTCAACTTAACAACTCAAACAAGAAAATGCATTAAAACTCTAGATTTTTTTTTTATTTAGGTTAATTTTACATCTAGTGATTTTTGGTTTAAAATGTGTTTTAAAAGTATTTTATATTTGCTTTTTTGTATGCGTTTTTTAATGCTTTTTCTATGTTTTTTTATTTCCACATACATTTTTTTTGCATTCAGTTATATCATGCCATGAATTTGAAGCAACGCCCCTTTGAGGCCACACCCAGACTGAAGCCCCACCCCTAAAATACAGTTAAAAAAAAATTGTGGTCATAGATTTAAAAGCTTTTTTTTTTTTTTTTTAAACTATATCAAAAGTGAGATGTGTGACAAAGATGGCAACCAATAACTTTCCTGTCTACGATCTATTATTATGAAGCAAAGGGTTAAAATAATAATGGCTATCAGGGGCTAACCCCGCCCCTTATGTGGCTAGCCCTACCCCTTACACAGAGCCACTCCCCCAGAAGAGGGAGAACTCTGGATAGCTTACCCTGGAAGTTCCCAGGTGTGGTAATTCTGTACGTCTTGAGAACGGAAAGCTATGAAAGCTTTTAATTACAAGTATAGAATAATATGTAGGAGTTTTCAAAGTCAAATATGAGGACAATAAATCATAATTCCAAACTAGAGGCTCAGAGAATTAATGAGTCTTACTTTACGGAGAGGGCAAAAGATAAGGGGAGCGCAGCCTCCCAGAAGAAGTGGTAGAGGGTAATACAGTGAGGTTATTAAACATGCGCGGGAAAGACATACGGCTCCTGAATCTAAGACGAGACCAACGACTGATTCGACTGAGTCCTTACAGCAAGAGAATCGGGACGACTAGATGGGGGCCAAATGGGGCCGATCTGACGGAGCTTAGGACTCTAAACAGGACATAAATGACCCCGAAGCCTCTGTGGTCTGCCTTTCACCTCCATTATTCCTGAACTCGTTAAGCGGACAGCGTTGCTCCTGAACGGTTACATTCCCCATGGCATAAAAGGCGATTTAAAAAGTTTAATTAAATAGAAGGAACGCCGCGGTACCCGATTCGCTCTAAGATTACTGGAAGAACAGCCCTCGGGACTTGGAATCCTAATACTACGGACATTATCGCGCGGGTAATCGCACCGCACACAGCGGCCTTCAATACTTTATTACCTCTAAGGAAAGCGTAATATAATTATCCTTCTACAGACATTTCAGGCGTCGTTACGTCAGTCGTTAGTCAAGGGTCATATCGGACCTCGGTGGTCTCTTCAACAGAACCAGCATAAAATATCATGAATTAGCATTTTGTAGGCGGGGGATGGGAGGAGTTGTAGGATGATAATGGCCCAATCAAGGAGTGGGCATAAGCATACTTGGGATCTTCTAGGCTCCGGGTACACAGAACCCCGCTCTTGCGGGATGAGGATGATGTTGCGGACGGCTCCTGCTGAAGTCAGTGGGTGTTCCTGCTGACATCATGGGACACACCCCTTTTTAAGGGGGAAATTAAGGGGGGGTGTCAGGACCCTGCTTCCGCGGCCTGGAGATGCGGAGTTCCCAGCTATGGGCATAAGACAGGTTAAGAAATCAGGGAATGGGAGGGGGTAGAATGAGAGCAAAACAATCAGGGGAAGGGGCAGATATAAGACACGTTAATGACTATTCAGAAATGGGTGTGGCTTTTTTAGAGCCCCGCCTATTCCTCCTTTAGACCGTAGCCCATGTAATTTGCCCACGACCGATTGGTATCTTGGTAACATTAACCAATTAGCTTTAGCCAATAATCGCTTCGGTTTCACGCGGCTGTTTATCCGCGGCCTTTAAAGAAAACCTATTTCCTAAGTTAACTTTGGAAATAAGGGACCAAAAAGTTTGGCAGTCTCAGAGGCAAACGAGATAATCAGACGTATCGTTATATAACCGGGAAGCTGAGGTTTCATAAGCATAAAGCTGGCTGTATAATTAATTTGAATTAGCATAAATGTGTAAACATGAGTGTTAGTATGTGTGCATGTGTTTGAATTAGCATGAGTGTATGTGTAAACGGGAGTGTATATGTGAAAGAGTGTTAGCATGAATGTGTACATGTAAATGGGAGTGTGTTAGCATGTGTGTATGTGCGTTTTAACAGTGTGTGTTTGTGTGTTAGTTTATGAATGTTTGTATGCATAAGTGTGTGTATGTGTGAAAAAGGTAATTATGTCTCAGCGCTTCGCTTTACACCTAGCAGGAACAGAATCAGAGCGTGCGTCTCCCCACGCATACACACAAAAGAAAATGAGTACTGAAGTGCGCTTCGGTGCAAAAAAAATAAAAAAAGATAATTAAACTATTGTATTTTTGTATTTGTGTTATATATATATATAAAAAAAAATATATATATATATATATACATACATACGCACACACACTGTATACATATTATATATACACACACAACCACATTATATACACATACATCCTGCTGAATTTTGATATACAAGAAAATGTAAAAGTACTTTTTATTTTAGTTTTTACA
This sequence comes from Spea hammondii, assembly GCA_029215755.1. Lineage (NCBI taxonomy): Eukaryota > Metazoa > Chordata > Amphibia > Anura > Pelobatidae > Spea > Spea hammondii. Next base: position 114,992,321 of record JARDYJ010000005.1, read on the forward strand.
CTGAATAGCACTTTTCTTTTTTGTATGTATGTGTGTTAGTGTGAGCGTGTAAAATGCATACCAGTGTGTGTATTACTGATGGGGAGGCAAGGGGCCGATGGGGCCACTTGGTCTTTTTCTGCCTCCAGGCCAAGGGGTCAGCCCATCCCTGGTCTCATCTTTTGCTACAAATTTCACTGAAAAGTAATTTTATCTCGCGGTGTGAGATTCGGTACCAGGCACTAGAGTTTTTCCACGAAGACTCATTTTTCATGTCGCCGAACGAACAATAATTCTAAATATTTCTCTTAGCGGCAGACACCTTTAAGAAAAAATAAAAATGTTAACGTCTACGTTAACAAATAACTTTACAGTCATTTGTATTACTAAACGTGTTTTCTCTCGTGATTCTGAGGCTACCAAAAATATGGTTTCTGAAGAATACGGAATAAGCCGAGGAATGTCTGCAATTATTGGGATCCTAATTAAGAACGGTCAGCTCGGAGCATTTAATTAATCAGAGATAAAGAAGTCTCTCTCTGGCGTCTCATCTTGGTCTTATCTTCCTTTTCCTTCTTCCTTTATGCTTGCACCCCATAACTCTCTCAACTTCCATTTCTGTTCTTTTAAACCGTGTGTCTGAATTCCGATAAAATTTTCTCTTACAAGGGTTTCCTTTCTGCATCCATTGAATATATATATATATATATACACATATATACACACACAAATAAAAGGGAATAATAATAATATATATATACATACATACAAATAAAAGATAATATATACCGCATAAATAAAAGATAATATATATATATACAAATATAAGATTATATACACACAAATAAATGAGAATAATATATATACAAATAAAAGAGAATAATTATATATATATATATACACACACACACACACACATATATATATATATAGTTTCATTTTTTTAAAAACAACTAATAGATCCCATAGAAACATAGACTCTGCCGGCAGATCGGCCCCATTCGGCCCCCTGTCTAGTCTTCCAATTTATTCCTGCTGCAAAGACTTAAACCTTAATTAGTCGTTGGTCTCGTCTTAGATTCAGGAGCCGTATGCCTATCCCATGCATGTTCAAATCCCCTCGCTCTATTACCCTCTACCACTTCTGCTGGGAGGCTACTCTACTTATCTACCACCTTCTCCTTACGTCGCACCTAAAAATCCTGAACGTGGAAATCCCGTTGAGAGAACTTGAGGCAGCTCGACCTTTGATAATACCGCTTTAAAATAGGTATATGCCATACCCTAGAGAGACATGCGTTTTATTCTGCACTTAAGATATAACAGCTGCTGGACATTCATTAAAAAAAAAAAGCTATTAGCTTCCTGGCTCTGAAGGCGGATGATTTGTCTTTCTATACGCTAAGCCAGATCGGCATAATGTAGGAATGCAAGAGAAGATCAAAGAAGAAGAACACGCCGGAGATAAGTATTTGGCTCGCTTAGTCCGTTTCTTTTCATGTCCTTGGAAGTTGAAACGTCCTAATATTCTGGCTTATACCTGGGAACTCAGGGCGCGTGGCAAGAGGGGCATCTGCCCCAGGCACAGCAACATGAGAGGCACGCTGCAGCCAGGTGGCGCCAACGTGCCCGCTCCTCCTTGTCGTTCCTTCTGCTTCTGGGATGCCATCAAGGAGCGGGGGCCCTAACCCTGCCCCAGGAGCCCTAGGTAAGGCTCTGTGGGGGACTCTGGATTTCACTCTCTCCACAATCAACCCCATTCAAGGCAATTTTGAGCTAACCACATCCTCTTTATCCCAACCGTGCCCCCTTCTGCCTCCTACAAGTAGCAGAAGAGGGGAAGTATTTTATACCCCACGAAGCAGAATATAGTGTGATATCTGCCCTAAAAAAACATCAGCCCTGTCGCGCTGCGTGTTTGGGCACGATGGGCACTCACCTAAGCCATATCTTGTTTCCTATTTTCCTATTAAATGAACAGCCAATCAGGATGGGGAAGGCTAACTGCATGCTGGGAAATATCTTCTTGGCAGAAGAGTCAGAAAATCTTAAAGATGTTTTTCAGTGTGTTAAAGGACAATTTCAGCATTTTTTCAATGTTATATTAATTAAACATTTTTGCATGAGAAACACTTTCATGCATTAAAGTAAATGCAAGTAGTAGTTTCTTCCTTTCTTAAGAAGACTCAGGATCTCACACTGGAGGAAAAATGGACACACATTGGGTAGAACCAGGCATGGTGTGGGCGGAGCTATGTCCCCAACGGTCCAAGTGCAAACTTAGTTTTTCAGACATGGCTTCTCCATTTTGGCTTAATTTTTGTTGCATAAATCATGACAGGTGAATTATGCCATGTCTTGATGTTCATCTTAGGTTGCATTTACCTAATTTTTAGACCTGATAAGGGACAGATGATTGTTTATATGTCCTGATATGCAAGAGCATAGCATTCAAAGAGGATGTGCTTTCTTTTCCAGATGACTATAGCTATTAAATACCCCTCAATATTTCAGGTGTCCAAATTGGGACACCTGTGTTAGGGGGTGTGGCAAGTAGGGAGGGGTGGAGTCAGCCTTCAAAAGTGCCCCACTCAGCCAATTAACCCAAGTAGCCACCTCAAGATCCTAGCATTGCAAGATGGCCACATGGTTTTTGCAGGTCTCTGGGCCTACCAAGGCAGGATCTTCCCAACTGCGCGCAAAACCAGGAACATGGGGCATCTACACAGGACAGCGCCCGAAAATCATGACTATCCCATGAAAACCAGGACTGTTGGGAAATATGCTATTGGTATCAAGGTACATATACTGATTCTAAAATTAAAAATTAATTAAATACTGTTTGGGCTAAAAATATTACAAGTAAAGCACTGTTAGAGAGATCATTTCTTTAAAAATCCACAAATATTTTTTGTGCTCTCTATACCCATCACCAAAAAAAAAAAAAAAAATGGTTAAGGATCGTGTCATTTAATTGGCAGGCAATTCTAAAAACTGCCTGGTTAAAAATTAGCATAGACCAGTCATGCAGCAAATCCTAAATTTCAGCAAATTTACCGGTAAAACAAAATCTACTTTTTTGTAGTTACATAAGCCAATCAATGGCCTGAAATTCTAAATTTAGAAATCTTATATAACACGATTCAAGCAAAACTCAATGAACCACGAAGAACCGACTACACCTTGTCTAGCAGAAACCTGCAGAGGACCTCGACACGCTCGCTGCACAATATATATATATTCTTCTATCAGGATTTTATGGTAAAAAAAGAAAAATAAGGAAAAGAATATAAATGATAATAGTTTTTAATTTCTTTCTAAATGTTAAACTAAAAGACATCATTCCTATAATTGCTTCCCCAAAAATAAAACATAGTTAATGAGAAAAATCTGTGCTTTATATTTTTGCATTGAACACTTAGTTGTCATATGACACAAAGACAGGCTCTGATAGGTTATTGCCATAGCTTTAAAAAAAATATATATATATTTTTTTTTTTAAAGTATGTTTTTGTTTTTTTATGAGAATTAACCAGCAGGAGAAAGAAATTATATGCTACGGTTTATTTACTTAAAGGGACAGAATTTTTTTAAAATAACTTTTGCTTCTTTGAAAGATGCACAAAAAGTACAAAGTTAAGTTACAAAGTGAGTCACGGTTGTATTTGATAAAAGCACCGGTTTGATTTTACATTAAAAAATTCCTGAATTATGAGGATTATAACATTTTCAGACTAATTTAAAAGTATGAATCACTCAAAATGTGGGAGGACGTGAAAGAACAAATTAAATTGCGGCGGGGGGAAATAAAGCAAAGAGACTAGCATTGGGGGGGGGGGATATTTGATGGGAGTAAAAAAGAGGAGGTCGTGAAGAAAGGTTTGTCCGAGTAGATGATTTTGTCCTAGGGGTAGCTGGTGGAAGTTGGGGAGAAAGAAGAAACGCAGCTGGGATATGGGAGAGAAAAAATAACGCAATTACCAAGGACAGTCCCAATTCCGGGGCGCTGTCCAACGTAACGGGGTACGAAATAAACACGAGGGGTAAGAAGGAATAGAGGATATAAAGTAACCGGCATGTTATCCTCCTTCCCTTGTATTGGATCTAGAGCTTGGGATCAAGTCCATGCCCACCATAATATGGAACCCACCGATGGCTGCGGATGATTTTTTGGGGTTATATACACATGACCCTGTCACACTCCATACCGCGTAATAAAACCAACTTCACAAGTAATTTAAAGTGGCTACAAACGCCGGGACCTTTTACTTTTGGGATCATAAAGAAAAAGAGTTGTTCTCTTTTTATCTCAGGTAATTGTTTCTTTGGAACACTTCAAAGGAAAATGAATGGTGATTGCGTTTGACTTGGTGGAGTAGGATATCGTTATTCCGAGAGCGGAGTTGGTGCATGGAAATCTGCATGCGCTGCGGCTCCGTTACCGAGTGTTTATCCTCAGGTATTCTGAAAACGTTATTCTATTTTAAGACATATAAAGAGCCGATGCATACATTATAACCGTCGAGAAAGCAACAAGCAGATCCCGATGATTTTAAAGTAACAGCGTCCCCATAATCCCCTTAAAACTAGAGGTTCAGAGGCTTAGATGGAATGAAAGGAAGTTTTACTTTACTGAGAGGGTGGTAGGTAAGTGGAACAGCCTCCCAGCAAAAGTGGTAGAGGGTAATAAACATGCATGGGATAGACATACGGCTCCTGAATCTAAGACGAGACCAATGACTGATTAAGGTTTGAGTCTTTACAGCAGGAGAAACAGGTGAATAGATGGGGGCCGAATGGGGCCGATCCGACGACAGGTTTTATGTTTTAGTTCCCACACATCTCCTTGTTGTAGCTGCCGGGGGGGGGGGGGGGGTAATAACGGAGGAGACATCAGCTTCCCGAGCTCTTTGCATAATTAGAGGTAGTAGTGTCTGATAAGGGCAGATTAGCTATTAAATGATATGGGACCGGCTCACACGCTTCATCTGGTGAGAGATTGCCTCACGAGTTACATTTAAAAAGTGAATTGCTCTAAAGGGGTAATATATGCAAATATATGTTAATTAAATCAGTACATGCCACAGCTTCATTTTCTTTATTAAGCCGGTCAGGGGATATTTACTTAAAAAGACAGATGGAGGGTGTGTGTATATAATACACACAGGAACATATACGTGTTCACTCCCATCACTCCTGTGTTCCAATGGCCCTTTAGCACTCCCATCACTCCTGTGTCCCAATGGCCCTTTATCACTCCCATCACTCCTGTGTCCCAATGGCCCTTTATCACTCCCATCACTCCTGTGTTCCACGTTGTGTTCACTGATCCAAGTTTAAGTTTAAAAGGCTAACTGATGGTTAGAAACCCTTTTGTAATTATGTTACAGCCAGAAATGTCCTTGTTTTCCATAAAAACAGCTGAGTGACCCCAAACTTTTGAACGGTAATGTAAATTTATATACATACATACCTTCCTAGTTGGCCTCGATGTTAATTATGATCTTAAATAATAAAAGGGATCGATCCCTTACAAAATTAGAATTTTCCTATGTTCCCGTCACAACTGAGCCGTGTCCGAGGGCTCCCTGGAAATACCCTCTTCTCTACCTTGGGGGCAAAAGAAGATTGAGCCACATGGGAGAAAAGCCATTACCATAAGTAAAACTTTGTATTAAATATACAATCGCCCCCCAAATTATCTTATTTGTCACTTTGTTCAAGAAAGACATCGTCGGAAAAAAAAATCCTAATTAGAACGATACAAACAGCTTCCGTTATTAAGGTCAAACCTAACGATATTAATATAGCAAATATATACCAAACAAACATTGCTTAATGTACACAGCAGGACGCTGTGAAAATATCTAGCAATGTAATAGTTACGGAGCGGACTTTCAACTCCCCTCACCCTTGCAAGGTACATATTTATTATTCGGTTGAATAATTACGGAACACATACCTGCAAACAAATCTCTTATCCTCGACGTGTCCATTACAAGCTCATTAAAAGAGCCGGGTTCGCGGTCTACGAGGTTGGCACAAAACGATCTGGTCTTACCTTGTCTTCTGTTGGCGGAGAATCCAGAATATATGGACAAACAAATGTACTTTGTAATATAAATCTGGTGACATCATTGCACCACGAACTTCTTGAATTATGTTGGTTTGCTCAACCAGTGGCACAGGATATAGAAAAAAAAAAAAATTGGGGGAGAATTTGAGAACTCGTTGAGATAAAATTCTAATGAGGAACGTTCTAGGTTTGTCATGAAGAGTCGAGAATTCTTTATAGAACGCTACATCCAGGGAAGGGCTGCCAAGTTCGAGGCTTTGGTGGCGCAGATCAACCTAAATGGAAAATAGTGCCCCTCAAAACGGGATCTTCAGTCTGGTCCAACAAACAAAATGACCAAAAGGGACCCAGTTATGGGGGAAGTGGTCTTTCTACTTTAGATATCCCAGTGGCTATAGGGAAATTGCAAGGAAAAACAAAAATGTTCTAGTAATCTTAGAATCCAGGGCCAGTTGTGGCATCCCCAGCTAGGTCTTTGGCGCACCATAAGAGGGACAGGACCTCAATGGTGACGGATGACCACCTTGCGTGTGCACCTTAAGTTAGCCTACATGCTTCCATTGATTCATGTACTAATTCTGTCTATTTTTCTTGCTTTCTACAGAGGAATGGGGCAACATAGGGTGGGTTTTAACCAAAAGGGACCCGATGTGGACATGCTGATCAGGAGAAGTGAGAAGGTATCAATGGTCATTGACCCCTGTCCCTCAGCTTTTTGTCTTGCAGAAGATGCGATCCATCAAAAAGAAAATGTGACAGAGGTGCGGTTTGGGATTTTTTTTTTTCTTAAAAAAAACCAAAAAACAAACAAACAAAAAAAAACACACATTAAAGAATTTCCGTCCTCTAATGCATAAAATTGCCTTAATGTGTCAGTTCTAGTTTAGAATGTATCTACCGTAAGAATCGATCCTGGAATAGTTGGCGCTAATGATAAGGTTAAATAAAAAAATATATAATTTTATAATAAAATAATTACTGTTTCTTTAACATAAAAATATACTTGTTTGCCCGAGGATATCCCTCTTCATCCTAAAAATCTTTGGCCCACAAATCTGCCCACAATCACTCTGTGAATCTACCCCTTCATCCTGATGTTCTGCCCCCCTGAAAACGGATTGAAAAGGGTGAGATTCCGTGGAGCCGAGTCCGTGAGAAATCTAAAAAATGCAGAAGCTCTTTGTAAACGGCGCCTGTAATTTATTGCACGTAAACCGAGCTATAAATCTTAAACAAAATATACGTTGAATGCAGAGTCTGTAAAGAATATAAAAGGAGATAAATATATATACAGAGAGAGAGAGAGCGTCTGTCTCTTTATGAACTTCCCCTTTAAAGAAGGCGCGTCTGGACATCTCATGAGAACATTATCTTGGAACGTTCATGATAAGGAGGTAACCGACACACTCATGAGTTTGGCTACGTCTCGCTTTGCACATCAATATATATAACTTCAATTATAGGAATTAATGTAAATTGATTGGGTTACACTGGTGTAGGACGGGAACGTGTACATCAATTTAACTTATTGGCTTATTCACGGGGCGATGCGTTGCCCTTTGTACATGGAGCCTTTAATTAAGTTCAGTTTTCACCATACAGACATACCTGGGAACGTGTGTGTGTGTATAAGGGCAAGCGTGAGTACGTGTGTGCGTGTGTATAAGGGCAAGCGTGAGTACATGTGTGTGCGTATAAGGGCAAGCGTGAGTACATGTGTGTGCGTATAAGGGCAAGCGTGAGTACGTGTGTGTGCGTATAAGAGCAAGCGTGAGTACGTGTGTGAGCGTATAAGGGCAAGCGTGAGTACCTGTGTGTGTGTGTGTGTGTGCGTGCGTGCGTGCGTGCATTTGAAAGGCCCCCACCTTGAAGATTCTGTGCTGTGCACTTCATTTTTAAAAATAAAATAAAATTATTAGCAATATCCACCATAAAACTTTTTATTGTGAATTAATTGTGAATTTCAGCAAAGGACATAGGGTCACACACTGCTTCCAGAGCATTCCTGTAAAGAACACATCAAAAACCATATTAATAAGAATGCTAATTAAAACCCACTTGGTTTACACAGCCTTTACATTTTTAGAATTATTTACTTCCTAAACCCATCAATTATCATCAGTAAATTGACATAACGGCGCAAAACAATGCTCTTGCCCATCCCTCTGGAGAGAAAAGGATTAAGACGCTTTATTTTCCTAAATCACTTACTTAAAAACATAAATACATTAAATATTTACAGCATAAAAAAAGTCATTACGGGGGGCCTCTCTACATGTATGCATCTCGTTTTGGATCCAAATGGTGGTCTCAGAATATTGTGTGACACTTATATGCTATCATACTTTATTATAATTTATTATACTATTATTATTATTAATAAGAAATCAGCAGCCAATCTCATTACACCGTAAAGACCTGGGGGGACCCCTCGCTGCGCACCGAGGCTTACGTTACACCTCAATGTATCTCGTATAACAGCCCCCACCTGTTTGGTACTTTGTAGGCTCATTCAGCCAAGAAATTATTTTAACCGGAAGGAATTCTACCATTAAATTGCACTGAGATAAATTGCACAAAGGAAATTTTCTCCATTTTCCTGTAATTATAATCAGGCCACAATCTTATCAACAGACTTTTCTTAAAAGTGACCCCCCCCCTCCGATATCCGTGACGGCCCACGCATGTAGATTAAACACGAGTCCCATGTAGGGGACATAGCATATCGTAGCGGAGGCAAACGTTAAAAAACAAAATGCAGAAAGAAAATACACCATCACGTTAAATATGACGACATCTGCTTTTGGTGGCTCACTATTGTGTCTGAGGGTCATGGGAGTCCAAAAATGTTCAACTTCCTTTTTGTTATTTAAAAAGATATATATATATATATATATATTCATATAAATATGTCTATATACAATATAAACATAATATATATTATATGTTTTATTTATAGAGTTTTGACAGCTAGGTCAGAACCTGTGAAATCACCGTCTGATCCCCACCACAATACAGTTATTTATAGATTTTCTTTTTACATGAGTTGTCGTGGCTACCATACCTGGGAACTTCTGGGCTCCGGCTATCCGGAGCTTTCCCTTGCGGGACACGGCCAAGACTGCACATCGACGTCAGCGGGCGGTCCCACTGACGTTAATGGGGGGAAATGGGCGGGGAGCGGGGCGTGTCAACCAGAGGAGCAGCGCTCACCCGGCAATCTCCGGGTCAAACCCGGAGAGTTGCCAGGTATGGTGGTTACAGACAAACAGCGATCTAATCGCTGTACGCATTGGAAGCCTTTCCAAAGCTTATCAGAAGTAATCCCACCACTCCTGATTGGCTCTCATGAGCAGAATGGACCAATCAAGAAGACTTTGATCGTTCCGGATCATGGTTTCATTTTCCAGTACCATCATTGGGCCCAAGTATCATCGAATCTCCATCTCTAGATGTTTAGTGCCCAATCAATGAGTTAGCTTATCGTTGATTACTTTTTAAGGTTTATTTGTTGCATATGACCTTGACTTACGTTGGCCAACCTCGCCAACGCCCCTGGTTAGATGTTCCCGTGCCTCTGTTTTTACCCAGCCTATGAGTTTTCCCAGATTCCTAAGCTACCTCGCTCGAGATTTATCCTGTATTCCACCTCCTTGCCAGGCCAAAGAAGTTCTGACACCCATCGAGTACCGGGAACACTCGATCAGATGGTAATGGTTTGTTGTAGATGGAAACCCTACCATCAACGCTGGGCATTCCAACCGTAGGGTTCGCTTGGAGACCGTTGTTTTATATGCATATCTCTCTTTGATCTTTTATCTTGATGGCTCTCCAAGGAGTCAACCCACAAGAAAGATTCCATTAGAGACTTAACATGCAACCAGCTATGAGATCATCCCCTCCCCAAGATCTCCCGTCAAGATCTACTTTACAATCAGTGCATACTCCAGATAACAACGAGATTAATGTTTACAAAACCAGAGAATGTCATGAGTCAGAAGACGGCTCTCCCTGCACAATGCGGAGCCTCCGCAACCATTAGGCGAGAGCAAATATTTAACCAAGGGATAAGTGGGGAAGAAAACAACATGATTTTTCATCCTACCTTTACAGGGAAAGGCACAATTACATGCTTTGTCAGTTAAGCAATTGATGAAAGGTGCCCTGTTTGCACGAGAATTAACATAACTCAATTTACATATAATGTTTATTTTTAGAAGCTTTTGGAGACAAGACCCCTTTTTTCATACAAAAACAAGTCTCCAAAATGACATAAAAGAGATAAGAAAAAAAAAATAGAATACTAATATAGTATTGTCGTTCATTCCAGGAGGCTAAAGATGAAGAGTTGGACAAGTCCTTAAGGGTTAATCTAAGAGGTTTTATGGTCAGGCTAGAATTCACTAAATACCCAGCATTTGTTCCATGAAAACGCATAAAAAGGTGAAATTAGCCCAAACATTTCCATTCCTAGCCCAGCATGTTACTGCACCAACCCTTAGATTTTGCCCTGTGCCCCGCAAAAATGTGAGACATGGCCTGGATGGATTGGAAGATCCATTCCAATGGAACAAGAATATCATCTGAACCAGCGCTGTCTGACTTCTCGAAGGGAAGGATATAATTTAGAATCACTTTGGGGGAGCCAACATTGGAGGTCCCATTCCAGATGACCTTGATGACTTGGTCCTGCATTTTTATTGCAGGACCATAGGTTGGGGGTGAGGCTTCACCGAGGACTTTCTGTGACCTTTTTGATAACTATTTACATAACTCAGACATTAAGAACAAAAACCAATGCATTTTAGTTATAGAATTAGGTCAAGAAACCCATTTCCTGCTGTTTTTTTACACATTATTGGGGCTTTTAGGGCTGTAGAACCCTGCGATACCCTCATACCCAGCAAACATTCTGACCTCCTAGAAAAGAGGGGAATCAGGGGAAGAGAGACACACAAAGTGGTCCATATTCTATTACGTTGGTTGAGTATTCGGAAGTAGCAGTTATTTTTGCAGGACACAGAATTTCTCTGTGGATTAAATATGGCAGCCTACGCCATGTTTTTGATCAATAACTATCCCTCGGGGGAGGCGTCACTAATACAGCGAGGTGTGACTGGAATATTAAATCCAGCTGTAGACAGATCAACGGCCGGTACTATTGAGGTATTGTATATTCTGAATTCTAACATAGAACTACTCGGAATCTCAAAGATTCCACCATTGACATTAACTCTTATCGTAAAGTGTCTTTAGGCCGTCAGTCACAGACAATAACCGTAAAGAATAAATGGAAAACTTGTTGTTGGACGAACACACATTGTGGAAAATCCATGAACACCATACGATATGTATCTTAATTTAATCTCTTGGGGAAAAAAAATTATATTTATATATATATATATATATATATATATATATATATATATATATATATATATATATATATATATATATATATATATATATATATATATATATATATATATATATATATATACACAGAAACACACACATACAACCTTTCCAAACAATAATTTTTCCTGTTTTTGCAAAAGCATACAGCGCAGATGGGGTTAATGCTGTTAATGACTATTGTAGCTGGAAACGGCTGATTTTTTATGGAATCTCTTCATAGGCGTACAGAGGCCCTTTATCACTCCCATCACTCCTGTGTTCCAATAGCCCTTTATCACTCCCATCACTCCTGTGTTCCAATGGCCCTTTATCACTCCCATCACTCCTGTGTTCCAATGGCCCCTTATCACTCCCATCACTCCTGCATTCCAATGGCCCTTTATCACTCCCATTACTCCTGTGTTCCAATGGCCCTTTATCACTCCCATCACTCCTGTGTTCCAGTGGCCCTTTATCACTCCCATCACACCTGGGTTCCAGTGGCCCTTTATCACTTCTATCACTCCTGTGTTCCAATGGCCTTTTATCACTCCCATCACTCCTGGGTTCCAATGGCCCTTTATCACTCCCATCACTCCTGTGTTCCAATGGCACGTTGTGTTCGCTGATCTAAGTTTAAGTTTAAAAGGCTAATCGATGGTTAGAAAACCCTTTTGTAATTATATTACAGACAGAAATATCCTTGTTTTCCATGAAAACAGCTCAGTGACCCCAAACTTTTGAACTGTAGTGTGTATCCTTCAATTCCATACGAGATTAGAAAAAAAAACTACTCTCCTTACGGTACAAGACATATATTTTTATTTCCAGATGTTTAAGATGTCAGACACTTACGAGAAATGAATTTTAATGGTTTCCAAATATCTAGAGGTTTCATTGCAATAAAATTTTGGCTTAAATGTAACTGGTTTGCCTTAAATCCTTTACATATGACTCATGGTGAAGCTTATTATATTAAATCAAATAAAAACGATTGTCTTGGTAAATTAAAACGGTACAAACTTTAAAAAAAAAAATGGTAACAGGACCAGGCCAGGGAAGAAAAATGACCCCGGCACTTGAAGGCCAACGGCTACTAAACGACATGCATACGGATAACGGCCGGATCCACGAAGCCGTCTCCTACGCCGCAATAAAGGTAAGTATATGATGCTGTCAGCCACCGGGCATTTTTACAGGTTGTCACATGACCTGTAAGATTAAAAAGGTGCTGATCCACCAAGAGTGCCACAAATGCCACCAGATACGAGCCGCTTCAGTAAAGAGAAGTAAAAGAAAGCTACCATTGTAGGTGCTCACAAGCTCCTCCACCATGCATTAAATCACAGCACTCGGACCTCCTCCAACCACGCCTGGAGAGCAGAGCAGAGCAGAGGGAACAAATTGCTGCGCTGAAGGGTTTTTTTTTCGTTGTTTTTTTTTAGAGGAAGAATAATGGATTTTAACGAATTTATAAGGCCATTTCCTGCTGTTTCTATACACATTATCGGGGCTTTTAGGGCTGTAGAACCCTGCAATACCCTCATACCCAGCAAACGTTGAGCTTCTAGAAAAGAGGGGGATCAGGGGAGGAAAGAGGGGGATCAAGAGAGGAAAAGGTTGCATGGGAGATATATATCTATATCTATATATATATATATATATATATATATATATATATATATATATATATATATACACACACACGCTAACTATGGGGCCAAAAGAAGGTCTGGCCCCACTAAAGAGAGACACTTGGGAGGTATGGTCTGTTCACAGGTAAGGGTGTCTCCGGGTTCGCTCATGGACGGCTTTCTGAATACAATAATGGAGTAAATGTGCCTTTAAAAAGACCCCACTCGTTGCTCAACGTCCACTAAAGCCTTCCGCAAGTACAATTCTTGTTATTCCCCAAGAGATATATATATATATATATATATTATATATATATATATATATATACATACACACACACACCATGAGTACGGCTGCCAAAATACATATAGTGTATCGATTATTCCAGGCTGATCTCAGCGCAGTGTTGTGTCGGTCGGTCGCGAGCGAACATTCCATTTATTATATTTGGTAATTAAACATATGGATATTAAAAAACACACACAATCAGCACAAAATTGAATCCTATTGAATTCCGTATCATTAGATAACGAACAGAAAAGCATTTAAGGAGATTAATGCGCTTCAGAGGACAGCCGCGCAAAAGAAAAATCAATCGTTTTCCGGGATTTCCAGGTACGGCTTCACCGGACCTCGTTAAGATAACAAAAGTCGTTTTCTCCGAGGACTTCAAAACAATTAAGATAAAGTGACCGCTGTCGGGATTCGCTCCCTTGGGAAATATTGGATATTTGTTAAAGAGAATAAAGACAAAGAAAGAGGTTTCCAAACAACAAGCTCGGAACAGGCGATACGAGACACGTTACGAGACGACAGCCCTAAAAAAAAACCTGTCAGTGTCTCAGAGAATTCATTTCGTCATAAACTTTAATTTCTAAAAAGATGCATTTTTAGGAAAATCCAAGGCTAAGGTATTTTACGTACCCCTTTTTAAAAAGGCTGAACGGAGCACTTTTGTTTTAGGGGGTGTGGTTGAGGGTGTGGCTAGGGGTGGGGCTTAACCAAGGATGTTTATACGACTTATCGATAGCAAGTAGGTAATGAAACCATCAGAGAAACACTACTAAATAATTATATAAAAGATAATACATGAACTAAAGCTGCTTTCTGATTGGCTTCTTTTTTCCCCTTAGCTAATGAAAAAAATGAAAAAAAAAAAGCAAAAATATGTCCAACTCAATAAAATAATAAATTAAAGCTCGTCTTTTAGCCAACGGGAGTGCAACTACGGTTCAAATTATGGCGTCTGCTAAAAAAAATCTGGAACAACTTTGTGTCCAATACAAATTTAATAATAATAATAAAATAATAAAGCAAAATTACATCCAACTCAAATAAAAACAAAACAAAAAACATAAAAATATATATTTTTTTAATATACAGTATAAAAAACAAATGCGTAAATCAAAGATGCCTTTTTTTTTTTATATAGCTATAGGAATGTAACTATGGTTCAAATTATGAGGTTTACAAAAAAAATGGAACAAAATTATGCTCAAGCCAAATAACTTCTTATTTTTTAATGGCTGTTTTTTTAATGTGATGTTTTAAATCCAAGTGTTCCTGTCCCTTTTTTTTCCTTTAATGCACAAAAAAAAAAAAAAAACAAAAAAAAGGAGCGAAAGAAATGGACTTTCAGGTCTAAATACACTTTTTCTAAGACATTTATTAAAAAGGATTAAATCTGTTATCAGTTTTCTCTGTGTCAAAGCAACGCAATTTTAAACGAAATATCACAAAACGTGCATATTTTGGGAATGGAGGAAAAATAATCATTTACGACATTAACCCCGTCTGCGCTGGATTTCTGATCTGTGTCATGCTATTTTAATGGACAAAATGTGCTTTTCTTTCAGAAACAAGGAAGTTTCTAAGTGACCCCAAACTTTTGAATGGTAGTGTATACCGGAGCAAGACCGTCACCGTGGTTTTTATATCAACTTCAACACACATCCAATCACCTAAGACCTGAAGACAGAAACGTTTTAGGTTTTTATGGCAACAAGCTATCAGTGCCTGCTTTTATGTCACATGACAATTTAGTGTTCCCGAGAAAAACTACGAAAGTGTCAAAACGTCATGCGATTATACAGTTATTTTTGGGAAGGGTTGGGGAATTCAGCAGTACCAGGAATGAGGATTTCTAATCCTTCATTTAGTTACAAGAGGTTACATTCGGCAGTCTGGGGCTTTTTATGTATTTAATTTTTTTTTATTATTATTATTTTTATTTATGTATTATTTTTTTTTTACAGGAGGTAATCTGTGCCCCCCCCCTTTTTTTTTTTTTTTTTTAAACATATATTTAGGTATATTTCGTTTCTATGGATCCGCATTTACATGGAAACACATTAAAATTATTTTGATTGCACCTGCGCAGGCGCCGTGATTTATGGAATCATGAAGTTTCTGGCGTGCGAACAATTAATATTATTAACAGTGTTTTCCAATAGCAGCTACGACACCGAATAAAAATAAATTAATATAAAAATCCAGGGGGGGGGGGCGGCATTAACTCTACGACACGCAGCCGGGGAAGCCAAGAACACAAAACACAATACATTGTAAATTATTTCCGAGAGCCTTAAGTGCCGTCATTCCAGCCCAAGAGAAACGGGATACGAGGAGCAATAACAACATATTTGGCAGTAAAATCTGATCGTTAAACCGAGCGCTAAATCAAAACGCTTATAAACTTTCCTATTCTGTGACGCGGCCAGAAGGTGTGCGGATCCAGAGACAAGTCCCCGGAGTCAAAGTCCGGGAGAGGGGCTTGTTTCAATGTTAGAACAAGGAAGCCAGATTCAGCGGTTTAGATGGAATGAAAGGGTTTTAATTGACTGAGAGTAGTAGGTAAATGGAACAGCCTCCCAGCATAGGCGGTAGGGCAGTGGGATAGGCATACGGCTCCTGAAAGACAAGACCCAAGACTGATTAAGGTTCGAGTCTTTACAGCAGGAGAAAGGGGCAACTAGACGGGGGCCGGATGGGGCCAATCTGCCGTCAGCAATATTAACACTTAAACGTCCTTGTAGAAAAAGCACATTCTCCGATTAAGCGGATAAACCTTAGCAGATCTTTGGTTTTATTATTCTTTGAAATTAAGATTTAATTTGAAAACAGGTTTTTTTGGAATGTTTATGGCAACAACAACAACCACCTATCAGTGCCTGCTTCTGTGTCACATGGCAATGAAGTGTTCCCAGCAAAAAGTAAAAAAAAATAATTAAAAAAATTATAATAATCATATTTAGAAAGCAGTATTTTGCCACAAAAAATGTGTTTTTGTTTTTTTTGTAACAGGTACTGTTCCTTTCACAAGCTTTTAGTATAAATCTACCAAACCATAATGAATAAAACATCTCGTCTCTTATTCCCGATCAGCGTAATCATTCTGCAATATTTACTTATATTTAGCGTTTTGTCTCACGAAGACTCGACGTGGCAAAAATAGCAATTTTCTAACAGAAATTCCTGCCACGCACCATGACTGCCTGAACCAATCGGTGACGATCAGCAACTTGGCGTCAGGGGAGAGGAATAATCATGCAGGGAATCGGAGACGATTTTGGCCATTTTTTTTTTTTTTTTAGGAAGATAACGTTTTTTTCCATACAATAAATTGGCAGAAAACAAAGCAGAGAGCTCATACGTACCCGACGTGTGGTTTTCGCTCTCCATGTACCTGAAACAATCGTCTTGTTTTTTCTGAATTAACAACATGATGGTGCATTCGGGCGGCACGCAGAACACCTGAGGACAAAAAACGGGTGTGAAAAAGGGAATAATGGCACAGAAACGGACACCTAATTCATAACAGCCACGGGTAGGTTCCATAAATCACTCTAATATTTGATTTTACAGCTTCCTGGGCTGGACGGAAGGGGGGATCAGAAAATCTTCCCAACAGACCCATGATCCCCACTGCCCGCTGAAGAGGCTTCCAGTAGGGCAGCTACCCGGGAGATGTCTGCCAAATTCTAGAGCTATATCCCTATCCCACTATCCTACCACCTCTGCTGGGAGGCTGTTCCATTTATCTACCACCGTCTGAGTAAAGTATAACTTCCTTTCATTCCATCTAAGCCTCTGACCCTCTAGTTTTAGATTATAGCCCAGGTAGAGGTTGCATTGTGGGCACAGGCCACACTCGTCAAATTATAACACAGTATAAAAAAAGTTTTCAAACTACATATTTTCCGTCTTCAGAACGGTGTCATTACTGAGAAAATCGCCGATTCTTACAAAT
The DNA here is from genome assembly GCA_029215755.1 of Spea hammondii. Taxonomy (NCBI): domain Eukaryota; kingdom Metazoa; phylum Chordata; class Amphibia; order Anura; family Pelobatidae; genus Spea; species Spea hammondii. The sequence goes on from JARDYJ010000005.1 coordinate 115,009,657, forward strand.
ACATTGAAAGGATATTAGTTAATGTATCATGACAGCCGGCGCTCAATCACGGAGAGATACTTTGTTTTATTAAATTAGGGCTATGACACGGAATGATCTATGACATCAGACACGGGTGTCGGCAGAGGACACGGCGAGACGGGTCAGTGCGGGACGGAGCTTTCGGCAGATCTAGGTTAACCTGGACGGATGAAACCGGACAGGCAGAGACAAAACGTGGGAATCCTACGGCTGACGGGGTAGGGATGGGGTCACTGTGATAATTCGGGAACGGAGACTGATGTTAACGGGGATCTCAGAAATTTAGGTTTATTCCTCGTATCAGACAAAAAATATTTTTAAAAATATTCCTTTGTTACTTTTTTTAAACTTGTCGTTGCCCCGTAATATAACGTTTTCAGGCAGCTGCATATCAGCCATTTGTATGATTCTCACTCTGTTATCTGAGCCCCAATCTACTAAACACCCCGACTCCTTATCATACTGCCTGTGGGAAACAATAGAACGGCTCGATCTTAATCAACCAGCAGGACTCTCTGACTAATGAAAGTCTATGGAGGAACGGACTTCATTAGCATTGCCATAAAGCAGGGTTCGGCAAACCCCAGGCACCAGGTCACCATATTGATAAGAAATTGCTTCAGTGTGGGGGGGCTGTACTTTCTATAATGGCGGCCCCCACATTGCAGGGAGCCCTGTGTCTAGAACCCCAAACACCTGGCGCTCAGAAACAAACAGTGTGTAAGGACCATGAGGGAACAAGCAGCAGAAGAGCGGTCTAGAAACAACTAAGGTATAGGTACAAAAAAGTGTGTGTAAGTATGTCACAGTGTGTGTGTATTTTACACACTAACATACTTACACACACACACACACCTTTGTCATGGAAGCAATGTCTCTGTTTGGCATATTCAGAACTTCCTGCGAGAAGAACTTGGATGGACCCGCCAACTTCAGGAGAAAACATTATCTGCGTTAAGTGCGAGTGATACGGGGCTGGCGCAACGCGTCCTGAAGGAGAAATCCATCGGAGGTGGTCCTCCATAACGAGTGCCCTCAAGTCAAGATGTCTGGGTCTACTGGAAACTTAGTCAACACGTCTTTCAATACATACAACATCTTGGGGGTCTTCCTTCAGCTCACCATTTAAATGAATAAAACACAACCAACCAAACAAGGAGATACCGAAATCTGGATTCTTGGGTCTCCTTGAACAACAAGACACTTGGCCACCACTCCTCTTCCTACATCGACCTTACTTCTCATGCCGCCGCTGCTCAGGGGGTTAGAAAAACCTCTCTCCGTCTCCTTCCAAAAACTTTCCATTGCATCTTAGCAAACCCTTGAAACCTAAGATATTTGTATACAAAAACTTAAGAACTCCTTTCACATGATCATGTTCCTCCACCACGGCCAACTCCAATTCCATCTCTATATAAAAAGGAGGTACCTGCTATACGAGGGCCCCGCTAATGGATTCCAAATAAAATCCGATTCCGAGCAGAACAATAGCCGCCCGTCATTTCCAGAAAACGGCCAAAGTTTAAACGGGACTTAAATCCTCGGCATAATCTCCTTTTCTAATTTGTTTGCCCACAAAGTAATTAGCTTGGCTTTGGGCAGACTAACTACAAATAAATAAAAGGATCATATTTAACGAGCCCTGATTTGATTCAGCGCAGAAATGTTTCTTATCGATTGTTCCGGCGATTCCGACAGACGTGTTGGAACTCGCTTTATCGCGTCGAGTCCCTATTTTATTTGTTTGGTTTTTTTTTTCAACACGATATTTGTCAATCTAAAAAGAGTGCGCTTGTGGAAAAAATGTTACCGTTCTAAAAGCGGATTGTGGATCGGAACTAGCGCGCTCGGCTTGATGTAACATGTCAGCGAACCCGACACTTGTCTCCGCTCAAGTCATTATTATTATTTTTTTTCTGTTTCCAAGTCCGCACAGAACGAGAGAGAGGGTGCAATGGAACAAAAAAAGGCTATTATGTGTCAGCGGAGATAAATATAATAAAAGAAGGGGAAAAACAAGTTTACTAACACAGACGCAATGTCCGACTCTTACAAAAATATAGAATCTGCCAGCAGATCGGCCCCATTCGGCCCCCGTCTAGTCGCCCGTTTCTCCTGCTGTAAAGACTCAAACCTTAATCAGTCGTTGGTCTCGTCTTAGATCCAGGAGCCGTATGTCTATCCCATGCGTGTTAAAAATGTAAACACTATACTAGCTATATATATATATACAAATTTTGGGGGTTTTTGGGCTGTAGAACCCCCCTGATACCCTCAAATCCAGAAAAAAAAGGGAATCGGGAAGAAAGAGGGGCACGGAGAAGGACTGGTGAAATTTAATAGGGACACTTGGGGTGAAATGAAATCTCTAAACAAAAATTGGGACAACAGCTTTAATAGGCAGACCGGGACGTACGTCGCTATGGACGCTGGGATCGCGAGGGACGGCTGCTACTGACTGCTGGGTGTCCCCAGCGATCCGTAGCAGCCACTCCCCCTCAATTCCGTGCACGTGATCGCTTTGCAGCGAATCACGAGCACGGAATTAAAAGGGAAGACACAAGGTTAAAATACAATTTGTAAAACTATTTAAGACGCGGTTCACCAATATATCTGTGCGTTCGGCGGTGAAATATATACCTCATTATATAATCACAAAATCTTATGGGCCCGCGGTCCTTAGAACCGAAGTGCTTGAGATTGGGAATCAGTCCTCCTTCCCCCAAACGTTACAGAGACGTATCAAGCAGCGAACGGAATGGATTTATTGGAGAAATAAACAGGCGCCTGATGCTGTTTGTTACGGAGAATAAACCATTCTAATCCAATAAACTACATTTAAAGGGGAAGCCCCATAGAATAGTTTTTCTCTGTGGGTATAACCCCCCCCAGCGCTGTATACAGTAATATAACCCCCCAGCGCTGTATACAGTAATATAACCCCCCAGCGCTGTATACAGTAATATAACCCCAAGCGCTGTATACAGTAATATAACCCCCAGCGCTGTATACAGTAATATAACCCCCAGCGCTGTATACAGTAATATAACCCCCAGCGCTGTATACAGTAATATAACCCCCAGCGCTATATACAGTAATAACTCCCAGCATGGTATACAGTAATATAACCCCCCAGCGCTGTATACAGTAATATAACCCCCCCAGCGCTGTATACAGTAATATAACCCCCCCAGCGCTGTATACAGTAATATAACCCCCCCAGCGCTATATACAGTAATATAACCCCAGCGCTTTATACAGTAATATAACCCCCCAGAGCTGTATACAGGTATATAACCCCCCTAGCACTGTATATGGTAATATACCCCCTAGCGCTGTATACAGTAATATAACCCCCCAGCACTGTATACAGTAATATAACCCCCCAGCGCTGTATACAGTAATATAACCCCCCCAGCGCTGTATACAGTAATAACCCCCCCAGCGTTGTATACAGTAATATAACCCCCAAGCACTGTATGCAGTAATATAACCCCAGTCATGTCAGTCATGTGATATTTGGGTGACTTTCCCGGCTCCAACACCACACTGAGCTGATGCTTTATGGCGATGCTAATGAAGTCCTTTACTCCATAGACTTTCATTAGTCAATGTCCAGCTCGGTGATTAAGACTGAGCCATTCCAATGTTCCCCACAGGCAGTATGATAAGGAGTCGGGGTATTTGTCTAGTATACTGGGGGTCAGATAACAGAGAGAGAATCATAAAAACGGCTGATTTGCAGCTGCCAGCAAAAAACTACAAGTGGGTAAAAGCTTATTTTTAATCAGATACCAGGGATAAAAAAAAAAACATAGAAGTCAAAGTTTCCCTTCAAGAAAGAAAAATGCTCGTGTCTCCTGTACATAACTGTAATCTCAGTTTGCAGACAGATTACATACCCTGAAAAGCCGTTAATGGGTTTAAATCGGTCATTTCTTCCTAGCGAATATATTTTTTTTCCTAATTCCAATATATTTCAAATAAATAAATAAATATGCTCTGCAAAAAACGGACTAGATGCTTTTAATAAAAAAGTAAATGTCAAATACGGTTTCCTTAAGCCGGCAAAGCATCAAGTTACATATGAAAACCACAATGTTGCGAAACTATAAATTAAGACATTTTCATAAACAAATCAAAGAAGCTGACATAACAATTTAAAATAGTCACGTTATGGGCCAATTTTTTAAATGAATATTATAAGCAAATATTGTTGCTTATAGTGAATTGAGCTCAAAACTAATGTAGCCGGCAAATATCCGTCCCCCGCTACTATAAAAGGTGATATTCTGCATGGATGAAACTTTAACTGATGTCTATCATATGAAGCAGCGCTATATATATTATAAATAAAAATTATTCCCTAAAAAAAAAAAAATAAATAAAAAAAATCAGAAGCACAATTTTAGAGCAATAAATCCTTATTTTTGGGGAATGGTGTGGACATTCAGCGGTGCTAGGAATGGCATTTCGCTATCACACGTCAAGCTCTCCCACCCTCGTCAGCTGCCCTTGTCAATTATCACCCGGAGCTAGTGAGTCATTAAGTGTTAAGGTGTGAAACGCGTCAGTTTTCCAAGTTGCTTCCATTTCATTTTAATAAGCAGGGATAAAAGAAGCCTAGCCACCCACAAGCTTGATGGAGTGTATGAATTATTAAGTGTTAAGGAATGAAGACGGCATGTTACTTAGAAATGTGGATCCATTTACTTTAATACTTAGGAACTAGGTAGCATGTTCTGGGGCCAACTTCCATGTTCCAATCAGCTAAGGTGAGACATATGGGAAGTAGCCATTGTAGACACCTCATTTATTCATCTTTGATTGAAGCGGATCACAATATTACATTTTACAGTCCAAAATACACCAAATGTAGATAAAATGGAAGCAGCCATTTTAACAATAGGGGAGAGAACAGGAAGTTAAGTTGCTGATTGTTCACAAAGCCTTTGCAAGGGTAGGGATTTTATTTTGGGGCTTCTTGGTCACTATTGTATTTTTTTTTTTTAAATAAGAAAAAACTTTAATAAGGGAAAATTTAGCAGGTAATTGTGGTTGGGCCACCTTTTGCCACAAACCTAATCTTTAGCAAAAAAAAATAAATAATTTAAATAATCATCGTACCAACAAACTGAACATTTTGTGATTTAAAAGGCCAGTCCCATGGATTCATACTATGAAATATATATAAATTTTATTTTTTTATTTATTTCTTTATTTTATAAAAATTTCTTTTGGGTACTTAAAATATTAGCAGCAAGTACTCCTATGTAACAAAATGAATAACGTTGCATTTTAATAAGCATAATAATAAAATGAAGTAATGGGGCATAATTATTAAATTTAGGAAAACAATTTATTGTTAGGTATTTGAAAATTTAAAGACACTGGAAATAATTTTGCAGTGAACTTTACAAATAACGAAAATGTTTGCCTTTCTGGCCCTGTATCTCGTTAATGACGTTATTGACTTTGGGTAAAATCAATAAGTTAAATAAAAGCACAGAAAGCAATTACGGCAAATGAGTTAAACTAGTTAAAAAAAAAAACAAAAAATTACTTTTATTTTATCCCCAATGTTTACTCTGTAGATCTGAACAAATGATATTTTAAGCAACACTAGATAGTAGACCTATATTCAAATTTTTAGAATTAAGAAAAAAATTATTAAATTTAAAGAATTCCCCTGTGGAAAAAACAGTTGGCTAATTTTTTGGTCAGTCAAAGTGGATGGAGAACGATCTGCCTCCAGGGACCTGAGCGGACACTCACTCAGTTTTGGTATATATTATCCTGGCTGTCTTTTTATTCCCTTTTTTTTTAAATTGAAACTAAAAAGGTCATTTAAGACGGATCTTTGCCTTAATTTGGATCAATGCAAAACATGAATATCTTGGAAAAGTTAAATGCGTTGGCTTCAGGTCTTTATTTCAGCTTCATTAACAATGTAGCGATTCAACAATTCTAACTTCACAGAGAAGGATAAAGAAAAGCAAGCTTGGAACGGCTTTGTCTTGGAATTTCACAGATTAACTCCAAAAATGTTGGTAAGGACAATGAATTTGATGCAAACCCAACACAGATCTCCATCTATTACCCCAAATAAACACGATAGAGATCTTCATCAAACCCAACATTACATTAAATAACTAGAACTCCACCTCACATTAAGCCAATCACAGACCTCCGTCTGGCTCCACTTCACATTAACTCATAGACCTCCATCTGTCGCTGCCTCACATTAAGTAACCTATAGTCCTCTATCTGAATCCACCTCATGTTAAGTAACTCAGATCTCCATATGAGTCCACCTCACATTAAGTAACTTGTCGAGTCAGGAGGAGGTCTACATTAAGTAACTTGTTTACCTCCACCTGACTCCACTTCACATTAAGTAACTCATAGGACATCCATCTGTCCTTACATCAGGTTAAGTAACCTGTAGTCCTCCCGTTAAGAAGCTCATAGATCTCCATCTGGCTCCACTTCACATTAAGTAATACAAAGTTCTCCGCCCAAAAAAAAGTGGAACAGCACCTTTAATACTTACTGTACTTTTTAGACTTTTTTTTATTGGCAATTTATTTAGGGCAACAATAGAGATACAATGTACTGTGTGTTTGTATGGAAAATACACGTTTGGGGTCACTTGGCTGTTTTCATGGAAAACAAAGCAATTTCTGCCTGTAACAATCACAAAAAGGTTTTCAAATTAACAATTAGCCTTTTAAACTTAAACTTGGATTAGCAAACACAACGTGCCATTGGAACACAGGAGTGATGGGAGTGATAAAGGGCCATTGGAACACAGGAGCGATGGGAGTGATAAAGGGCCATTGGAACACAGGAGTGATGGGAGTGATAAAGGGCCATTGGAACCCAGGAGTGATGGGAGTGATAAAGGGCCATTGGAACACAGGAGTGATGGGAGTGATAAAGGGCCATTGGAACACAGGAGCGATGGGAGTGATAAAGGGCCATTGGAACACAGGAGTGATGGGAGTGATAAAGGGCCATTGGAACCCAGGAGTGATGGGAGTGATAAAGGGCCATTGGAACACAGGAGTGATGGGAGTGATAAAGGGCCATTGGAACACAGGAGCGATGGGAGTGATAAAGGGCCATTGGAACCCAGGAGTGATGGGAGTAATAAAGGGCCATTGGAACACAGGAGCGATGGGAGTGATAAAGGGCCATTGGAACACAGGAGTGATGGGAGTGATAAAGGGCCATTGGAACCCAGGAGTGATGGGAGTAATAAAGGGCCATTGGAACACAGGAGTGATGGGAGTGTTAAAGGGCCTCTGTGCGCCTATGAAGAGATTCCATTACAAATCAGCCGTTTCCAGCTACAATAGTCATTTACAACATTAACCCCGTCTGCGCTGGATTTCTGATATTTTAATGGACAAAATCTCCTTTTGTTTCAGGAACAAAAACTTTTGAACAGTAGTGTAACTACTTTCTAGTATATGAGTCAAACAGGGACATTGATCTAATGATCAGCTCTGATCGAATAAGAATCTGTTTAGAATGTTACAGGGACAGTAAGAAGAAGACACCCATCCGGTCGCCCGTTTCTCCTGCTGTAAAGACTCAAACCTTAATCAGTCGTTGGTCTCGTCTTAGATTAAAGAGCCGTATGCCTATCCCGCGCATGTTTTGACCTCTGCTACTTCTGCTGTTCCACTTCGCCCATGTAACAAATAACAAGAACGGTACGTTGGAACTTCTCCTACAAACTTTAAGTCCCATAGAAAGGTCGCCGTCGGTTCCGATGCTCCTTCCTCGCACACAAGGTCCTACCTCCACGCAGCGATCCGTCATCCAACCTGGACAGATCCCATTAAATTGAATTTCCCCCATTACGTTATGTCCGTGGGGTGGTTTTGCTTCTGGCAAACGACTGCCCGTTCATTTGATAAACACCAACGCAGAGAGTCAAACGGCTTAGAGCAGCTGCCACTAACACAGCTGTTTCCTCTGCCGATCTCCAGTGACCTTTTTATCATTGAGAAGACCGAGGATGAAGCCATTTGGACAATTGGCGATTAAATAAACATTATTTGTTTTAAATAAAGGAAATCTCTCTCTCGCATCCCTGCTGAAAGCTCTACTTAGATCATGAACCACAAAGGAACCAGGGCTGGATTTCTACTCTAGAACCCCTCTTAAGGAGTAGTAAAAAAAAAAAAGGGTTAAAAAAAAAAACAACTTATAGAAAGTATAACTGAAAAATGTTTACGAGGAGGTCAGAATGTTTGCTGGGTATGAGGGTATCGCAGGATTCTAGAGCCCTAAAAGCTCCGATAATGTGTAAGAACATGTTAGGAAAAAGATTTTATAAATTAAAATTTAAATTAGGAATTGGAATATTGGTGAAAACATTTTGTATACTCTCTGCCACCATCATACATCATACATAGATGGTGGAATGGGGGGGGCACACAATAGGGGCTTGGGGCATATAGGGGTCCAAAGATTAACCTACTGTGCCACTGGTACATGATGGAAGCATGGGGTAGGTTCACAAAGGGCTCAATGCTTCCCTCGTCAGGGGTTAGCTCACAACTCAGAAGAAACTTGTGAATGAATGAATGAATCATACTTTTTTTTTTTAAACTTTACTTTCCTGGGGTGGAGACTTCATTCTTTCGCATACGAATACAGGTTGGCAACAGAGGGTATTCAGATACATCTTGCAACATGCACAGGTTTGTTGCTGAAAGCTTTCTTTTTGTCAACTCGCATGCTCTCGCAGTTAACTGAAGAAGTCACCCGATCTCAAACTTTATTAACTCCTTTTTAACACATGGTAACATACATTACACACGCATAATACACGCGTGATCCCAAAGAGCTTGTGCTGCAGGAAAAGCTTGGCTGTCATGTGTACTTAAATCAGTGGGATGCCCTGTATAATGTATAGTTATTTTTCTTAAGTCTTCTCACCCATTAAATTATGCATTATACAGGCCTGCTTAACCCTTTCATGATTGGCCCTATAGAGAAGTCTAAGGCCAGGCCCTGGAGGGTATGTTTGTTTTATGATTTCTGAGAAAGACTGCTGGACAGTCTTTTGCGTATTTATCTGCTGGGTAATAAGATGGGCAGAAAGCTGCAGCGTTTAGCAGGCGCCGAGGAGCAGAGACTTGTTTCGTTCTCATCTCATATCCATTGGCTTCCTGTTGGTTCGCAATAAACACCGCGGCTCGAGCCTTTCCCAACCCTACTGTGCGGCTCGCTGAGGGTAATGCAATTACATATATCCCGAAGGCAATACAGAAAACACAGGCAGAGAGGGGTCAGCAGTTTCCCCACTAGAGATGCCAACTGGCTAGTATCTGACCAGCGTAACCATTTGTTTTACTTCAGTATCCAGTTGGATACCCCGACCGGCTTTATTCTCACAGCAGAATGTAATGAACGGATGTTTTACAGAGAGAGTGGTAGTAAAGTGGAAAAGCCTCCCAGCAGAAGTGGTAGAGGGTAATACAGTGAGGGTATTAAACATGCATGGGATAGACATACGGCTCCTGAATCTAAGACGAGACCAACGACTGATTAAGGTTCGAGTCTTTACAGCAGGAGACGCGGGCGACTAGACGGGGGCCGAATGGGGCCGGACGGCTGAGGTTGCAGACTGGATCCAGTGTATCCAAGGGAATGAGTGCGTTTAGTTAACCTATTCAGCGCTGGAGTGCAAACCCCCCATATGTGTGAAGTCTGTCTGTGGTTAACCTCTTCAGCGCAGGAGTGCAAACCCTTTGTGTGTCTGCGTGGTTAACCTCTTCCAGTGCTCGAGAGTGTGTGTGTGTGTGTGTTTAACCTCTTCAATACCAGAGTGCAAACCTTTTTGATTGTGATGGCAAATAATGTGTTACACTTATGGGTGAGTGCATGGGACCACGGCGGGGATGCCGGGGGCATTGTTAAGGCCACCCCCCCACCTCATATTGGCTCTGGTAACCCTATTGCCCACCCAGGATGACCAATTTCATGGTTTGCTACTTTAAACATTTATATTTCATACGGTTCCTGGGTGTCTTCTGTAAACAGCGGATACCGTCTTCACCACGAGAGATCTTGTCTATTCTAAGAAACCATCCTGACTGTGCTTGGAAAAAAAAGACACACACAATACCACATTTACACACCAAAAATACTTCAGCGTGTTTAAAGGTGCTGTTCCACAAAATAATTGTGCACATTAAGCAAATGAACCTCAGCTGATCTGCCATGTTATTAAGGGTTAAATCGCATACAAGACAAATATTAAAGTAGCTTTTTTTCAACTACTATGACATCATATCACAGCCTGTGACACATGACAAGTAAGCTTTCCCTGACAAATTATTGATGCTAGGGGGGGCTCCAACATTAACCCTGCCTACAGGAAGTAGGGAGATCTTTCCTGCCAGTGATTGGCTGCTTCGGAACCGCATTTTTTGACAAAGAAAATGTATTATGGTACCTACAAAACGCTTGAGCTCATGTAAATTCTTAAGTGTTTTAAACGTGCAAGTTGCAGTTGAGGTGACATCATTGAAGAGTAATGATGTCATAATGTGTTTTATCATGACTGCCTCATGATGCAAGAAGTTGGGTTAGAAGTCTCTTCCCGCTCAGCCTATCCAAGCTTAACTCATTAATGTCTCCAAAGGGCTACAATGCCAACGGCATGGACTAGGGGACAACGCATTCTCCCGATTACCCAGGGTGCCCAGAAAGTCTACTCTACTCTCAAGGATCTGTAACATCCCAAGCTGAGCCATTCCCTTTTTTTTTTTTTTTGTATGTAAACTCCAGGCTGAACATAGCAACGTTACAATACGCGGCCTCTGTAAACAGTAAATAGCACAAAATAAAGCTTAGACGGCAGATAAGATGTCGAGGATCACGTTGAGCGTTAGAGAGGGAGCTTAGTCATCACGGCTCGAGTTCACCTGGGGGGAAATAAACTGCAAGAAGCCTCCGGGCAAGTCCACACAACACAATGTGACTAATCAGAAAACCGCACGGGAACAAAAGAAATTGTTAACAATCCGTACAGGTCTTGTCCAAAAGATGTCCGTGGCAATGTTTGAGCCCCTTCGGAAGCTCCGTCCATGAGCTGTCCTACATGTGTATAAATTATACAATGACATAACGTTGTTTTTTTTTTTGCCCAATAAACGTAAAAACATCCAACGTCGTATATCAGCGGTTCCAATAATTCCAAGAACACGACTCGTGTTGAGCGACGATATCCAGAACAGATTCATTATTTCACTAATAATAATAATAAAGGTAGAGCGGAGACGGAGCTGGAATTATTCATCATTAAGCCCGATGTGGAATTTGGAATACAGGAAAAGTGAAGAAAAAAAAATAAAGAAATAATGGAACAGATGGAAAAATTTAATATTTAACAGTAACTTGTAAAATTAAAGGGAAAAAAAACTAAAAAGAAAATATGTTCTATGGATTTATCACTCAACAGATGGTGGATACTTTTAAGAAGATGACATTTTGGGAGAGGGGAGAATTCCTGCTAAATGGACTGTTTAGGCTAAAAAAAAAAAAAAAAGCAGCTAATCCGGGGCAGGAAAGCGCTCTCATTGAAATTAATAGGCGCACTTTCCAGACATGCACACTGGGGTCTGAATAGACCTCCATCCACAGCGGCCCCAAAGTCAGCCCTGGAGTTGACCGGCAGCAAGTATATTACATGCAGGAAAATGTTTTCAGCCCCAAAACAAAAAAGGGGCAAATGCATGTCGGGGGTATTTTGCAGAGTGCATTTGCAGGGGGACACCGTGAGAAACTAATGGGACCAAAAAGCTATGGTATCCGTTAAAGTTCTGATGATGGCTGAAGTGTCCCTTTAAGGAATAAATATGAAGAATTCCAAATCAATAATATTTAAATAAAATATATAAAAATAAATAAATGGCATAAGGATCCCTTACATTCATATCTACGGTATATGCATCCACAAAGAGATCCTTGCCCGTACACCGTGCAAATACACACCCCTACACCGTACACACACCGCGGACACGCACACACACACAAACACATGCTAAAATATTTGTAAGATTTATTTAGTTATCTCCCCCCGGAGCAGCGCGGAGGCATTTCTTTTTACACTTGAACTAAGAAGCAAAATATTTTATAGAATAAATAAAATTATCTCTTGGGAAAAACGCCGCAGACAGACGTGCAGAGATGTCTGGAGGCTGTTAGATTTCTTTTCCGAGGATTGAAAATTCATTTTGAATGCAGTAAAAGGGATAATTCATTTTTTTAAATCTTGATAATTAACAAAATAATAAAAAAAAACCTCTAAGGTTTCGTGTGTATATATATATATATATATATATATATATATATATATATATATAATATACACACACATACATATATATATATACACACACGTACTTACATATAGAATCTGCATTATGTTAAACAGTTAAAAGATAACAACACCACTGTGCTAATTGTCTCCTTTAGAGAATTAATTCTAATTAAAATTGACAAGTTTGATGGGGGAAATCCATGGGGGAGTATGCAGAACCCCCCTCCCCCCATGGATTTCCAAAGGCGACAACACAGCACAAATTTAAAGGGACCCCACAGCTATCATATGCACTAAAGTACAGATAATGGCTGGACTGTCCCTTTAAATGTTACACATGGGAAAAAAATTGGCAAATGTCCCATATTATTCAAAAAAGGCACAGATCCAGCAAAAACGGTTTAGCTTTTCAGACACCGGTGTAATTTTTTTTTTCCCTTTCATAACCATTCGGTATCCTACCAAGACACTAAAACATCCTTTTACGATTTACATTTACGGGCCGTTTATTTAATCGTCAGAATTCTGCCAATAAGCTCGTTTTACTCCATAAAGATCTAGATATTAAAACCTCTTCATTTTGCAGAAGCATTAAATGGCTCGACGTCGGCTCCCTGATGTCACTTTCACGTAAACGCTCGCCGGCTTTAATAAAAATATTTAATCTGGTTATATATACACCCCCCCCCCCTCCGTAATCTATCCATCTCCACGTTCTTCGGTTACCGCCAATATTTCTTCGAAGCATTTAATCGTCCGCTCGAACATAATTACTCCGCAGATAAGCATCGCATGACCCTGGATACAAAACGGAGCTACGCTGAGAAGATGTGGATATCTTTCTGAACTTGTAAACACCGGGAGCCGATGGGACGTTGGCTTCAGACATTTACTTTCTAATCGTTGTTTGATTAACCCCTTAAAGGACAATGGGTTGTTCTTAAACCCATTAAAAACAATGTATTGTGAGCCCGTACACATATGGGCTTTGTCATGAAGGGGTTAATGCCGTTTACTCATGTGCACATCGGTCCACCCTCTCGGACGAGACTTTCCTGGTCAAAGCATACGCTCGGAGGATGGAGACTAAATTGTTGGGTCCTAAGGTGCGACCTTAACACAGTAGAGTAATGATGTCATGGCAGCCACACATATAAATCTCATGCCCTGCTGATGTTACAATAGCAGCCAACAGTCCCAACTGGCGGGGACAGTCATCCACAACTAGACCGGTATCTCAGTCGCTTGCTGTCCCAGCCATGGAGGCCAAAGACACGACATGAAAATATTGTATAAAAATGATAATAAAATACAAATAAAAACTAAATGAAAATTAGGGGCTCCATATTAGTTGGAATATTCATCTCTATAAGAGAAGGGGCATCTATATGAACTTAAAAACCAAGAATTAGGGATTATAAACATTTGATATTTGATTCCTGTCAGTAAAATGTCCAGGGCTTGTTACCAAAAGCCTCCTGGGTGTGCGCAATTAGGGGACAGGGCTACTTACCCATGGGGCAGGATTAGCCACCGTCAGACCTTAACGGGCAATAATTAGCCAGGGTTGGGAATGGCCATGACCAAATATCACTCACCTGCCCAGAGATTCATAATATTAACCAAGAGCCCCGGAGAAACAGCACGTTACACGGAGACACCGGATTACTTACCCGCTGAAGTAGCAAAAGGCTGATCGATAATTATTTTATTCCTCAAAACAAAACAAAACAAAAAAAAAAACTGTTAAGACAAACATAGAATTTTCCAGCAGATCTGCCCCATTCGGCCCCCGTCCAGTCCGCCTGTTTTTCCTGCTTTAAAGACGTCGGTCTCGTTTTAGGAGCCGTATGCTGCAAAACTAGCAAAGTTTATTAATTTCCTGTCCCTTCTCCTTACCAAAGGCTGCCTGGACCAATCAACAACAATCAGCAACTTAATAAGAGGGAGATAACTTTATGGGGGAGGTGATCACGCGGATCCCGAGAACAGCGGGTTAAGATGGATATACATAATGTAGCATTCTAATACAGTATATCGCCTATTCTAACCTATAACCCCATTGCGTGGGTTCCGGTAATCTATATAATTCAGGTGTTTTTTTCTCTAAGAGCAAGAGAAGGGTTTCCACCAACGAGTGGACTTCTGCCATTTTAGACGTTCTTACGTCCGATAGAACGATCTCTGCCGCCCCCCGTTTTATATAATATGTAGCTTCGGCGGCATTCGTTATTCATACATTAGACAGACTTCGCTCTGATAGGTCCGCTTAGTCCGATCACAAGCACGTCGCTCGCTCAGACAACCGAACTCTTAACCTACAAAAAGGATTGTTCTTAGAAAGCCGAGTAGAACGTTCCTGATTTCCCCTCGCAATCCAAGGAACCCTCTTGAAGCTCGTTAACGCTAATTACCACGGAGCTACAACTGGTATTCATAACCACAAAGAGCTCACTTAACCCTTTCATCGGCCTCTTCAACCTCAGACCGATGGATACGCTGTGCTTCTCGAAACACAGACGATGTATGATGTATGCCATGAATGACTATTCTGGGGTTACGATCTAGATTTGCCCCACGGATGGGGGTTATTTATAGTATAAAGTGGGATTTCGGTGCAAAATTCAAAAAGGAGAACCCCCATTGTAACCAAACCAGCATTGTCTCTACCGACTGGACCATACCATTATTTATTACGGTAAAAAAAGGCTACTTTTACATCTTTGCACCAAAATTCCTCTTTTGAAACATCCAATACCTTTACTATATATTCCTTTCTGCTGCTCACAGTAATTTCTTCCGATATTAACCTTTTAACAGCCGATCATAGTAGTAGTGACCTTGGTAGCAACCAAATGGTCCTAAAAAAATGTTGTTTTTTTTTTTGTTTTTTTTTATGGAAACCATGCGTATAAAGCCTCTAATGGCAGCTGCTTCCGGAAACACAAACACATTGGAAGATGTTGTTTTGCGAGCACACAATCGTAATCTACATCCTGGAAATAAAACCAAGGCAGCGAGCCATACGGGTCAGAAAACCCACGGAGACAAACAGGTTGTTTATTATCACGCCTGTTACAGGTTTTATTACATCGATTAGGGAACGGAACACAAGCCGGTTTATTGTATTTATCAAAACTATTTATTTAAGAAGAAAAAAAAATTCTTCCAAGGGATCTCAACAAGAAGAAGAGAGAGAGGGGATAGGAGACAGAGGCTGAGATGGAATGGAAGTTTTACTTTAGTGAGAGGGTGGTGGATATGTGGAACAGCCCCCCAGCAGAGGTGGTAGAGGGTAATACAGTGAGGGTATTAAACATGCATGGGATAGGCATACGGCTCCTGAATCTAAGACGAGACAAACGACTGATTAAGGTTCGAGTCTGCTCTACTGGAAAATTCTATGGTTTCTCTGAATTTTCTACACAGGAAATATAAACACCGGTGCAGGACTCAGGACACCAGCAGCTGCTCTACCTGAATAATGTATGCCTGTTATTATTAGATCAGTAACAGCCTTCAGGGTTTTTTTGTACCCATAGTTTTAAGACTAATCTTTTAGCAAAATTACAATTTTCTTCTGAAGTTGCGAAGTCGTTTTATCCTTTAACAAAAAAAAAAAATCCGGGCTTTTAAGAGTTTATTACTTTGGGAAGATGTTCCCGTTGGAGATATAAAAAGGTATGATTTGGTTTAAAATGATCAAGTGCGTAGGTGGGTTACAATGAAACAGGATTATCGCTTCTGCGCGGAACGTTACAGAAATAGCGTCTCTACTCTCAGATGGGCTGGAACTGCAGAAAAAAAAAACCTCTTGCAGAAAAATTTTTGTAAAAAATAAAAATTCCCATCAGTTTATGAATAATTACCTTAACTGACAGTTATTGCTACTATAATTTAAGAGATAAAGACCCTTTAATTTGTTACTGTCTGGGTCATACAGCCCTCTTTTCGCATGCAGCCCATTATTAATGTAATGTTTTATAAGTTCTTCCAGTCTCATTTTTCTCTCCGGCCCCTGGTTGTCTCTCCTGAAAGCAGGGGGCATATAATTGATTGCGCATGCTCTGTAACACACCTGGAATGGCACCAGCCATTTCTATATATCGTAGCTGAAAACTGATGTTCAAGCAGCACGCATCCGATTGCCTGCCATTACTAGGCATGTACAGGAAGTATACTTAAGTATGCTTCCTGTTTACATTTCCTGGTTTCAGCTGAGACAGAAAGAGGAGCAAAACACGACCTATTCTTATTTATAGAGACCTGAAACGTGCTTCCCTTTAGTCAACAAACAAAAAACCCCCAAAAAACATTTTATGCCGTTATCACTCCTGCGTTCCGATGGCCCTTTATCACTCCTGTGTTCCAATGGCCCTTTATCACTCCCATCACTCCTGTGTCCCAATAGCCCTTTATCACTCCCATCACTCCTGTGTTCCAATGGCCCTTTATCACTCCTGTGTTCCAATGGCCCTTTATCACTCCCATCACTCCTGTGTTCCAATGGCCCTTTATCACTCCCATCACTCCTGTGTTCCAATGGCCCTTTATCACTCCCATGTTCCAATGGCCCTTTATCACTCCCATCACTCCTGTGTTCCAATGGCCCTTTATCACTCCCATCACTCCTGTGTTCCAATGGCCTTTTATCACTCCTGTGTTCCAATTGCCCTTTATCACTCCCATCACTCCTGTGTTCCAATGGCCTTTTATCACTCCTGTGTTCCATTGGCCCTTTATCACTCCCATCACTCCTGTGTTCCAATGGCCCTTTATCACTCCCATCACTCCTGTGTTCCAATGGCCCTTTATCACTCCCATCACTCCTGTGTTCCAATGGCACGTTGCTTTCGCTGACCCAAGTTTAAGTTTAAAGCCCTTCTGTAATTATGTTACAGCCCGAAATGTCCTTGTTTTCCATGAAAACAGCTGCATGACCTGAAACTTATGAATGATAGTGATAGTGTCAATATACCTTGGAGGTTTGCCCCCCCATTTGCACTACTACCCATTTTTTTTTTTTAATTAAAAGACTCCTAAGAATCCAGCAGATCGCCCCCCGTCTAGTCGCCATTTTTCTTACAGTAAAGACTCAAACCTTAATCAGTCGTTGGTCTCGTCTTAGATTCAGGAGCCGTATGTCTATCCCATGCATCTTTTAATCCCCCCTCACTGTATTACCCTCTACCACTGGAGGGCCGTTCCACTTATCCACCATTCTTACTTCTTAAGTGAAACATAACCTTCATCCTAAGGGGCTAACGGATCAAATTAACCAAGAAAGAACTTCCTCCGTGTTCAGAGTTTGCTCCGAGGTGCATGTCGGTCACAATAATTACAGATGATTAAGTCCTTTTATTATATTATTATATCTGATAAGAGTAAAACGATGAAATGTATTTGCTGCTCTGATGTGTAATAAACATGCTAAGTGTCCCGATATCGTAATTTGCATTTATAGTATAATATTTATTTAGTATAAAGATTAACGTTATCATACCGGAAAAAATTATAAGAGAAATAAACCGCCCGATCTGACTGCACCAAAACTTTCCATGAAATTAATTACCCTGCATCAGCTCCTGCACGGCGCATGCACGTTCTCCTTAATAGGGATCACCCCCAATTTTCTTTTATTATTACTAGTATCAGACTAAATATATATTTTTTAAAATGCTTTAATTTTCTTTTTACCCCAGTTGTAGTTTTTGCCCCATAATATAATGTTTTCAGGCAGCTGCATATCAGCCATTTGTATGATTCTCGCTCTGTTATCTGATCCCTGATCTACTAGACAAATACCCAGGCTCTTTATACTGCCTGTGGGGGGCAATAGAATGGCTCAGTCTTAACCACCCAGTCGGACTCTCTGACTAATGAAAGTCTATGGAGGAACGGACTTCATTAGCATCGCCATAAAGCATCAGCTCAGTGTGGTGTTTGAGCCGGGAAAGTCACCCCAAATATCACAAGACTGACAGCAACGGCGCTTCCAGGTCTGCAGATAAAGGGAGTTATATTACTGTATACAGCACGGGGGGGGGGTTTATATTACTGTATACAGCACTGGGGGGTTATATTACTGTATACAGCATGGGGGGGTTTTTGTATACTATTCATTTGAAGTAATTTGATGTTAATCGCATAAAAGGCTACAGAGCATTTTCTTTTTTCTTCTCTGCAGTATCTGAAGAACATTCACTCATTATTTTCCTTTCTGCTGCTATCTATTATACGCTACGTGATTTCCCCCGGCGGTTTTAAACATACATATTAAACCTCTGCTTACAAAGCGCAGTTAAGGACAATCGCTGCTCAGGACACTCAAGAAAATTGTTGCAATCGGAAGACGCTACATCTTCACTTTCACTTTTTTTTTTTGGTTAACCGCCGTAGCTTAGAGACGGGATACACCATAGGCGGTTGTTATATTAAACATTAACCAGACGTTCCCCGGCATATTTATACAACAGAGAGATTTATCAATATATTCAAGGAAGGCCTGTCAGTGCCCTGCATGTGATCAGACCGAATGGAAACGCTTATCCCATACTTCGCTGTCCAGGGAGAAAACTGTACTTTCCTAAAATGAAAATTGAGGGAAATTGTATTATATTTTTATTATTATTATATTTTTCTTTTATTTTTATTTTTTCTATTTTTCTTTTATTTTTATTTTTTCTATTTTATTTTTATTATTATATTTTTCTTCTTTATTATTTTTTATTATATTTTTATTATCATTTATATTGCGCCAATAGTTCCCGCAGCGCCCCTTACAGTCCGTACATTCAAGTCTGACAAAACTAGAACTGACAGACCACCCGACGCATTAGGGAGAGGGGGTCCGGCTCGAAAACTGAATATAACATAATTTTAATTTTTCCAACTAATTTGACAGCTTTCATAAATTATGTTTTTACTTAAATATATTTAAAAAATGATTATCCAAATGATTATTTCATATATAATGTATATTATACAGGTTATTTTCGCAATATTTAAAAGTTGGGTTTTTTTTGTTTTTTTTTTTAAAGATTACCAGAATTCGACTTTACACATAACCACATAACCGTGCTATATCCGGAACCATCTCTAGTTCCTGTTTTAATATTCTTAAAATTGGTTTAGAATTAAAAAAAAATAATAATTTCCTCACCGGTTTCAGCCCTATATAAATCGCTGTTTATAACACGCAATCTCAACTATTTTTATTCATGCGTAAAAAGTCGGGCACATCAGAAGATATTGAAAGGGTTTCTAGGCCTGACCTGATCGTTTAAGTCTTAGTGGCAATAATTGTCTGACTATGGAGGAGGTGGGCAGCTGCAACTGCAGGGCTAAAGCTTCTCCCTGTTTCCATGTGGAAGAACCCATACTAAAGTATTTATGGAGCGAGTGAGAATAAGTGAGAGGCTCCGTCTCTGTCCCTTTATTTTATTTGACTTTCCGCAAAAGGCCTACCCAGGCTGTGACATGCAAATTATCAATGATTTCCCATGATCCCTCGGTGCAGGCAGCATCAGAATCCTCCCGTCAGCCAAAGCAGGAAGTTGCTACCCACTTCCTGTTCTCTCCCCGCATTGTTTTAGCGGACGGCTCATAAGCCTCCAGCGCTAGAGATTGTTTCCTGCCGCACAGGCCCTCTGTAAAGCTATTATCACAAATATCTTGGGGTCAGGCAACGATTTAATCCGTGAAAAGGCAGCAAGATGGCGGCTTACACAAACGCCACAACAGGAAATAACACTTAAAATTTATAATAATATAAAATAAAAAATGAAATAAGGCTAATATTGTGTATATAAATATATTTTATAATAAATGAAATAAAAAGAAATAAGACTAATTATATATATATATATATATATATATACATACATAACTAGTCTTATTTCCTTTTTTTTCATTTATTATAAAATATATTTATATACAGAAAATATTAGCCTTATTTCTTTTTATTTTATTATATTTTGTGTGTATATATATATATATATATATATATATACACACACACACACAAAACATTATAATAAAATAAAAATAAATATTTTGTATATAAAAGTGTAAAAATGAACATTACAGGGAATCTAGAACGTGACCATCCCCTTTAAGTGACTTTGCAGCTTGGGAACCGTATCCTTGTCTTCTTTACAAGAGACGCGAAGCTGAATGCCGCACTTTGGGCCAATAAAACCCTTCTGACCTCCCAAACGCCCTTCACATCACCCACTTTTAATTGTCTTTTTTTCTTCGCGTTTGCCGCCAGTAGTAAGTTTATCGCTCATTTATGTTAAACTGTAATCAGCGTACATGTAAAAATAGAAAGTTGCTGTTTGCGTTTTGCATTTCGTCTGACAGCACGCCGACTTTATCCTCCATGTATGAAAACAGACTGTCTGTAACGCTGCGAGATCACGTAAACAGATTCCTAACCGCCAGTAATACGCTTGTTAAAGTGTAAAGGCGTCGTAATTGCCGTTTGTCCTTTACAAAGTCTTCTTGCCGAGGAGAAAGAATGTAGGGGAATCTAGAGGGTGCGAAGTTTTCACAAGCCACTCCGGCCAACGTTATAAACGGCCAAAAGGGAACGATTTATAAGGCAGTTTCCTGCTGTTTCTATACACATTGTCGGGGCTTTTAGGGCTGTAGAACCCTGCGATACCCTCATACCCAGCAAACATTCCGACCTCCTAGAAAAGAGGGGCTTCAGCGGAGGAAAGTCATCGGGGGAGGAAAGAAGGACATCGGGGGAGGAAAGAAGGACATCGGGGGAGGAAAGAAGGACATTGGGGGAGGAAAGAAGGACATGGGGATTTGAGCCCATGAGGAAATGGCACAGATGTATGTGACAGGGAACATCTGAGAAATAATACCCAAGATGTCTCAGACTTCATGTCCATATTGAAGCCAGGAGTGGATGGAGTGAGTCTTCAGAAGGTTGGACCGGCCAAGGAAAAGAAGAGCTCTCAGTAGGTTGGTTGATATGGATGTAGAACGGGCCCGGATTCATATCTCTCCCAGCCCAAGACACAGGTGGGCAACAGGACTATCCCACAACAGTCCCAAAAAAACCTCAATTTGTGTCCAGATTGTTAGGTCCACATTCTCAACACATGAATGGAACACCGTGTATTAACCTAGGAGGCAAAAATGGAAGAGGACCCCAGTACAACGTTGCATCCAATAGGTGTCCTGAAAACAGAAGACCCCGAATCTCAGAACGAATGTCTGAGCAATGGCTGCTCCCATGGATATCAAGCAAAGAGCTGCCATACCTAGAGCCTCCATAGTTTTGGTGACCATAGGTTTGTAGATTGGTTGGTCACTGTACGACATAAAATTTGATTTGACGTTATGGTCTGGAATGTTCTTTCCAAAAATGTTTAAATTTCAAACTTCTAGTTTGGGGGGGGGGGGGGGTTGATGGCTTAAAATATAGTTAAAACTAAAAACAAGGACCGAACGCAGCCTCGCATCACAGATCGCCAGAAATTAATCACTTCCTGGTCGCTTTCAGAATTGACTCTGGTAATTCATTATGTCTCGGACTGCCAAATAACCAGAGGAACCACGCGCGGCCAATCCAGCAGCTGGAACGATAAGGAATCGCAAAATACACAAGCGGAACAAACACATCGTTTCAAGTAAAAGAGTAAAAAGGGACACCGAAGCCATCATGTTCATCCTAATGCATACGACAGCTATGCGGCCCTTTAAATTGTTATAAATTTATTATAAATAAATAAAATATATATAAATGCACCAAGGTTGGAGGTCATTCCCCGCTTTGTGATACTTTATGGACTTAACTCGTACAGTGCCAGCTACGCAGGAGGTCCTAAGCAGACAAACTAGGCTCAGGAGGTGACACTATACCTCGGACGTCTCAAGGCTTGACACGGAGTCTCAGGGTGAAGCCCACTCTCCTTCACAAAGCCACAAACATGGTATGCAAAAATAAATAAAAAATGTAATTTAAACAATAATAATAATAAATTAAAAAACAAATGTAAGATAAAAAAAAAAAAAAGTAAGATGGTCAGTTCCTATTAACATGCCGGTATCATGGATTGAGGGGTCACATGCAAATAAAATGACATAAAACCATAAAACAAAGGCACAGTAATTTACATGTGTGTATTTATATAATAAAGAAAAAAAAATGATTTGCTGAGCTTTGTGGGCTTACAACTCTGAGCTAGAATAACGATGCTGCGGACGATTGTAGCGCTCTTACAGAATTGAAGCCTTTCTAGCGTGTGTCTAACCGGCTGCGGCATGTTGTGTATTTCTAGTATAACATATATGTACAGCCACATGTATCGGATACACTTGGGGGGGGGGGGGGTTCACAACTGATCCAAAGTGCAGCCAAGGACTCTGGCTGGTTGCTCCAAGCATGGTCCTTACATTTATTTGATCATCTCTTGCCAGCCTTTAGTGGCTCTCGTCCCTGCCTGCCCTGACCCTTGCCAAGATCTGACATTGTTGACCTCTGATTCTCCGACCCCGGCGGCTCGTTCTAGAATATTAAGTTCTGTTATTTGTTGGACCCCCCAGTTGCTGGTTATCCCCGTCTATGCCAGGAGTAGGGGATTCAATAATCTCTAAGGGTCCTTAGCATTCCCTGCAGCCACAACCACTGAGGCTCTCTCCTGGGACAGAAGTAGGCAAAAAGTCATTGTTGGTTATGGGGTATTTGGTAAAACGTCCTTCAAAGAATGTCACTGGTATCAGATAAAAAATAGGTTTCAAAAATATTGCGCTCTTCATTTTATAACCAGTTATAGTTTTTGCCCCATAATATAAAGTTTTCAGGCAGCTGCATATCAGCCATTTGAGTTTTCGCTCTGTTATCTGATCCCCGATCTGCTAAACACCCCGACTCCTTATCATACTGCCTGTGGGAAACAATAGAATGGCTCAGTCTCGATCAACAGCCAAACTCTCTGACTAATGAAAGTCTATGGAGGACCGGACTTCATTAGCATCGCCATAAAGCATCAGCTCAGTGCGGTGTTTGAGCCGGGAAAGTCACCCAAAATATCACATGACTGACAGCAACGGCGGCTCCAAGTCTGCAGATAAAGGGAGTTTATTGGAACAAAATGAGATAAAACCAGGTTTTTGCCAACAATGTATATAGCGCTGGGGGGTTATATTACTGTATACAGTGCTGGGGGGTTATATTACTGTATACAGCGCTAGGGGGTTATATTACTGTATACAGCGCTGGAGGGTTATATTACTGTATACAGTGTTGGGGTTATATTACTGTATACAGCGCTGGGGGTTATATTACTGTATACAGTGCTGGGGGGTTATATTACTGTATACAGCGCTAGGGGGTTATATTACTGTATACAGCGCTGGAGGGTTATATTACTGTATACAGTGTTGGGGTTATATTACTGTATACAGCGCTGGAGGGTTATATTACTGTATACAGTGTTGGGGTTATATTACTGTGTACAGCGCTGGGGGTTATATTACTGTATATAGCGCTGGGGGGTTATATTACTGTATATAGCGCTGGGGGTTATATTACTGTATACAGTGCTGGGGGGTTATATTACTGTATACAGCGCTAGGGGGTTATATTACTGTATACAGCGCTGGAGGGTTATATTACTGTATACAGTGTTGGGGTTATATTACTGTATACAGCGCTGGAGGGTTATATTACTGTATACAGTGTTGGGGTTATATTACTGTATACAGCGCTGGGGGTTATATTACTGTATATAGCGCTGGGGGGTTATATTACTGTATATAGCGCTGGGGGTTATATTACTGTATATAGTGCTGGGGGGTTATATTACTGTATACAGCCCGTGGGGGGGGTTATGCTCAAGGAGGAAATATTTTTTCCTCTTCTGTGAATAATTCTGAGGCTTTGGTTCGCACTTTGAGGACACCTGCACTTTATTTACTGCTCACCAGAAAAAAGGAGGACGTCATAATTTGTACGCGGCGACACCGTTATCACTCTGCGCGATTGCGTTAAGAGATGTTATCTTATCTCACAGACGGTCTTTATCAGACGAAAACAGGGCTGCTATAAACGCCGTCCTTTTCTTAAGTCTTTCCCAGGCCAGGCTTAATCAGCTATAAAGTGAGGATGAGCGCGTGGAAAAACGTCACGGCGACCGCCGGACCCAGCGCCCCAACCGCCGGACGCCGGAGCCATCATTATTGAGATACAAAGTTTCTGGCCATTAACAAAAATAAATAAAGAATTACAGCGAGTGGTAGAAGCTGCAGCCCCCTCTGCAGTCTGATGATTATTTCTACCGAGTGGCAGGAACGCATTTCCACTGAAATCAAATGGCTTCATTTGGCTAGGGAGTGGGGGGGAGAGGGGCAAATGCATATGGAGGCATCCTGCAGAAACCCCCCATGCATCTGCAAAATGGGCACCACTATAATTTCAGGGGGCCACGCAGCTATCACACGCATTAAAGCGTCCCCTTTAAGGACCACCCCCCGGGAGCCTCACCATGCACGACGATAGCTTTATAGAACCTGCGCGAAAATCTCTAGCGTTAGAGGCTTGTGTGCATTCCTGCGAATGCTCCGGGTATGGCTGCTTCTCTGGGTCGCCACTAAACACCTCCAGATCTCCCCCCCCCCAGCTATGCTTTCCTCCCCTTAAATACCAGAGTATTCCGTGATGTCAGCGGGACCGCCCACCAATATTAGCAGGACTGCCCACTAACATCAGCAGGACTTCCTGCCCGCATCCTGCAAAGGGGGGCTCCGGGTATCCAGGTATGCACACACGCCGTCCGCTAAAACGAGAGAGAGTGAGAGAACAGGAAGTCGGTAGCAACTTCCTGCTTTGACAGGAACTAAGATTCCGATGCAATATGGGGGGGTCATGGGAAATAAAAGGTCATTTGCATGAACTACCTTATATATTTTTGGGGCTGAAAAATACAAATCTGAATAACTTAAAAAATACACAATAACACACAGACTCCGCTATGGGGTTTTTTTTGGTCCAAATATCACACGTTAACCCTTTGTGCAGCATATATTACCCAGGAACTATGTTTTCTCCAGATCTCTCGTGACTCTTGGAGATTATCACACTTTTTCTTTTTTGTTTTTATTACAGATACGCCAAAAAAACACAAGATATTCCCCGGGAAGACGAGGAACCCCGTCATCTGAATATATTTATAGAAGTTTTTTTTTAACTTGTAATGCGGAGTTTAAATGGGATTTTAATGTCTGTTTATTATTTTCAGCCAAACCCCCCCCCCCCCCTGCGGAGATAATTACACACGACGGGTTTGATGTCGGCGGCCGGGCGGCCGCGCTCGGTATGTTCGCCATGTGAATGTGTTTTATAAATATATCCTGGGCCATAAAACAGCGAGTGACGACATCCCTGCCTGCGCAGCACTGCCCTTATTGCACAACGGCATGTTCACGCCGGTGACCTCATAAACATCGCTTTGGAGAAAGAGCCGAATTCACACAGGTGTCTACATCTGGTAAATAAGACCAAGTCTCACTATTTTTTCCTGCTGTAAAGACTCAAACCTTAATCAGCCGTTGGTCTCGTCTTAGATTCAGGAGCCGTATGTCTGTCCCATGCATGTTTAATACCCTCACTGTATTACCCTCTAGCACTTCTGCTGGGAGGCTGTTCCACTTATCTACCATCTCAGTAAAGTAAAACTTTCTTACATTCCATCTAATGACAGCACAGACATCAAAATAAAAAAAACTTTTTTTTTTTTACTGCCAGGGGATATATATATATATATATATATATATATATATATATATATATATATATATATATATATAGCCGGACCCCCCCCCATTAACACTTACTTGGCAGCATGAAACTTTAATGAAAATTTTTTTTTCATGATTATATAAGTATTATTTTGTACAAATCTTAAGATTTTCTGGAATATTTTTTTTTTAGGTATGTATACGCAGCACAACACTTAAAATAAACAAAACTATAGGTGATATTCCTCATTCATTTATTTAAATGGCGCCATCATATTCCGCAGTGCGGTACAAAGGGTGACATTAACGCACAATAATCCTGTGTGCGCCTCAGACGGGGCGATGTTTTGCCACAGACTCCCTAAAGGGTTAAACACACACACACATATATATATATATATATATAACTGTTTATAGTGATGGGTGAGATCTTGACCCCAGGAGCTTACAGTCTAACGGGCAAAAACGAGGCATGGCAGGCAGAAGGACTCGACGTGTGCTTTAACATAGAGTGTACGAACGCCGTATAGCGTGACGCTTATGACATCTTGTGTGTGATGTCATAAAGGGATATTCTATATCGATTGGGGCAAATAGGGCGATAGGGTAAAGCCGCTGATTATTTGCCCCTTCAGCTTAGTCATACCCCCCCCCCAACTAATGCACAAACAAAGTCCTTCGTAGAAAAGATGCTATCACCCCGCGCACTCCTCAGCGCCTATCTTGTTGTGTAACTCGGCACACGACCGATAAGCGCTCATTATTGGGCAGCAGGAGCCCGGCAGATAAACGCGTCAACTGGTTTTAATTGGGGCGAGAGATACTCGGCCAGCCACCCAGGACAATAATATTATAGGGTGGGGATAAAAAAAAAACAAAAAAAAAAAAAACAGCTGTGTTAACCCATTAAATAACAGAGGGGCAACAACAAAAAATGAGTCTGGCATGTGTGGGGTTAACATTTCCAGTCATTCCAGTAAGCGCAGTTTGTTTAGCCTCATTGTACACAACGGGGAGGAATAACCAACAGGATTCAATAAAAAGAAATAAGACGGTGGAAGGAAGCCTCTTCTCATCACTCCCAGCCGCAACAAACGTAACCGGCTTATATATAGCACCATCATATACCGCAGCGCTGTACAGCGGGTAAACAGGACAAACAATCTGCGCATCGCGTAACAATTTGGAACAAGAGCTTGCAATCTAGAAGACCTTCAGCTACGCCAAAGGGGCTGTTAAAGATAACAGAGGTGGCAGAGCCAGGTTTAACCATTTCTGTGCCAGTGAGTGTGGCGCAGCAGGGGGGGTCCCCTCTATTTCTAAACGCATTTTAATCGTGATTCGCCACAGAAACCTCCGCTCCCACATCAAGAACAGTACAATACACCAAGCGTATTTATTTAGAGTGCAAGCTCTTGGGGACAAGGACCTCCTTTCCATTTATATTCATACCTGATGATAATCTCTCTGTGACCGCTTCCTGATGATGTGCTTACTATATGGCTGCATTTATTATACTTCTCCTTTATCATACTGTAAAGCCCCGTGTACATCAGCACTAAATAAATAATAAACAGACATATAAACAAGGGCAGCTCCCAGTGGGGCAGGGGCTTTATTTCCAGGGTATTTAGAAACATTTTCGATCACAGATACCTAGGTGAATTATATCAGTCACACACCACAGCTCAAAGGACCAAAACTAGTAAAATTGACAGTTATTCCTCCCCAGTGGGTTCACCCTAATGGGACAGGCAGACTTGTTTATAAGTCCCC
The DNA here is from genome assembly GCA_029215755.1 of Spea hammondii. Classification (NCBI taxonomy): domain Eukaryota; kingdom Metazoa; phylum Chordata; class Amphibia; order Anura; family Pelobatidae; genus Spea; species Spea hammondii. Next base: position 115,037,558 of record JARDYJ010000005.1, read on the forward strand.
CATGTGAATGCTGAGATTCCTTTGCCCTACCCCAGTGCTAGGTGGCATTTAATAGAGGGGGTGGGTACTGGGAAGAGTGGTGAAAGGGGTGGGGGCACCAGTAAAAAAAAACCAAAAAAAAAAACACATTGAATGCCAGTGAGTCACAGACTTGGCACCCTGCAACTCACACCCCATGCACACGAATGGGGCATTTAATTAACCCTTAAACTGCCAGGGTCCTGGATTCCATTCGACCTGTAACCCTTTCAGTGCTGTGTGTGTGTATATATATATAGGTCCCTGAGAATATAGGGTCTCCAGCAGGTTGTGGCTAGTCAGTATGTGTTTACTAGACACATATGCATATGGCAAGGGTAGGGTTAAATCAGAGATGCCCCTGCATTCTATTTGCATTAACTCCTTAATGGAGGCACATATGGTGGTTTTCATTTATTATACTGTAACAAAACCGCAGGAACAGATAAGATCTAAGATTCCACGAGACAGATAAAGACACTTAAAGGAGCCACATGGCAAGGCAGTGGGGTTTAACCCTTTGATCCCTCCCTGGGATGCTGAGTACGGGGCAGAGGACTACTTACAGGGCAGATGACAGTAGCCAGCAGCCACAGGCATTGTTTTAAAGATCCCATGTCCGGATAAGGCAGTTTCTGCTCTCTTTAGTTCCCAATCTGCTTCCAGATCCTCCTTTCAATTCAGTAGTAGTTTGAGGTGCAGCGCTGTGCACACTGTAGGTACAGCAGGGCAAATCCAGTGCACCCAACCCGGACCCTCCAGCACGCAGCGATCTATTGCCCCCGGGGTAAGTGACAGGTGGAGGTAACGCGAGTCCGCACAGGAGTCAGGAGTCCGCAGGGCAGCCGCCGCACACTCGCTCTATCTGCCCATCGCGCTGCACTTTCATTAAGAAAGTCTAACACACGCAGAGCAGCCAATCCTTACCGCGGGGCTGACAGCCAATCACAGCATGGATGGGCGGAGCTTGTAGGTTATTAAACGTGTGAAGCTCGCATGACTACAGAGGCACAGGGTGATGGGAGTTGTGTCTTTGTACAAAAAGGAACAATCTCAGGAAATGTGAGTCTTTATTTGCGGGGCAATGGAACACACGAGGAGCAATTATGGTGCAAAGTGACAGATATGGAGCAATCGTCATGGCAACCAATACAGTGTCCCTACACTTTGCATTTAAATTGGGTGAAGATGTCCCGGGGACACATTGGGCATTATACACACACACTAAAAGAAACCCCCTAAAAACTGCTTTGCTTTAACCCTTTCTGTACCAGGGGGATTCACTCCCTCTTAAGTAACAGGCAAGGCAGCTTTAGCCACCGGGGACTACAATTCCCATCACGCTCAGCCAGTTACTATGGACCCACAGCTTCGTCAGTTGCTTCTGAAGCCACATAGTACATGAAGGACCACCAGGGACTTTAATGCCATTAAACCTTGCAGATCCTAAAGGGCAGACTTAAGACCCCCGGTATATCTCTCCTATACGGTACCGATGAGCTGTTTTTATGCACCAAAAGCTGTTATTTGTTTTTATTGGGAAGGCAGTGAAATGGTTAATAGACCCCCCCCCCCGGTCACATTCTGTCACCCAGATAAATACACGCTTGAATTGCGTCACATTTGAAAAAAACTCCTCGGAAGGGGATTTATGGCTGCTTTGATGCAGAAGGGATCGGGGAACTGTCCCCCACGGCACTGAGCAGGTTAATTCAGGAGAGAGAAAAATCAGCCAATCAGGAGACCTGGGGATTTAATATGCCAACCAACCAGCAGACTCATGGGCGTGGCTAAAATATTTGTTAAACCAGAACTTTAGCTGTCAGTGGCTGCCTGGATGGCTGCAGTTTGCTGCTGGAAACTAAGAGGTGGACGAGTCTCCAAGATTAGTATTATTGGTATTATTATTAATATTAGCAGATTGAGTAATATTAGAAGTAGAATTATTATTAGTAGTAGTGGTAGAGGTATTATTAGCAGTAGTAGTATCAATATTAGTAGTAGTACTGTGGTAGAATTAGTAGTAGTAGAATTATTATTAGCATTAGTGGAAGTGGTATTAATAGTAGTATTATTCGTATTAATATTAGTTGCATTACTAGTAGAATTATTAGTATTAGAAGTAGAATTATTATTAGCAGTAGTAGTATCAATATTAGTAGTAGTGGTAGAATTAGTATTAGTGGAAGTAGTATTACTATTAGTAGCATTAGTTGTAGAATTATTAGTAGTATTAATATTAGTAGTAGTAGTAGTAGTAAAAGTAGTAGAATTATTAGTATTAATAGTATTAATATTAGTAGTATTAGTATTATTAGCAGTAGTATTAATTTTAGTACAATTAGTAGTAGTAGTATCAATATTAGTATTAGTGGTAGAATTAGTAGTAGAATTATTAGTATTATTATTATTAGTGGAAGTAGTAGAATTATTGGTAGTATTAATATTAGTAGTATTCGAATAATTATTATTTTTAATTTAAAGTACCAGCTAGGCATAGGTTGCATTTAGCATCCTTCTGGTGCTAAAGAATGACTCCCAATTCACAAATCCTTAGTTGAGCCAATCAGCTGGCAGAGCTGACTTTGAGCAGTTTGGTTTTTCATTGCAGTATAAGAGATCCCAATTTGTCCGGCTTCGGGGAGAGAAACATTTAAATATATAAAGCAATTTAACAAAGTACAGGGGGGGATTTATTCCAAAGGAGGAGAAAAGTTACAACAAAAGACCAGAATCTAACTCTAGAGGACCAGAGGCTGAGATGGAAGGAGGTTTTACTGTAATAAGAGGGTGGTAGATAAGTGGAACAGCCTCCCAGCAGGAGTGCACAAGGTACGATATAACCTCAGCATCTATTAGAGGCGGAATCCCAAATGTGTGTGTGGGTTAATTCCCACTACAGTAACAGTTTTAGCCATCAGGGACTATAATTCCTATCAAGCTCAGCCAGTTACAATGGACCCATAGCTCCTCCCAAGCTTGATTGGTTGCTATGGACCCACAAAGTACATGAAGAACCACCAGACACTATAATTCCTTTAACCCTTGCAGTATCAAAGGGCAGACATAGGAAATAATTAAACAGACCCCCGCTACAGTCTGCGCCAGCTATCTCTTCTATACGCCACCGATGAGCTATTTATGCACCAAAAGCTCTGGTTTTTTGATCATTTTTGTTATTGCAGCTGTCCTGAGAACCACAGCTGTTCCTTTTTTATTCCTATATTTAGAGGATTTTTTTGCATTCTTTTCTCTTTTTTTTTCTGGATTATTTCATGTTTATTATTTTATATTTGGGAATATACCAGCTGGTTATGCGGATACCACATCTGTTATATTTCACCGCACGTCCCTCTGGTGATCCCTCCGGTTCGGGTAAATTTAGGCAGAGATACTTAGATATTTAGATGTTCATCTCAATCTTTTATCAGAATAAATACAAAATAGGATTTTTTTTTCTCAAATATTTTTTTTTACACCTCAATTTCATTAAAACTACAACCATCGCAGGAAAAATGCGTATTTTTAAAGGGCTTGCGATGCTCCGTTAGCTGCCCAGGGGTTGGGCGTGGACCGTGTGGTGGGACAATAAAGTGTTAAAATACTACAAGCTAGTTATTCTTCTCCAAAAATAAAATAAGTAAAATATTTGTAACTATTTATCCATAATAAAAAGAATCGATAAGCTCCACGATGAGTCCGTGTGCAGAACATGTTTGGAACACGGCTGGAAAAACGGTGGGTTTCCTGCGCAAAACACGCTAGCTTGTATCGAGGGCCTAGAGCAGGGGTTCTCAAACTGCGGCCCTCCAGCTGCTGCAGGACTTCATCTCCCATACTCCTCAGCCAGCCCCTTAGCTGAAGGAGCATTATGGGAGATGTAGTCCTGCAGCAGCTGGAGGGCCGCAGTTTGAGAACCCCTGGCCTAGAGCATACCTCCCTAGTGCCCCGGTTTCCTTGGAAATTCCTGATTTTTGAGGGGCTGCCCCATTGTTGCTCTTTAGTGAAGAGTGGAGATCATGGGCCAGAAGATCCTCGTATGATCCTTCTACATTTTCATGGGACATTCCTGGACTTTCGGGAACTGTGCTAGGTAGCCGCCCCATTGTCCTGGTTTGCAGGTAGTGGGGATCATGGTTCAGTTGGGGAGATCCTCAGATCTCCCCCGATCAGCCCACAGAGCTCTGTTGCAGCCTCCACATGGCCACCTGGCGACACTATGCAGCTGAGCGCTGTGAGGTGGTCCTTCAGGTAAAGTGAGTGAGTGGACAAGCTTTCTGTCGTCTGTGAATTCCCTTCCACCACTGACCCAGCTCGCTCGCTCCCTTCCACCACTGACCCTACACACTCCACCTGCCTTCAGATATCAAAGTTCATTTTTGTAGATAAAGATAAAGTTGTCAGGACCTCAGAGGTCTCTTCTTCAGATGAAATGGCTGAAATACCGTGCTATATAATATTTTGCATAGATTAGATGTTTGATAAACGGAAAGAGGAAGATAGATAACGCGGGGCAGATTAAAATAGAGAGTCAAAGACTTAGATAAGCAAATGAATGCATGTGATCATGATGGATGTCACAGAAAACAGAACAAAATGCGGCATGTTTGGGGGGGGGGAAACTGTTTTTAATGCGAAGATCTTGGTAACTAAAAATGGTCCTCAAATCGCATTGGCGCTCACTTCAATTGGTTCAGGGGTGATAATGAGGCTCACCAGATACAGAAGGTCACAAAGCTTCACATCATCTCTTGGGGCTTTGACCCGGAGTCTCCTGGCCGGCAGGTGCCACCTTAGGCAAAACCTCATTTTGCTGCCCCTTGGCTCCACCCCCTGAATCCCACCTCCCGAATCCCACCAACGTTGACCGAGCCCTTGGGTCCTTTCCTTCACTGTGCCCCCCCCCATGTAGTTTAAGTATGGATCAAAAAACACATGGAAACATTACAAGGTATAGATCAAATAAATAATAATGCATTGAAACCACTGGCATTACCACAGGGGTGCGCTCCAGGTCGGAAGGTCCCTTTTCTAAACAATTTTGAATCGGCATGGGTGAAAAAGCATGACCCCGCCACATGACCCTGCTGTGAAACCCAGGTGAGAGGTAAGCGGGGGCGGGATATATGTATATGTGTTTGTATTTATGTATGTATGGATCTGTAAGTGTGTGTGTTTGTATGCATGGATGTGTAACTGGGGTAAGATGGAGTGTGTGTTAGTGAGTATGAGTAAGTGTGTCATTTGTGTGCGTTTACGTATGTTGGAAGGGGGGGGCAAGGTGCAAAGAAGGCACAGACTAGCTGTTAAAGTTGGGGGGGGGGCGGGATATTTTCACACCAGGGCCCTGTGGTTTCTAGTTACGCCCCTGATTGAAACCCAAAATTGCAGACATCGGCCACAAAACTTGGAGCCGATCGCTATATTGGAGAGATCAGGCTCCCCGTAGCACCGCTGCTCATTTAGCCACATAAAAGGTAGAAAGCTGTTCTCCCCATCAAGCCCATAAAACGGTGCTGAGAGTTGTGCCGAATCGACACGATCCTCCCTAGTATCCTATGACATCATATCCCGCGCGGAGTCTGGATACATTGTTACATCCCGACGCCCGGCAGTAAAGGCGGCGATACAGAGGGGGTGGCTGGTGGCGCTGCCCTGGGTTAGCACAGAAATTAAATATGTATACACAGCCCTACTTAGTCGAAAGCTCCCCTCTCCGTAAAAGCTCACCATTTAGCAAATAAACCCTTTGACTTGAAATATGTAACTTTTTAATGGGTAGTTTCTGAAAATATTACTATGAGCTGTCTGTAGAATATAGAACGTCACAAGATATTATACTACGAGCTGTAAATGTACGACGTTGTAAGATATTATACTACGAGCTGTAAATGCAGGACATGACGCAGCGATAAAAAGCCAAAGCAGGTCAATCTTGTACGTTTTGCATACATATTTTAAAGGATTTTGCAAACATATTTGGTACAAAGACATAAATAGACCTTAAAAATATCTTAGAAATGTAAAAATGGCATTTAGGGAAAAAATTACTTGTCAGGAGGTAAATATATTCTGAATGATGTCACCTGTATTCAAGCAGGGATTTCAGCTCTCATATAGCAGGAAGAAAAGCACCAATCAGGATGCTTAGAAATCACTAAATCAGAGAAGAATAGGAAAGAGTCGGCTTCAGACTGAGTGACCCTGAGAATTTGCCCATTCACCCCAAGACCATGAAATTGGACTAAAAATGTTGAGAATGTGCCCATTCACCCCAAGACTGGGGTAAAAATCCTGAGAATCTGCCAATACATCCTGAGACTGGCATAAAAATGTTGAGAATGTACCCATTCACCCTGAGATCGGGGTACAAATCCTGAGAATCTGCCCATTCACCCCAAGACCATAAGACTGGGATAAACCCCGAGAACCTTCCCATTCACCCCAAGATTGGGGCAAACTGACAAGTTCCCAGGTAGAGGGACAGAAGAGGTTACCCAATGCATCATGGAATGTGTTGAATAAGACGTTTTCACGCGCCTACGCCATTAACATTTTTTGCGTACACCTGAGTTTATATATGTTGTGCGTAGAAGAGACTAAAGGTCGTCCAGTGATGACGGCTGAAGATTTATTGGTATTATATGTGCTGGAAAAAAAAGATGACTGTCAAGTACATGAAGTCAGGGAGCATAATATATAACACTTTAAATCACAAAACATGCGTTGTTTAGCCTCACACTTAATTTCCTGGGTCAAAAAAATAAAATACGCATTGTTGGATTAATGTATCATCCAATCAAAATAACAGGTCATACATTTGTTTCAGTAAAAATATGCAAAAAAAAAATACAAAGTTCCGTTCTGAGTGTGAAAATATGCAAAAATAATGTAACTGAGTCAGAAATTAGGTTTCAACACTTTGAATAGATCTAGAAACCCATAGGGTTATAAACGCAATAAAAGGTATATTAATCAGAATCTAAATCGTGAGCGGACCCGGGGTGCAACGACAGAAAGCTATTACACAATGTATTCGTTAAATTGCCCTGGAAACACGGGCGCCATACTGCGGAGCGGGATTTATATTCTAGAATCCAGTAGACATGGCGGGTCTATTTACGAAGATTTGATTTGTCAGGTGTGTTCTAGAGAGTAACTCAGCTTGAAACCGCTGGAAGAAACCAACCGGAAACTCAATTTGAGTGGCGGTGTTGTCAAGCTGCCGCCATGTTGGCCATTGCAAGTCTTCCATGGAGAGAGACATTCGCGCATCACTGTTGAGGTGAACTCAAGTTGACAGTCGAGTCGCTCTTGCAAATCTGTTGGATTGAATCGTCAGGTTGGTAGTTGAGCCTGTCTTGGAGTGAATACGTTCTTGGTCATCTAGCTTCCTCCTGAGACACCAAGTTGATTTTGTCACGTTAGAGCCTTCTTTCAATTTGACCGCCAACTAAAATCGAATTTCCATGCGTGGACATGTTGCTGTGCTCAGGTTGGCAACCAAGACAAGTTGATTTGGACAGGCTAGCGGTCAATTTGATTTTTAGTGAATAGATGAGTCGCATCTTTTCAGCCAACTCTTTTGTAGATCCCTCCATCCCTAAAATCATTTTTAAACAGAATGACAGACTTGACATATGATGGACCCAGGCAGAACATGCTAAAAAAATGGGTTGGCCATGCTTAAAGCACCCAGTATGTGAGGAACTTCATGAAGGTTGACAAAGTGTCAAAAGCCCCCAGAGATGTTCTATATATTAAAAGCTCAAACACTGCTGGGCATCGATAGACAGTAGCTAAAACGTGGCATTTATCACTTGGACCAGAAGACTCGAAGAGTGCCTTCTCCGGGCTTAGAGTTGGTAAGTCTGAGATGGTAGCCATGAAAACCAAAAAGCTATGCAAAATTGGACCTTCCTATGTCCCCAGATGTTATTACCAGTCCTAATAAAGTCTTAAGTCTGATCTGAACTTTTGCTCCATACCATGGGGATAACGTGAGACAAGATGAAAGTGTCTCCAAGTTCTTACTGGGCCATCCAGTTACCCAACAACGAAAAACCCTGACACCTTCTTCCGAAATTGGTTTACTTTTCAGGCGAATGGCTTTGTGGAATTATCATTCTCATCATTATCATGCTCTTTTATGCAACTTTTTGGCTCAATTAAAAAGTGGAATCCTACTAAGCCTTGAGTTTGAGAGTCAACTCAAATTGCGCCACAATGTATCGCATGATCTACCTGGTCTGATATAAAACAACATATGAGCATTATGCCTTTGAGCATTGACACAATGACCTAGTTGAAACTAAATTAAGCTCTTTTAGCTCTCTTGGTTCCGTGCCACATGTCCTAGATCTTTATTTTTGTGTTTTTCCAAGTAGCTGTTTTATTTCCTGATGTGACATTCAAATACGAGCTATTGTGTTGTGAATAGATTCTGTATCCGCGATACCATTGTTTCGCTTTTTTCCTTACACCACCGATAATGATTCCATCATGCAAATAAGAAACAAGACCTTTTCGTGTTCCGCCAGTCAAATGAAACAGATCAGATAATAAATGACTGAACTATGAAGCCGTCTAGTGCCAAACCTGTCCCGGTGTTAACCGACCACCGAAAGAAGCTACAATAAGAGTTTTCAAGAACCACGATTTGTAATGCAATATAGAGCTGCAATATTAGTTGTTTTTGAAGGATCAGTAAATATAACTATTTTGCCATCGCTAATTCCTCTTTCCTTTTAGTCTATTCACTTCCCGGGCAGACACGAGCCATCTTGTATAAGCCATCTCAAACATCGGGCGAATGGATATCCCTAGCGGCACGCTACACGAGTATACAAAACATAAGCGCGGGTGCTGTTTGGATACAAGTGCCCGCATGTTATGTCAGTAGGCAGCCACCGGCCTTAAAGGGCCACATCTTACCTGCTCAAGCTTTTATGGTCTTGCTCCAGGCAGCCGCGCAGCTCCCCATTCTCGCGGCCTGCTAGACAAGCTAAGGCAGGGGCGTCCAACATGCGGCCCGCGAAACCTTGAGGTGCGGCCCGCGTGAGATCGGCAGCCAGGATCACAAGAGCCCTGCTGCTTACTTGTGGGAGGGGCTATTCTCTGCTCCAGTTCTGCTTCCTCTTTGGGGAGAACGAGGGAGGCCGCGCCCCCTGCTGAAGTCTGTGAGCGGCATCGAGAGCTGTAGAGCAGGTAAGGGGGTGGGGGAGGTTGTGTGAATGAGTACACCTGTGAGGGAATGAATCTATGAATGAATGAATTTGTGTGTGTGTGATAGCATGGATGTGTAAGTGCTGGAACCTAGGCATGATGGGACTGTGATTGCTATTAGCAATCACACTCCTATCATGCCAAGTCAGCCAGTACATGCTGAAACCTGGCTAGCTGCCCCCCTTGTGTATTGATGCTGCCAGCAGTATGGGGTCTGCACCAGCACGTATTGGCTGACTTGGGAGTGTGATTGCTAACATCTAACAGCAATCTGCTAACAGCAAACACAGTCCCATCATGCCTAGGTTCCAGCATTCACTGGTTGCCTAGGTATAAAAAGAGTGTGTTTGCTGTTAGCAATCACACTCCTATCATGACAAGTCATATTGTTGATTTTTTTTGGCCAATTGTGGTGTGTTACTTTTAATAAAAGCGTGGTTACACACTAAAATTGGACAAAAAATACAATGCCCAGCCAACCAGTACATGCTGGAATCTGGGTATGCCTGAGATTGCTGTTAACAATCATAATATATAATTTTTTTGTACAATTTTGGTGTGTAACTTACTTTTATTAAAAGTGTGTGGGGGGTCAGTTTCAGTTTCGACTAAGTGAACCCTGAATTTTCATTTTTGGTCCAGAATTTTCATTTCGGTGTATCTCTAGAATAAATAGAACTATTTTATTTTTACTTATCCAGAATCCTGAATTTGTAGTCACAAAACTTTCTAGGCCCAGAAATCAGTGAGAGGAAAAGTAAAGGTTTTGTGTCATTTACTTTATTTTAATCTGCATATCTTATTAAAGGCCATATTTTCTCTCAGTGAAAAATGAGTGCGGCCCTCGCACGTATACAATTCTGATGAAGTGGCCCACTGCAGAAAAAACTTGGACACCCCTGAGCTAAGGTATCGGTGCAACATTATGCGTTGCTGTACGATAAGGTAGATGGACACCAAGATTTTGTTTAAAAAAACAAAACAAAACATAATAAAACTTTTTTTTATAAAACCCCACAAATTACTCTCTTTAAGGTAACAAAACCTACTAGCATTTTGAGGTTCTAGTTTCTAGTTTGACCTTTACTCAATGACTTTAAAGTCCATATGTCGCCCTTTGGGAAGACCGGGATTTCTTAAGAGTTTTCATTGTGATTAATTACTAATGAATTAACTTAATTATTAACTTACAGTTACTACATAATGAATTCATGCATATCAATAATTATTTATTAATAATGCGCAGTACCAATCTCATTACTTATGCCAGCTGTTCAAACTTTCTGGTGGGGTTATATCACGGTGACGTGGTCACTCGAACTCTTTAAACGCCAAAGGTTTGTGCGGCGTGATAGAATGGAACACTGGCCCTCAAACGGTTAATGTTAAAATCTTAATGGCATGCCCACTTTACATTCAAAATGTCATGAAAAGCCCAGAGCTGCCAATATTCGCGTCTCTTCCATTAAAAGTTCATACATAAGCAGGAGAGAAGAGTCTGTGATGAATTAGTCAGTAGCACTCTGAGCTCTTAAAACGGCTAGCATCTGGTGCTAAACATTTTAATTAATTTCAGATAGATCCATTGTGCAAACCATTATTAGCTCCCCGCTCTTATGTAGAAAAAAAGAATAAAAAAACTCATATGTCTCGTTTTTTAAAGTAATAGTATGGCATATTTAATGCTACATAGACTAATTATTAGATCAGTCGCTTTTACCCAAGTCTACACGTTTTACGCTTCTATACATTAAATAGTCCTACGTTAACGTGCCCTGGGGACACTCACAGGAAAAACCTCGTTGGCGGGTACGAGTGCCAAGCCGTGACACAATGCATGTGCCGCTTCAAGAAGTATTTGGTATTTCGGGTGCGATGTCAGATGTGACCAACTTTTATTAATTGAGTAATATCAAGAGAGTCTTTTGAAGTAACTTTTACATAAGTTATGGTGAGTAAAGGTGATGGAAACCCTTCCACTTAAAATTAAGGGGGTAGTAGAAGTATTATTAAACACTCATCTACAGACACCAGACAAACCAGAAGGCTTGTTTTTCCCTCAAATCTCATGGTGCTGCCAAACCACAAGGGATTCTGGGTAGGCGCATGCAAATGAGGTTAACAAGTATCACCTTTGCCTCTATATCCACTTTATACATGGATCCCTTAAAAGTAATCGCCCGTTGTACAGGACAGCCTTTGACTAAACTCAGGAAGAGGCGCAGTAGCCCGATCACCGCTCATGGACAGCTGATTCGTCCTTAATGGGACTCATCAGCCGGAGGTTGTGATGCTGGCTTAATACTTGAGACTGGGTAGCAAAGAACTGCCGTTACATAAGTTATGGTGAGTAAAGGTGATGGAAAACCCTTCCACTTAAAATTAACGGGGTAGTAGAAGCATTACTATCTCTTTTGGAAGAGATTTTCAATATTTTGTTAAATTGGTACTTAAATTGGTAGGTGATATGTAGTAAGTGGGCTCATAGACCAGCTGTATGTGTCCTAATTAGCTGCAGTCTCTGAACCTTGTAAAGAGCGGTCAGTTTTCTGTAGAGTAGTGGGGCTGCCTTCTCCTACCTACCCCAGTGGAGGTCTTTTGTGTTTGAGTAGGAGCAAGACTTCCATCTTGGATGATGAGTAAATTAATGTAACAAATAAAATCTGATCATTGCCTAAAGGGTCCATGAAGCAGGCAACCATTATGGCTGCTTGCTATCGTAACCCATGATGCTACGCAAAATGTTACTGCCACCCGATCTATTTGTGATTATGCCAAAGAAACACTATATAGGTACTTTTATGATTTTGGTGTGGTTTGTAATTCAAGTGTTTGGAGTTTCATTATGTGTCTGTCTTTTTTTTTTATGTTTTACATAATTTATTGGGGGTTGCTTTGATAGGGTACAATGTAAGCTGAGATGAAAAGATTGTGCAAGTGGTCTGTCTATAAATTAGCTGCCAGCATGCAGGTACCTTTAGTTATTTACTAGTTGTCATGGAAACCGACAAGCGTGCAATGATCCCCGATTACAGGCAGGGATCTCATTTATTCTTATTGGTTTTGCTGATCAGCTGCATTCTCTCCCCCATCAAGGTTCTAATCTTTGAGTGTAAACACGAGGCCTCGGTGTATAATGGTAGTGTTGTGTACAACGGGAGAACAATGGCAGGACTGTATGGCAGCAGGAAACAAGTGTTGCCAACCAAATTCTGCCAAAACATGATTGACAAAGAGAAATTACAAGCTACACGCATATGGCCACTGGCCTTAAAGTGCCAGGGTCGCCCTGTCATTACCAGCCTGGGCCTTATGATATGTGGATGTGTACAAATGCAAATGTAGACACTTTCAGATGATCATAAACACACAAACATGGACGAGTGTCCTCTAAGCCCACCATTGGCAAACAATGAATAACTATAGCATTAAAAATGACACTATGCAAAATTTACAACATTAAAACCTGTTAAAAAGCAATGTAACAGAAGGAAAAGAGGGCTCTGCTCTTGTGAGCTTACACTCTATTAGGTGTTGACGTGAGAATGAGATAGCAGAAGGGCTGCTTGGGTGAGGATGGTTTGATTGTTGAGAGGGGGATGTGGAGAAGTTAATGGCTGGAAATCTTGACGGTAGGGAGAAGAGATTGGTTTCTTCAGGATGCAAATTGAATGTATTAGGAGAATAGATTGTAAGCTTCTCTGAACAGGTGGGTTCTTAGTGAAAAGTTAGGAAAAGTATAAGATATTCTGAGAGCGGGGCAGGTATTTACAGAAAATAGGAGCAGCGCAGGACAAATCCTGGATATGTTAGTGGGAAGAAGTGATAACAGTTGAAGAAAGATACAAAACATGGGCAGAGCGAAGAGGGCCGCCAGGAGATAAGGAGGTATCATTTTGTCAAAGGCCTCTTAGTAAAGGTCATGAGCTTAAATTTTATCCTGGAGGGTATGGGGAGCCGGTGGATAGATTGATACCGCGGGACAGCAGATGAAGAGTGATGGGATGAGAAAATTAGTTTGATAAAGGTGTTCAGAATGAAGAGGCAGGAGAGAGGAGGACAGTTAGTAAGGAAGAGCAATAGTTGAGATGAGATATCACAAGCAATTGGGTTATATTAGTCTCTTGTGTGAGGAAAGAATTCTTGAGATGTTTTTCTAACTAAAAAAAGCAAGGTTTGATGAGCATTGAAGAAAGCAGAGTTGAGTAATGCCAGAGAAGAGACCTTGAAATGTTGGATAGATTGTGGAATTGAACGGTGATGGAGATATCAGAAACTGGTGATAGGGGAGATGGGGGGAATAACCAGGAGCGCAGACTTGAAGATGTTGACCTTCGGGTAGTTAGGATAGCATTCAGGATGCGACTTGAGGGTGAGTTTGGCTAGTAAGGCGAGTTAGAGGAGAGGGTGTGAGGTCAGAAGAGGAATGGTAGACATCATCACCCCATACATAGTACTGGAAGCCAAAAGGAGAGATTAGTTTTTCAAGAAAGATGGCGTAGATAGAGAGAAGTCCCGAGCTGTGGGGAGAGAAACAAGTCGAGAAGGAGATGCTAAAGGTAAAGAGAAGATTTGATACAAGAGAACCATGTCATGAACCCCATTAGGATGAAGGGTTTGGAGGAGAAGGGAAGGATTAGCAAAATCAAAGGCTTAGTATAGTTCCAAGAGGGTGAGCAAACAGTAGTGACTTTTTCTTTTGTCCTTGTCTGAAATGATCATTTTGTAAGTCTATATAGTCTCTTGATTCTACGGTACTCGGGATCCTTTACCAAAGGGTGGGTTGTAGTCATTGACATAAGGTTTGACCAGCAAAGTGGAAACATTGTCTCTAGGACAGAATAGTGGTCGATGAACATTTTTGTGTGGAGGGTCTATTTGGGGTTTTTAGGTGGGGGGTTGAAGAAGTACTGACCTTACCCCATAGTCATCAACATATGATATGGTATTAACATAAAAACAGACACAGGACCGAGAGAAAAAGGTTGAAAATGTAAAATTATGAAATACAATTTCTACTTTGCAGAGAAGACTAATTGCAGCAATTAAGAAGAATATTGTCACAGTGCTCTTTATCTGAATGCAAGGACTTTTATTTCATAATTTTAAGTGTGTTTCCCTAGTTTGCATAAAACTTGCTGCGTTAGTCACTTTGAGTTATAGGATTAATATTGTTGTTTCTACAGAGCAATAATTGAACTCTCACTGTTCCCAATTAAATCTGATGGATACTGCCCCATCCCAGTATATCTCTAATACTGCTTCTGCTGAGTATACAGGAGGGCTCGATAATAGAGCCTCTTAATATGCCAACAATTTCCAGTCTGAAAGAAACCTTCGTTTCCCCCTCCTTCCAGAATTTTAAGATCTTCTGCGTGTGACCATCCTGGCAATCAAGTCATCCTCTCCCATCTTTTGTCTCGTTCTCATCAAGCTTTTAACAGATTGTAAGTGCTGAAGAGAAGTGCCCTCTTCTATTGTACAAGTATGCCTGATGTGTGTTCAGGTTATTGTTAAATTTATATGGCGTAAGCCCAATTCTATTCTGCTGATAATTAGTCCTGGGTCAGGGGAGGACTGGCACCTTCTGGCCCGAGGGGCAAGTAAAGCTGAGTCTCCCCCAGCCCCTTCTCATACACTAGAATGCACGCTCACTAAAACATCCTCACTTTATCATCGCACCTATCACACCTCACAACGTCCTCCCTTGTACCTATCACAACTCACTCTCTCCCTCGTACCTATCACACATCACAACTCACTCCCTAATACCTATCACACATCACAACTCACTCCCTAATACCTATCACACATCACAACTCACTCCCTAATACCTATCACACATCACAACTCACTCCCTCACACACCGTGTGTGATCATCTGCGATATTACAGGGGGTCACATTATGGTACGTGACCCCACTATCCTCCCACCTCCACAAGTGGGCTAGTCCTAGTCGGAGCAGCCCTGTTTTAAGCTTTTTGAACTGGTCAAGGAGCTATTGCCCTCCTGTTCTATCTGCCCCTGTCCTTGGCATCGTATTATCCCCAGGGAAGCCATATGCCTATCCCATGCATACATCCCCTCCCTGTTGGAAAGTATTTCTAATTATCCACCACCCTTTCACTAAAGAAATATTTAATTTTAACATTACATCTAAAATACTTACCAAACAACTGGTTTTCTTCAGAATAGTCCTAATTCTTGGGCACTGTCCCGCATGCGGGGGGGGGGTCAGTTGGCGAGACCCTCTGATTTCCCATGACCGGCTCGGAGAGCTGTTAAATCAATGGAGCGCCGTGTTATTACAGCACAGACCTTAATCACAGCTTCCACGTGGCCATCTCAATGTTCTGAAACCCCAAGGTGGCTCTTTAGGTAAGGTCGTGTCAGTCCTGCCCCTGGACCCACCTCTAGACCCTACCATCCCCACATCTTGCCCCCAACAAAGATGTCCGGGGTTTAGGCAACTGAAATTTTGGGGGTAAGCATGGAAGCTGATAACTGTCTAGGTTTTAAACTACAGCCTCCTGTCCCGGCATTTCTTCCCGTGATTTGCTTAACCTATTTATGAATGTAAATGTTTGTATAATAACCCCTCTCTTTTACTACTTCTTCTAGTAAAATAGCTTAATACTTTTGTTGTTTTTTGGGGGTTTTTTTAGGAATACAAAAATGAAACATTCCACTAAATCCTTTTATACTTCCAGCAGTCCAGGATTTATTTGCATTTTGTAATATCTAAATCTTTACTCTGTCTCACTTTGTTGTAGAAAGTATATTAAATTAAAGCATATTTTAAAACAAACTGGGCTGTATTTATAAAGAAAATGAAATTCTGGGTAAAATATCTAAATATAGAACAAACAAAAAAAATAGACTGGTCTTGCTGATTATGCAACATTTAACAACTTAGGGGAAGAAAAAAAAGCACATTTGGCCTGAGAAATACATTTGGAGTTGGCACCCATAAAGACCACATTTTTTTGCTATTTATTTATTTGTTTTTAAGTTCCACTTCTGTTTAGTGGGTGCAGGAAACCAATCAATCACTAAACGGAAGTAGAAATTCAATTTATTTTTACTAAATATATTAAAAAAAAAAACACATTCTTTTAAATTTATGTTTACATTAAAAAAATATATTCTATTTTTCCTTCAAAATTACTTATTACTTATAATGATTTTTTTGAAAGAATCTTCCAAGACGATGAGAAGCCGGCTAGGCGATTATGTTCTACAGCAGCGATCGCAGATCCATCCTTTGCGTTGATGCTAATTCAGGAACCCGTTCTTCTGAGACACCCGATACTCCATGGGAAATGCAAATTCTAAGTAAAAAAAAAAGTGCATCAGATGTTAAATATCAAGGAAAGAATGTTTTTAATTGTTTCCTATGGGATCCCTTTAGATATATGCACTGTATATTTAATGCTATTTTGCCCCAGTTCTCCAATTCCACATCCCTTTCACTAAAACTTTAGTATTTCTTTTTAGCCTTAAGATGTTCTTTATTATGTTGCATTTTGTCTGTTTTTGATGTTCTTTAAAGGGATAGTTTAATGTCCAATGTCCACTATGGAGGCTGTGACATCATAGCCCAGGGACCCATAGTAAAGATGGAGGCATAGGAAGGGGTGGCCGGGGGTAAGGTAAATACATAGCTGCTTGAAGTACTACATGAGTACTTTAATATGCATTATTTTAAATGGTAATAAATCAAAGGAAAAAAGAGAAAATAAAGTAAAATTGTTCCTTAGGTAGAAGCTGCAGCTTTCTATTTCTTTAGCAGGCAATGATTCTCGATACTGATTGGCCGCTTAAGTTACCTTGAGTAAGACCATCTTTTTCATTCTGTACCAGTATTATCTGGTTGTCAAATTGCATGTTCAGGTTATTTTTCACTGTCCCCTATTGTAATGGCGCCGATCACCTCGATGGCGCGTGCTTTTCTTTTCAGTAGGGTTACGTAAGGATGCCAATTCCTAATCTCTTCCTGAACTTCACTCAGAGTTCTTCAAGCCAAGTAAAATGCCCAATGCCCTTTACGTCTGGATCCAACTGAAACTGAACAAATAAAAACTAGATGCTCTTTCTGAGGTTAAGAGGATTATATTCCTGCAAACCCGACCGACTGGAAACAAAAAATACACTCAATACATTGCACGTTGTTGATGTTCTTTTCTCGTTGTTCTTATGAATACAGATTATTACCTCCGATGTTATTTTGTGCTGTGATTTGCCCTGACAGTTGTCGTAATGCCCGTTACACTTTGATACTTTGTTTTTTTTCTTGATAAAGAGTCATTCATCTTTGTTCTCCGTAATACGGGATTCTATTGTGGCAAAACAGACGTGATTTTGTGAATGCCGTCGTGTTACATTTCGCCTCCTTTGCTTGTACTTTTGCCCTTTACGTGTCTTTGTAGCTCAATCTGCCAATGCCGGGGCATCTTCTTCTGCCAAACCCCACCACTGTGACCAAGATTATACATTTCAGAGGCTGAATAAATTTCAATGCATACGGCACATAGACGGTTAATCCTTTAATTTTATTTAATGATTTTAGTCAAAAAACCTAGAAAATATTTAACACATGATTTAATATAAAACAATTATACATACATACTCATTCATATCTATGGTATTCTAGGTGTGTTTGTGTGTTAGCATTGATGAATAAGTGCTGGGGGGGAGATGGCACATGCAGGCTGTTTGGGGGCAAACATGGCAAGTCCTTTGCGTCCAATCTGATCGATACCTTTAATGCTCATGTTACATGTGATGCAAGGCTGGGTTTGTGTGATATTTAGTTGCTCAGTACCTGCAATTCTGTGCCTTCCAGGTGTAATTTATTAAACCCTGCAAATACAGGGTTTGTAGGTCTTATTCAGTTGATCTATACCTGCAATGCTACGTTTCCATGTGATTATCTTATCTATGCCAGAACTACATGTGGAAGAAAAGAGGTATGAGGCAGGGAAGGAGGGGGCAAAGGGTCTCTGGGCATG
The DNA here is from genome assembly GCA_029215755.1 of Spea hammondii. Lineage (NCBI taxonomy): Eukaryota > Metazoa > Chordata > Amphibia > Anura > Pelobatidae > Spea > Spea hammondii. The sequence goes on from JARDYJ010000005.1 coordinate 115,055,812, forward strand.
ATGACTAGGGTGGCCCACACAGGGCACCTGAATATCTAAAGCCAGCCCTGAGCACGACTCACGTCACTTAGCGGACCAGCACCATTTGCTAATCGATATCCTCCTAATCTGTAGAGTCAGCGTGGCAAGTATTTTTGGTGTTGGGGTGGAGGGCGTGATTGCATGCTAGGGAGCATGGGGAGTGAGTGTATATGTATGAGTGTGCGTATGCCTGACTGTGTGTGCGAGTATATGATAAAGTGTGTTACTGTATAGTGTTAGTGCGAGTGTGTGTGTCAGCATATGATAATATATTATGTTTGCATGTGTGTGTATTGTATGATGTTGCACTGTCTGGGGTGTGCCTAGAGTGGCCCCTGAGAGAAGGGAGGAGAGAGCTAGCATGTGTAAATGTATGGTGTTAAAGGGTGCATGTGGGTTTAAGTGCAAAAACTCAGTGTGCGAAAATGGGATTTAGTTATATTTTCAGCGAATGCTAGCAGACAAGTCGACACCGACTGGTTGCTGTGGGTTGAAACCTTTTTTTTTGTAATATTTAATTTTTTTTCATAATTTTAAGCAAAATGCCTTTAATGAGGAGAGGGGTCGGTGGAAAATAAAACAGTTTACTTTACCGACCCCTGAAACGTTGGCAGGATTGTCCGGGTAATGAAATGCAGTTAGTGGCGGCTGATACTAGCGGAGATTGACCTACTGTATGCTTAGTTTGAACATTAAATACGTTCTGTATATATATTTTCGTAAGCCCGGCGGTGTTTGAAATAGCACTCCCTGAGCGTGGTTATTTTTTTTTGTGTGATGTTCTTGGTAAGTTTGAAAAAGTAATAATGTATCCCTCGTGAACAGTCAATATTTACCTTGGTTAAAGCTGCACCTTTTTAACTGTTACAACGGGGTCATTTTGCAACAAAAAAAAAAGTTTGAAATCCTCACATCGTCGGCGTTAAGTAAACTGTCATGACAAGAAGCAGACTCCGTGGGAGTTCTCGGCCCTGAATCACCCAGCAGGGGGTCGATCCCCAAGATAGGCAGCTGGATACCTGTGTAGGTAATGCTTCAGGTAGATTCCAGGACAGGTAGTTTGTCAATGCTGGGTACGGTACACTAAACGGTAGTCAGGAAAGGCAGTTAAAATGCTAACTATAAAATACTTTGTACCAATTTTTCAATAAGGTAATGTAAATGGATACAATATATTTTGAGATGTCTTTTTTTTTAACCTTTGCCTATACGGTTTATTTGCATTTAAAGTTCTAATGTTAGCACAGGCTGTTGTATAACAATACAGAGGCTTTTCAGAACTGTTGTGTTAAATCCTAGACAACCTGCCAGCATATTTCAGGTCTAACCTATTCATAAAGATAAACATATATAAGTAAAGATATGGTGGTACAAATGTAATATTTTCCCCAAATAATCAAAGTAACAGAAAGTAATTTTCTTAAAGAATCACCTACATGTAAATTGCTTTGAATTGCATAGAAAGTCGATCAGGCATTTAAACCTGTAACAGTTTTCCAGCTGTTACAGGCAATCGGGCAGCAGAAAGCCAGCAATGCTGGCTTCTGCTGACAGGGGGAGTTAAGGCTGTCAAACAGCCTGATCTCCCGTGTAGCGGCAGGGATGTGTCCCTGCCACTGCAAGAGGGTCAGGACGTACCGGTACATCCATAGGGGACTGAAGGAGTTAACAATTCTGATTTCTTTATTTCCAGCAACCTCTGTGAAAAATGCGACTAAGTCTGTCTTTAGAAATCCTATTTTTACTTAATATGTACACATCCTGGCTTACACTTGCCTTTGCATGCACATGCTTGCTTGCTCTAAAGTGGATAGAGAGTGGATATAGAGCCAAAGGTGATCATTGTTGATCTTATTTGCATGTGCCTACCCAGAATCCCTTGTGGTTGTGGCAGCACCATGATATTTCTGAGGGAAAAACAAGTCTTCTGGCTTGTCTGGTGTCTGTAGATAAGGGTTTAATAATGCTACTACCCCCTTAATTTTAGTGGAAGGGTTTCCATCACCTTTACTCACCATAACTTATGTAATGGTATTTCTTGGCTACCCCAAGCCTCAACTATTAAGCCAGCATCCCAGGCTCATGCTCATGAGTCCGATTAGCTTTTTGGCTAAGATCATGTGTATCACTTATGGCCTTAGGCTTAGGTGCCGGGCAGAGACAAGAAGGAGATAAAGTGCTCGCTCTACATGGTCGACGTGACCATCTTCTGCGCGGATCGCCGGTCGGTGAGAGCGCTCGTCCAGACGTGTGAGGACTTCAGCCGAGCTTCAGGCGCAAAGGTCAACTGCGGGAAGTCGGAGACCATGCTGTTCGGGCAGTGGGACCTGACTTCTGAGCCGATCCCATTTCTGGTTCGGCAGAGACGGCGCGGCCCTGAAAAGCTGGGAGGAGAGACTCAACAAAGTAAAGCAGAAATTTGGGCTGTGGAGCCTCAGAGACCTTACCATCGAAGGGAAAGTGCTGGTGCTGCGCAACGAGATTCTTCCCGTGCTGCAGTACGTGGTTCAGGCCTGGCCGGTCACCATTCACCGAGCAGTGTTCCACTTCATCTGGGGCTCCAAAATGGACAGAGTAAAGCGCGCAGTGATGTACAAGGAACCCGGCAAGGGAGGCAAAGGAGTGCCTGACATCCCTACCATGCTGAGGACCTTCTTTGTGTGCAACTGCGTGCGCAGGACTCTCAGAGACATAGTGAAAGGCTCTGCTGGAAACTCCATGTCTCGCTTCTTCCTGCTGCCCCTGTGGAGGCAGCTCAAGTGGGAAAAGTGGGACAGCTCCGTCCCTTACAATTGGACCATGCCCTGGTTCTACTCGGACGTGGGCAAATTTGTAAGGGAGCACCAACTGGAGGGAGTTAAACCAGATTTGTGGTTACCCCGTGTGATCCACAAGTTCATCAGAGCCAAAGACACTATCGAGAACATCCCAGGGCTCCCCGACGCCACATCCAAGACTGTCTGGGCTAACGTGTCGTCGAGCAGGCTAACCAACAGGCATAAAGACATGGCATGGAGGGCCATTCAGGGAGGCCTCCCCCTAAGGACATTTATGCATGCCAGGGGGCTGTGCAGATATTGATACTGTCCACAGTGCATTGTGGAGGAGGAGACTTCCCTTCACTTGTTCTGGCAGTGCCCGTTTGCACAGGCTTTGTTCAGAGCCCTGGAGCTGGATTTCAAGGACTCTATCGAGAGAAAGTACCTGTCCTACCATTCGGTACTTTACGGACTTTTTCCAGGAACACACACGGAGAGCGCCATTGAGGATGCTTGGCGTCTCATGTGCTGTGTAAAGGACGCTCTATGGTTTGCCAGGAACCGCCTGGTGCTGAGGAGGGAGCAGGTCACAGTCCGTGACTGCCGCAGGCTTATCCACAGCCTGCTGAGAGACTACTCTCTCAAGGACAGTCTAGAGGCTGAAGACTAGCCCCATTCTCCTCGCCCCCCCCCCCATTTTCCCAGGTCATGTTCCACTAAAGTGCTAACCATATGCGCCACGTCTGGAAACGTAATTGTACACTGCTTCTACTGAGCTTTCCGTAACTGAAGTCATACTGTAACGTGTATTGCCCTGCGCTGCGTCGCAGTACTGCTTATCGTCTATCTGTACCGATATCACCGATTTATGTACTCCTGCTAAAACAGGTTGATGTCTGTTTTATCATAATCAGTTTGTATAATAAACTTAAATACAAAAAAACTCTTATGGCTTTAGGGTCGGGATAGCAAGGAGCCTGAGGTGCTGATTTGCCCTCGTGTAATGCCGACGTCATGGTGTACAGATTGCACGCTGCTGCGCATGTTGAGCGCGCATTTTCCACTGGCGGCCTTCCTGCACTCTTCTCCTTGTACCTTCTGGTCTTGCAGGTAAGAATTTTATTTTTGAACCTGGCTAGGCCAGAAATCGCCTGCCCTTATTTTTTATTTATACATTCACTACGTTTTACACATGTGCCTATTAATTTGTTTTTGGACAGACTGGATGGGCCTACTGGTTCTTATCTGCCGTCACTTTTTGTTTCACGTTTTTTTTTGATCAACTGCGAGGCCACGTTCACGTTTTTGATTTACGATTGTGTACCACTTTTGCCCTGTTGATTTGCCCTGGCGTAACTGCTGGAGTCATGGTGCACAGATTGCATGCCTCTATCACCATGAGCGCACAATCCACTTTGGCAGCCTACCTTGCATTGCATGCTTTTCCCCTTGACCCTTATGGGCTTGGGGTCAAGCAACTTTTTTTTTCTCAATTCGGCTAGGCCAGAAATGACCTGCCCCTATTTATTTATTTACTCACGAGTGCATATTTGTTTTTGTTTTTTCACGTTGACGGATTCACGGCGATGCCATCACAATGATTTGGACACTGTTTTCTGTTTTTTTTTTAAAGAAGCAGTAAAGCTTGTCTTTGTTGTAGGAGGGTAGGGAGCCTTATGGCCCCTCCCTCTATTCAAAAAAGGGCTAAAGGAGTCTCACCCTTCGGGATGAGACTCGAAGATCCGGGCCTCCCCCAAGGTGTTGATTTGCCCCGGTCAAAGCCGGAGTCACGAAATGCACAGCTTGCACGCCACTGTGCACCGTGAGCGCACAATCTCACTGATATTTTTTTTTCCTTTGCTAATATGCACGCTTCTCCCCCTGACCCTTATGGGCTTGGGATTAAGCAAAAATTTTTTGAATCTGGCCAGGCCAGGAATGGCTGGCCCTTATTTATTTATCACTCACTTTTGCACAAGTGCCCATTAATTTGGACTGAAATTCAAGGCCACCACTTTTCTTTTGATCACGTCTGGGTCTTCCCTTCGGGGGAGCCCAGAATAGTTCTCAGGCTTCCGCTGCCTTCCAGCACGGTCCCAGCACCAAGGAGCACGTGCCTCGGGCTCCACAAGATAAGATAAAAAAAAATAAAATAAAAAGCTGTCAATGAGCAGTGATCTGGCTACTGCACATCTTACCTGAGTTGTGTCAAAGGCTGTCCTTTAAAGGGATCCATGTAAAGTGGATATAGAGGCAAATATGATAATTGTTAGCCTTATTTGCATGCGCCTACCCCGAATCCCTTGTGGCTGTGGCAGCACCATTAGATTTCTGAGGGAAAAACAGACTCTCTGACTTGTCTGGTGTCTGTTGATGAGTGTTTAATAATACTTCTACTACCCCTTAAATTTTAGTGGAAGGGTTTTCCATCACCTTTACTCACCATAACTTATGTAATGGTATTGCTCTAACATACAAACACTTTTAAAACAAAAAAACCACTCGCCCCTCTCTCAGTTTCTCCCCTTTATTGATCCCCTTTCTATTTATCTCTTCCTTTCTCGGTGATCCTCCTCTGTCATTATCTCTTCTATTTTTTCATATTAATAATCTGAATTTATTGCTTTTCAGGAACAATCACAAAGGCTTATACACCCCCCCCCCCTTAGCTCAGCTGCAGCTTTTGTATGCAGTGTCCAGGCAGCCTCACGTTTAACCGCTGGGTCACATGACCTCGCCTAACGTGACCCCGCTCTGTTGCTGCCTCCCTGGGCAAGTCCAAAATTGTTCAAAAGGGCTGGTTTGGCCAGCTTTTTGTGAACAATTTTGGGCCGCTGCTCTCCCCAACTGGTTCTTAGCGCCAGGATTCAATCCGACCTTGTGCTCTCCTTATTTGGTTTAGGAGATCCATGATCACCACAACCGGCTCTTAGCCCCAAATGGAGGATCTGCTGCTAAAGCATACTTTAGTCCCAGAGTCTCCATTCAGAGCTATGAAGTTGAGATTCAGGGCTTCATCCCCAGTAGCCCCCCTAGTTTTCAGATCAAAATAAACATTGTTTATGAGAAACCTCCCTTATGTATATACCATAGGAGCAGTCATCTTAACTTCCTGTTCTCAGAACCATCATGACTCCTCCTCCCTTATGTATATACCATAGGAGCAGTCATCTTAACTTCCTGTTCTCTGAACCATCATGACTCCTCCTCATTAAGTTCTCGTCCCTATGAAGTTGCTGACTGCATTTAAAAGGGGCAGGAAGAGGGGAAATGGAACTTCAGGACTGGAAATTGTATTTAATGCCATTTCTGCCAACCTTTGCCACAAATCTCATTTTCCCCGAGTTAAAAGTATGACCTTCACCATTAAATTAACAAACAAGCTGTAGGTGGTTTTGACAATGCCCTCGGAAGCTTTGACCCATGTCGTGGTTACGTTTTCCGATGTATTTGTCTATGTATTTATCACGGTTTATGCTTCCATTCTAGAATCTCAAGTGCTTTTTTTCTCTCTTTACAATACCAAACAATATTTTGTAATGCCTTGGACCTGCGCCACATGGAAGGTTATTTATAATTTCATTACAGGTCAGGCTTTGTTTTTCCTTGACTTGAAGAACTATTTATGTGAACAGAACTCATGTTGATATGTGGCTCCATATAAACAATTCAATTTGGAAGGCTAAGGCTTAATCCGCTAAACAGTGGAATACCAAGGCGTACCATAAATTAAGCCGTGCGGTTTGGCTCTGTCCGTAGCTGTTGGCTTCTCGCAGAATGTTTACTGAACAACAAAATGTATTCCCTAAAGAAGCACCCCAGAGCACATTGGGGTCCATTTTGGATGGCGGTGAATTGGCATTGATTAAAGTGATTTAATTATGTGCTACCCTTAACTTTAACCCAATAAACTCTAAGCTAATTTTGACCCTCTTTCCTCCATCCATTGGTCTCTCAGCTTCTTCTGCGTGTTTATTTCTTGTTTCCATGGCAACCAGACAAACTGATGGGATTTGTGAAAATGAAAATATTGCGGAATTTCGTCGAATACGAAGAAACCCCCCCCACACACACCCGAAAACTAATACAAACTTTTCATGGGCGCCCAAATCTAATGCCGGGCTGCCTCATGAACGTCAGTTGGGCCCTAAGCACTCGCACCAATGTATACGGGGTAAAACGGACCCCATTGTGTTTTGTGCGGAATAAAGCCTTGTAACAAAGTATTGTAGTATTAAGCGGCATTACAGAGGATCGTTCACACAGCTTTTACGTTTATTTAAGCCACTGCCTGTCTTCTAGACATTGGGATACCAAGACTTTTCGCCACCATGATGGTTATGTAAATACATGGACTTCCCTGGGTAGGCACCCTATTCTGGGGGTGTGGCTTCACATAGGGGCATTGCTAACTGCTTGAACTGGGCAGCTGCAGTGCTCAGGGAGTAAAAGGGAACATGGGCGGGTGTGGGCGTGGTCACATGCCATTCCTCTGGCTGGAGCTAAAAGAAACTGACCTGGAGACTCTGGAAAGCCAGGCTTCTCCTGAAGACTCCGGGTCAGACCAGGTGAGCAGCCAGGAACTATGGCTACTACAAACACAAAGGGGCCGGCCATACAGCAGCCAATGGAAATATAGATTTAGAAATAGAATTATTAGAAGCCATTAGAACCAATAAGACAGATTAGAAACCTGCCGGCAGATCGGCCCCTTGTCTAGTCCGCCCGTTTTTCCCGCTGTAAAGACTTAAACCTCAGTCGTTAGTCTTGTCTTAGATTCAGGAGCCCTATGCCCATACCTGGGAACTTCTGGGCTCCGTCTACCCGGAACCTTCCTTTGCTGGACACGGCCAGGACTGCCCACCGATGGCAGCGGGAAACAACCCCATTTAAAGGGAAAATGGGCGGGGCGTGTCAAGTCCCCACGACCTGGAAGGTTCAGGTCTTGACCTGGAGAACCGGAGCTTCACTCGGCAATCCCCGGGTCAAACCTGGATAGTTCCCAGATATGCATATGCCTATCCCATGCATGTTTCAATTACCTTCTATCACCTCTATCACTTCTCCTGGGAGGCTCTCCCACTTACCTACCACCTTTTCAATCTTGAATGGCCCTGCTTTTTGACAAATTCTGCTATAATAATAAAAAAACCTATTTTTGTTACATTTTAAGCATCTCAGCTCGATGGCATGTTACAGAAGACTTTTTGCACAGATGTCAGTCTTTGGCTGTACATTGGGGGGGGGGGGGGCAGATTACAACCAGACTTTTTTTTTACTGTTTACAGCAATCTAATCAGATACAGTCGTAATGTTTGCTTAGCCGAGTGCACGTGATCTAAACAAACCACGAAACTCGAAAACCTATTAATTTCAGCAAAATGACGTTATTTTCATCTAAAAACTGTTTTTAACATTTAAACATAAACATGACAATAAAAGCGTCCGCCGCGGGATCACTTTAATTATTTATCCACAGTTTCCGAGTATTGGGGTTTTTTTTATTTATTATTAATTAAATAAACTCATCAAATACTGGAGTTTACATGAAAAATCTGTTCTTTACGAGTCCAGCGGGTTGGGGATTTTGTGTTTTTCCTTTATTGTAAACGATTTACGGGATTCCAGCTGCTTGTGTATCGGAAACGGGTAAAACTGTTTGTCTGTTAAAGAACGGAATGTGGGTGGCTTTTAGGAATTTAGATAATGAAACCGTGTGTAGGGGTACTGGCGGTTTGTGTTACGAAGGTGAAGTATTAAGGGGGGCAGTTGTGATGTCATCAGTGATGTGATTTACATCATAATGTGACATGGCCGGACCGGGGATGATGAGATGGCCCTTGCACTTTAGTGTGGATATGAGAGGCCGCAGGTTATATTTTTATGCACACACGGGGGGCATTTAGTGATTTCAGATAGCGGCTCACCGTGAGGTCATGTGACTTTGCGTTACGTGACCCTCGCCATGTTCTTCCGCAAGCGGGACGTTCCAAGTTAGATGTAATGTAGGGACATTTAACTGAGAAGGTTCTTCACATGTAAAACAGCCTCCCAGCTGAAGTGGTAGAGGTTGGTTCACCGCTTCTCGTCTTCTACCTGGATGTCTAACTGATCTGGAGCCATCCGCGTAAGACCATAACGCTGGTTGAAACCTTTATGTAAGGAAGTTTTACTTTAGATAAAGTGGAACAGCCTCCCAGCAGAAGTGGTAGAGGCAAATACAGTGAGGGTATTAAACATGTATGGTATGGGATAGACATACGGCTCCTGAATCTAAGACGAGACCAACGACTGATTAAGGTCTGAGTCTTTACAGCGGGAGAAATGGGCAGACCAGACGGGGGCCGAATGGGGCCGATCTTCCGGAAGATTCTATAAAACGTTTTTTTCCAGTGGTTTGGTACAAAGAATACACCCAACGGATTATAAAACTTGACAATTTTGACTCTAGTTTGGGATATAACATTTTCACATAACTTTTGATTGTATGAGCGAAATTATGGAGAATAACGGGAAACTTCATAACGGAGCCCCTGATAGGAGTTTAGCGGCAGAAGCATCTATCTAGGCTTCTATAATAAGCAGCAATGGTTGTTCTGTGGATTGGGTTTTGGGCTTCAGCGCTCGCAGCCGGCCTGATATATGTTTGTCTGGAACTTTAATTATTTTATTTTTTTGGTGCGATAGCATTTTGGGTCTTCTCCACTTTTTCTTCCAATCGGCTCAAAAACTATTTACGTCTCAACTGACATTATATGTTCTCTAACACAGAATTTTATAAAAAGTAGAAAAATACATTTTTAATTAGTAGGCGGAATTAGTTAACAGCAAATTATATATATATATATATATATATATATATATATATATATATATATATATATATATATATACACACATATATATACACACACACATTTTTCAGCAATAACATTATGACCGCCTGCCTAATATCGTGAATTAAGGGTGTTTCCAGCAGATGTCAGTGGTAGTCGGAGGCCAAAAGTTTCCAGGTATGCTGATCGGTGTATGTACTACCTGTGTAGTTATTTTTAATCCCCACCGATTTTCCTTAGATTGTAGCCGATAGAAAACCAAAATTTTAGGGGATCCTAAAAACTTATTTGGCTCAACTCTCTCTTTTTTGAACAACAAATTCTAATTTTTATTTTTTTTTAAAAACCATAGTAACATTAGCAATACACAGAAAATAAGAATACCGGAAGATATTAAAATATCACCAACATTAATAAAAATAAGAAAAAAGCGCTGCTAGGAGAGCCGGCCGCACCTCGTTTCTGTAAGTCAAATTGTTATGTTACATACTACTTGTTATGTCCTGTCTACCCACTGTACAGCGCTACGGAATATGATGGCGCTATTTTTTGTCAGCAGTATTCTTTAATCACTGCGTTCCACTATGACGGGAAAACAATTACAATTAAAAACGTTTGTATTATAACCCATAATCTGGGATAAAGCGCAGGTCTCTGCTTTTGCAGACTCGACCGTCCATCGCTTATACTCATAACTACTGCTACAACCCGGCCGCCCCCCCAAGGTAATATCGCCCACTTGGGGAAGCATTGGTCTCGGCGAATGTTCCTCGTGGGAAATTGATCTCTCCGTCGGCATAATGACTCATAAGGGACCTTTTCCAAAAAACAAAACAAAAAAACTAACAAGATGACTACAAGATGTAGCGGACTCGTCACTAAAGACATTTCAGAACACTGCAGGTTATGAGCAGCTCTTTTTCTTAAAAATATAGAATCTGCTAGTAATTCTCCGGCCGCCGGTGATTTATAGGTCGTACCTTCATTTTTTTTTCTGGATTTGATTAAAATCTGTTATTCATACAATTTAACTCCGAAAACACAATTGATTGTCTTTTGTTTTAAATTAATTGTGTAGTTGTAGAGTCTGACGCTTCATTTATAATACAGTAACAAAAAACTCTGCTCTATTTGCTTTTAATCCCCCAATTCTTGTATTATAGCGAGCAATAAAATTGTTAACATATTATAATAACATTTCTGCTTTGATGGATCACAAGACTTGTGTCTCCCAGAATTCCACAACACGGAGGTGACTGATTTATCGTGATTTATGACATCGGAAGTGAGCCAGTCCCCCCCCCCCCAAATGAACAATTCATTTTCACTTTACTGAGAGGGTGGAAGGTAAAGGGAACAGCCTCCCAGCAGAAGTGGTAGAGGGTAATACAGTGAGGGTATTAAACATGCATGGGGATAGACATACGGCTCCTGAATCTAGGACGAGACCAACGACTGGTTAAGGTTTGAGTCTTTACAGCGGGATGGGCCAGAAAGGTTCTGTGTTTCCGTGTTAAACGCACCATTTCCGGATGTTTATTTAAATTTGAGAACCCCACGTGCAGGAACTTAGCGTCGCAGCACAAAGTGATCTCCCCGACGCGTATAATTTAATAGGATATTAAGAGCGAGAGATAAGAACAGACTTGAAGAAAACAGAACGTTGAAAACATTTCCTTATTTAATCTTTTAATTGCTGCTCTGAGTACAAAGCCCATTCTATCCCGAAATAACCCCGGCACCTAATAAAAGCAAAAGGCGCTCGATAAAACGCGTCGCCTTCCGACAGCTCTTCCACTAAGGAAATAATCCTTAAGAGATCTCTGCCATTTAATTGTTTCCCTTAAAGTTTAATCTCATAAAAAAACAAGCTTTTTTGGCATGAATTGTTGAACCAAGGGTGAGGAGGGCAGCTGCAGTAAGAGTTTTGGGGCTTTTTTTTTTTTACGTTTTAAGTTTTTTATTTTGAAGAATAAATACTAAAGTACTCACAAAAGTTAAGGGTTACTCTCAGAATACTTAAATATCCATTCTTCTTTACAGGGGGTCTGAAATATGAATTCTTTAGCGGAAAGGGGGAAAAAAACAAAACATTTAGAAGAAGCTGCAGCGGTGCAGCCCCCTCCGTTGTCCAATTTTCACACCAGCTTTGGCTGCTTGAAGCCAGACGCCGGCTGGAAAGTACTCCCACTCGAATCAAGAGGAGCACTTACAGTGCGTGCGCGTCGGGGGGGGGGGGTTTGTGAGACCCTCCAGAATTTCTACCAGCCGTATTCATCTCCGGCAACTAAGGAGCAATTCTGCCGACTCTTTCCAAGCAAGGGGGCGCTCAGCTATCACATGCATTAAAGTGCTAACAATGGCTGGATTGTCCCCCTTATGCCTGTTCAATGTGATTATCATATTTAATCAGTTCTATAATATAGACGAGACCGGCTTGTATGGCGTTCATTTATTCTAAACAAGAAAACATTTGGCTTTAATGTTGTCGGAGAAATCGCGAGAGGGGGTTTCTCTCTGGGGTAATAAACCCAATTCTTGTAATAAGAGGCCGGCACTTTGTGCGGGAAACTAAGCGGAGCTGACAGAGTAATTTGTAAGAAGCAGACGTCCGTTTGATTAAAAAGAACAAATTGTCAGCGTCTGGATCCCTCCAAACATTCAAGCAAAGTACGCTATCCGTTTAAAGTGCCGCCACTGCTTAAGCTTTAATCGCTCACAAGCTGACATACATCGCAACTGCTTCGTTTTATTTTAAAGTAGTTAGAAGTTACGAATTTAGAATTATTTGGAATTATTGCAGCTTTTAATTATTTGCTACAGTTCTTTTACCATAAAATAGAAACATAGAATCTGCCGGCAGATCGGCCCCCGTCAATCCTGCTGTAAAGACCCAAACCTTAATCAGTCGTTGGTCTCGTCTTAGATTCAGGAGCCATATGTCTATCCCATGCAAGTCTCTACCACTTCTGCTGGGAGCCTGTTTCACTTATTTACTACCCTCTCTGTAAAGTGAAACTCCCCTACATTCCATTGACGCATCTGACCCTCTAGTTATATTCAAATATTTAGTAATATGCACCAATCTTTTAGAGTAAAAAAAGCTTCCACAGAGAGACAGTTTGTGACAAGAATCACCAAAGTGGGGAAAAAACCCCAAGGGGGGTATACCTGTAAGGAACCTTAGAGTTGCAGGTGTGGAGAAAACGTTTTTTCACTATCTTTTTTGTTTTACACTAATTTTTCACTATCATTTGTGAGTAAGCTATAGGAATAGGTAGCTAATAAACAAAAAAACTGGTTAATGTGTAGGGGGGATATAGTCCCCGAATATACCTGGAGAGATTTTTTTTTTATGTATTTATAATTCATGTTTTTTTGTTTGTTTGTTTTTTTAAATCATTTAGAGGGCAGGGAGCATGTATTAAAAAAACAAAACCAAAAACTAAACTTGCCACACAGGTGCCTTTAAACTAAATGGAGGTCCCACTGATTCAGCTCCTTGGTAAGGAATATAGCCGTGAAAAAAGATAGGACTCGCAGAACTTGGGGTACTTTGGCGTAGTGGTGGGCGAAGCAATATATGGCCGTATAGTGCGACGGAATCCCCCAATATTTAGATGTTTCTTGAATGATTTCCACTGAACTCCTGCTTTGTTTTGTGTATTTATTGCCCATTTTTATTCTAGCAGCAACCCGGGAATCTGAATGTTTATGTCTTTCATGCACTCCCCTTTCTGTATATATATATATATATATATATTTTTATATTAGTGCATTTTTATTATTAGTGCATTATACACAGTGCATTAACGGTGATTTTGGTTGGAAGGTTTGGATGCTCAGGGTCCTTTGTTCAATCTCCGCAGAAATCAAGAAAAACTAGTCAAAAACGTGAGTTCCGGAAACTGATGAACTGGCGTCTCGGGTCAACCCTTCCCACTACGTGTCTTACTGCATCCGACCTGCGCTCTCATCATAAGTAATTGGAATGATCTCCAGTTCACATCCAAGAATTTGGAACCATCACAAGCCACAATTCTCAAACTGCTAAATCTCTGGTAATCTCCATAAACCGACATGTTCATATGCGTTTTTACAAGAATCACGGATTGGGTGTAACGCCACAGGTGACGGCAAAAGATCAACAACCAATGTACTCCCACTTAAATCCATCTCGGGTATTGTGTCACATTTCTGTGGTTGTTTGCGGTCAGTATAACTTGTCTGCACAGTGCATAGTGTGCTGAATCAGCCGTAAAACTAAAAAAATAAATAAATAGGTAACTAAGGAAAAAAAAAAGTGAGTTAAAAGTCGGAGGTGAACAGGAGACACCAGTACATCTCAAACTGTTTAAAACTTATACCGTATCAGTGATACGATACAATGAAGCCAAGTATATTATATATAATATATATATATTATATATATAATTCTCCAAACTAATGATTGTAGGCATTTGGTTCAAAAACTCGCCAGTTATCTAATTGGGAGAACATTCAGTGACCATAACTTATGTTTTATTATTCATGTACATCTTATATTCATTCCCATTAAAAAAAGGTAAATCCACCCTCCAGATCACTGAAGCAGCATTTCTGCTGAAGGGACACTCGTTACAACCTTGGAGGAAAAACCCGCACTCAGCCTACGGTGTTCATTGAACCCACAAGTTTATACATTCATGGTAATATGTATATATCATGCGTACACTCAGTTTAATGTAAGTTCCTAACTCAAAGTAGTTCAAGTTAACAGCATTCAGTCACTCCGCTGGAGAAGGTGGGAGGCTGGAGAAGGTGGAGAAGGTGGGAGGCTGGAGAAGGTGGAGAAGGTGGAGAAGGTGGGAGGCTGGAGAAGGTGGAGAAGGTGGGAGGCTGGAGAAGGTGGGAGGCTGGAGAAGGTGGGAGGCTGGAGAAGGTGGGAGGCTGGAGAAGGTGGGAGGCTGGAGAAGGTGGGAGGCTGGAGAAGGTGGGAGGCTGGAGAAGGTGGGAGGCTGGAGAAGGTGGGAGGCTGGATCTTTGGTTCCAGCAAAAAGAAAAGCTTGGATCAGAATGTTATCATAGAATGCCAGAATATACCTGGCAGGTCTGGCCCTCTGGTACATCAGACAAATACCTGGTGGGCTGCTGGCCATCGGCACCCCATACTCGGCCGCCCCCTCGACAGATCAGATGCCGCATCATATCCAGCTGCTCATTTAAAAACATTGTTTCTATATTTTACCAATCGGCGTGGGGGCTTTCACCAACACTGTTAAGCATCTTTAATGTGTTAAATGTATAGCTTGTGCTTTTTTGTTAACAGGACCCATGATTTTTTTTTTCTATATAATTACTAAAAAAAACATTTCTGTATTTGAAATAATAAAGCTAGTTTTGGCACATTTTTCTTTCCAATTAAAAGAGGACGTATCGTACATCGGGTTCCCGTGGGTGAAATTAGTTAGAGAATAAAAAGAATGCCTTATGTATTTTTTCTTTAACGCTCCAAATATTAGCTTAGCCAAGGCTCTCAGACTCGCGGATCACCATGGCAGCTCATAGTGGAAAAACTACCCATTTAAAGTAAAGTTTACATACATGACCTACTTTCCACCTGTGTGACCTGCCGTGTAATGCTATGTTTTTCTCCCATGTCAGAACGTTTGCTAAGCACTGGGGTGGGAAAAATCAGGATACAATGTAACCCACAGCGTTCCGTTATTGTCTGATAATTAACAAGAACCTGTTTGTATAGTTACCGGTATTCTGTTAAATAATCAATCTCCATCCTCATTTACCAACATTTAACCCCTTCGTGACCAGACAAAGCTATCAGAGATTATTTTGGTATCTCTTGCTATGTCTCTGTTCTGTAGTACACTCACAAGAACTCGATATACATCATATATGAAGAATCTAATTTTTCGTGTTATATTTAAATCTATTACATATATATATATTAGATTATATGTATCCTGTTCTCAGGATCAGCATAATTATTCCTCCCCTTTAAGTTCTCTCCCTTACTGTTACATTCCTGATTGTTGTTGATTGGTTCAGGCAGTTTTTGTAACATAAGGGATGAGAAGGAAGAGAACTTGAAATTCTGATGGCAAACTTTCACCTCTTTATTGTGTATCAGTGAGGCAGGCCTGGCCATCTGGCACATTGGGCAATCGCCCGGTGGGCCGCGGGCCAAAAATCACCTCTTACACACCCGCCCTGCTCCCGTGGCAGATCAGGTGCTACAGCGTGTGGCCAGACATGCCCTGCCACATTGCTACGCATGCCCAGCCGCATGTATCCAGTATCTCCATGTGACATCACCAGGCAGCTGCATGCCTTAAAGTGCCAGGTCCACCTGGCGAGGACATGTTTATTTCTTAAGACTCTTTAAACCATTGAACTGTCCCTATAAGTCGCTCATATGAACCTTCACTTTTTTTTTTTTTCCTTTTGGGGAGGACTAATAGTGATGGGTGGAGTGGATGGGTGTTTGGGGATACAAAAGTGTTACTGATTTTATACACATACGGAAAATTCACACGCCAGGTGGCCCAAGTGAACCATATCTGCCATCAGGTTCTCTGCGCATGAATGTTTGTATTTATTTAATCCTATTGGCAACAGAAGGAAATTCCAAAAGAAACTTGCTGTTTTTCCCCCAAGACATCGGATTAAACCATTTAGTTAACACGTGTTTTCACAATAGGTTATTTTTTCAGGTTGTGTCTTTTTTGATAATAATGTCAGGGAAAGCCGTCGTGAATCGTTTCTTATATTCCGTACGTCAATCCATCATCCTCACACTCAGCTGAAAAACTTTGTCACAGCAGGCGTGTTTATTTAACCAGAGATATTTTCCTATTTTTCCAGGATCTACAGCATGTGGCCAAACTAGTTATTTTCAAGTTAGTGGCTGATAGAGAGGTAAAACGGGTTGACTTGCACCCTGTTATTGGACTTGAAAAGGATCCGGTTTAATTCATGAAATTATTGTGTTGCAATATAGAGTTTCTGCTATGTAGAAAAAAGTTTGCATTTTTCATTATAAGGTTTAAAACGGGGGGAAAAAAATTCTCCCTCAGCATGACCCCCAGCACAGCATACAGTAATATACCCTCCAGCGGAAAAAATCTAGTTCTCTCATTTTGTCCCAATAAACTCCCTTTATCTGCAAACCTGGAGGCCGCCGTTGCTGTCAGTCATGTGATATTTTGGGTGACTTTCCCGGGTCAAACACCACACTGAGCTGATGCTTTATGGCGATGCTAATGAAGTCCGTCCCTCCATAGACTTATTAGTCAGTCATATAGATCTTAGCAGATCCGTAATTTCATTCTTTCATCTGAATAGTGGATCTCATTAGTACAACATGGAAGCTTTTAAGAAGCGTTTTTTAAATTTCTATGGCAATGCCTGCTTTTGTGCCACATGACAATTAAGCAGGGCCTTAAGAAATAGGCAGGTCGGGTCATTCAGCGGCAAATTTAGCACCTACATCTCGTTATATGAATAAACACATTTAGGTTCATGAATTCTGTGGCCCGTCCTTTAATATAAAAATCTTATCTTTACATTTGCATATGATAATTGCCATTTTGATATTTGAAAAAGTGCTATTAAAATTTTTAAAAAATTCTAGCATAAACTAGCAAATACAAGATTTTCTGGTGCCAGGAACATTTTGCATGAGCTTTACGTTTATTTAAACTCGCTCTTGTGTGAATGTAAATGCTGACCTTTTTCGATGAACAGCCATTTCCTCGGTTCTGGATTTAAATGGCGCGCTAGCAAAATTCTAATTAGGAGGAAAAATTCCATTTAAAAAGAAAAAAAATGTAATACCAGTTCTGTATGTTAACAATAAACAGGATTAAACAAAATCCTGGAATACGGGCACATTTCTAAAAAGTACGTTCTCCAATCGCTTCTGCTTGAATATAAATTAAAATGAGAATCAGGAGAAAGGCGGCTGGCAAAGGCCTTGAACGATTTTGGGCAACCGCCTATTTTATTGTGCGTTCTACTTTAGTTGGCCAATAAAGAGAAAAATGTCAAGTTACATAAGCTTTTGGGACCTAAGAGGTCTCTTCTTCAGATAGAATGGCTGCTGAGGTTCCGAAAGTTTATATAAAAACTTGATTTCATTTTTTATTTTAGCCCAAAAAGCTTAAACTTCATCAAGAGCCCCTGGTATTTCACTTGCAATTCCTTATATAGCCACCGGGGTATATAAAAACACTTATCCGTCATATCCGATACGCTGCTGACTGGCATACACACAATGGGAGTATAATGGCGGACCCCCTAGGGAGGCAGCATAACAAGTCCAACCCCAGGGTTACGCAAATACCCCTAGAACATTTTTTTGTGTTACATGAAAATGAAGTGTTCCCTGAGAAAATATGAATAATACGTCAATTATATTTTCTTAATTTTTTTTTTTTTTTTTCTGGGAAGGGTTTGGACATTAGTGTTTATGGAGGGATACCAAAAAAAAAAAAAAACCACAAAAAAAAACACCACACTGGGTATACATTTTACTTTCTAAATTAAAAAACTTTTCTATTCACTTTCATTTATGGTTTGTTTCATCTTTTAACAAAACCTTTCCGCCGTTAATTTTCGCTGGGTGATCAGTCACGGTTGATTTTTTCACTTTTTTTTTTTTTTTAAATGGATTTAGTACCGATTCACTTTCTGAAAATACTAATCCTTTTGGCGTCTTGCCCTGAAAAATAGAATTCTGCCAATCTATGGCTCAATCCTAAAATAATTATTGCGCTAACAACTCAAAGAAAGAAATATAAGATATTTACCGGAACGTACCAGCATGTTGCAGGTGATGAGGTCATCAGTTAGCAATTTTTTATAATTTTTTTGCAAAAAAGTTTGATCTGACGTTCGCAACGTTATTCATAAATCATCTAATCCTCCTGAAATCACTTCTGTAACTAGCATTTCAACATGCTCGGTATGAAGCTTAGTCAAAATCTTTGGGATTGAAGCAAATCCTTAAAAATTCTTTGTTGGACTTTTATAAATGAACTGATTCATCGAACACGCTGACAAAATATATACGGTATATATTTTGGCATTACTTTAACATTTTTTGTATGATGTGACCTCTATTTCTTTCCTGCCTTACCATTTACGGATAAAGGAGTTTATTCGCTTAACTGCGCGAGTGCATGCAAGTTGGCACAACTAAGGCGCTTCCACAAAAGCAAAATGGCACTAGTTGCACTAAAGTCCAATTTCGCAAATTAAAGTCATTCGCAAAAAAAAAAAAAAAGAAAAATAGACTTAATTGAAGGAGTTAGAAATGTATGCGAGTGCATGCGAGTTAAAATAAGGAAAAAAACAAAAAAACAGGCTACTCAGCTACTGCTGTGTCACGATGGGAGGGCGATATATATATCCGCCGTGATCTAGTGTTGGGCTGTAGTAATATTTCTCTCAATCTACCAGGTAGAAAACCGGTGCATAAGTTTACTTAACCCACCCGCTAAACTTATCTTCTTCCTATTTTCTGGCGAGGTCCTCCCGATACTGTGACACACACACACACTTTCCCAGCCAGAGCCATTCGGGGAAGGATAAGAAATTACTATACCAAAGTCACTCATCAAACCCAAGAAAAATCACCATTTAAGTGTATGACATGCAAGTTTAGGGACAGAACCAGCCAGTACAAACCTGTAAGGAACAAAGTAAGGCTTGGAGAAGCCGGGTTAGTCAGTTGGATCTGTTGCGCTGTATACTTCTATCCCATACCCCAAACCACCTGTGATTAATCCCGCAACCAAATTGGCTGCATCCTAACCCAATACTGCTTTTCCTGAGGCAGTCCGGGTCCTGTAGGGTGCAGGTGCCGGCTGGAGTATAAAAGCCTAAATGGCGGCTACTGGCCTTAAAGTGCCAGGGCAGCATAAAACATTATGTAGAATGATAATCTTTATATGCAATACACCATAAAGGTTAGTTTCCCCTTTAAGGGGAAAGTTCACTTTCCTGGATATTCCTCTAGAATTCTTAGAATTTTGTGAGTAAAAACAATTCTCTAAATTAAATACGTAACGAAATAAAGGCTAAGAGCCATGAAAGGCGGTGCGTTGGGGATCCCCTCTCATGCAAACAGAGCATTTTAATTGTAAGAAAAAAAATCATAAATTGTGAAGCACAATTTACGATACTTATAAAGTTAGTTTATGCACGTGTTTCTTTAAGCTGCACAAAAGTAAATATTAGTTTAAAAAGTAATAAGTGAAAAAATGTTACTCGAAAAGGAATCTATTGTTTATAAAGTGGAGTTAAAATGGAACGCTTTATTGTGCTTTAAACTGTATAAAATTGCGTGTTTAAACTAGCACTAGAGATTAATCCCTGTAACATGTACGCGCCGAGCACATGTGAATAGAAATATGCATGCTTCTGCAGGCCTCCTGACTATCCCGCTTTGTACGGGACAGTCCCGATTTTGCCAGCCTATCCAGTTCTTTTAGATTAAGAGCCTATGCCACGCGTGTTTAAATTCCCTCACTGTATTAGCCTCCACCACTTCTGCTGGGAGGTTGTTCCACTCATCTACCACCCTCTCAGTAAAGTAAAACGTCCTTACATTCCAACCAATCCTGAGACACTGAGCCAGAACTTTAAAATGAACATATTTCTATAAAACTGCGGGGCCCGTTACGCTGCTAGAGTGGCATAATTGGTAATTGTGGCCCCACCGGCATGTGCCCAGTGACCAGTACGGACCTGCTGTGAATATTCTGTCCAGTTTCATTGGTTTTCCTTTTCAGAATAGAGTTAGTGTCTCCAGTGTCTTCATCCACAGAGGTGTCTACAGAGGGAGTTACACATCTATATGTAACGTATAAAGTAATAAAAAGGTCCGTCTATATCCTAAGACAATCGGGATTTCTATATCTCGTCTCTGATACCCGAGGTTCCAAACCTTGCTCTGAACCCAGACACAAGATAGCTCTCTAAATCTAGGAATACAGGAGCACAAATTATGACATTAAAGAGAGGACCACCTCGGAGTAAAAGCTCTTGGTGGATTTAACTTGGGACCATCTTTAGAATCGAGCGTCTTCTAGAATGTTACAGCTCTTAATGCATACACAGTTATAGACTGATATATGCATATAATATATAATGTATAACAGAAGGGCCACCCGAAGGGCCAGTCCGAAAAACTTCCAAGCTTACAGAATGTTGCATTCTCATTGACCAAGGTCAACAATAGGAAGCTGGAGGAAAGGTTCTGGGTGCACCGGGTGCTGCTTGGTGGAGATTACAGAGTATGTGACGTTGCAGAATTTAATCTACAGCCATTTCCATGTAGAGATGGACATCTCCGAATTCTCTGAATTCCGCTAAACATACATATCAGCAATGTACTTTTTTTATGACCCCCATTTTGTCAGTTGAGTTTGTTTTGTTTGTGTGTTTTGGAGATGAGGAACTTTTACACACTCGTCTATACACGGCCCTAATGCACAAAGCACATTTAAAGCCTATGAAAGGTCTATAGATTTATATAAAACCAAAAAAAACGCCATCTGCAGGAGGTCGCTAGGACCACTAATGAAATGCGGGACCTTACAAAGCCACTGACTCTTGGGTAGAAACCTTGTGCGTTATGTATTCAAAACTATTCTGGTGCAAATTTCCAAAAGTGGTTCTTTTCACTGATTGGACCATTTCAATGGACGCTCGGTGAGAAGATCACTTTCCATAGGGACGTGAGGATTGGCTCCCATGCCAATATCCTCCTAGGAATGTCCTGGTGAAAAAAGCCCTTTCCTCTGAATAATTGTGGGGGCTCCAACTTGCCTGGGGCCCCTGCGTAGCCTGGTCCCAGCAACCCCGTTGTAGGAATGGCTACAAACCTGGATGTGCGTGAACTTCCTATAGGCATAGGTTGTAATTAGATGGGCAAAAAAAGCTTACAGGGCAAATCAGATGCCTTCATACCCTCTCTGCTAGCCACGGGGGGAGATGAAAACATTCAACTGCAATTCTAGGATGCAAAATAGTGTTTACTTTGAAAACGCCAACACCCTATTCATGTGTCAGTGTCTGATAAGAGAATATTGTGCTAAAATGTAAAAAATCTAAATGAAACAAAAGCGATAACCGAATGACTGACCTTTATACTGCAAAAAACAATCATTTTATTTTAGCATTTGCTGCTGCTTATGTAACGTAATACAGCTATAAAAAATATAAAGTATAACAGGCGGAGGTTTATTAAGAAGCGTATATTTTCATAGTAACGAATTACTCAAATAAAGCTGCAGTTCCAATAAGACAAAACATTCTCTCTAGTAAATAAAACTCAGCGAATCTGTCATTCTATTCTTTCCTCTGAAAGTTTAATAACGTTAACACAGAAATGTGTAAAAAAAAAATAAAAAAATGTAAGTGCTACTTTCGTGTCACATGACCACAAGGGAAATGTGCCTTGACCACCAGCACTCAAAAGGTCAAATATCTGCATATTCAGCAGTACTAGGAATCATACCTGGGAATATCCAGCTACTCTGAGCCCTCCTTCTTCGGGTCTACAGGCGGGGCTACTGACATCAGTGGGCGTGCCCCAACGATGCTCTCGTGACCCCGGAGATTTTCTGCGGTCACCCGGAGACGGGGCGCGGTGGAACCCTGCAAGCTCCCAGGTTTGCCAGGAACGATGCTACATTTTTGTAAAAGAGTAAAATTGTTAATATTCTGGAAAGTTACAGAATTTGCCTCATTTGACTATCCCTCCTTTTCATCTCTTGCAGAATTACAAACCCCCCCCAAAAAAAAAACCAATACTTTGTTCAGAAATCTACTTGCATATAATGTATATGCACTTATTAAAATAGATTCATAAACTGAACAGAAAAAAAAAGGTCAGACTTTATATAATGAATACAGAGAATTTGTTTATATGTAAATATGCAAATACTGTATTTTTATCTTATTTAACGTTAACCTATTTCCTTAATAACTTCTGGGAATGGAGAATACAACTACTTAATTTTCAATAACGAAGAAACCAGATGTGTCCTCATAATGGCTAGTTGACATGAATACTTGATTATATATTTATACACACACATATAGTATAATAATCATGAATATACATATGTTTACATTGTTCTCTTAATCTAATTCACTACATTTCACAATTTTTTTGCAGTTTGTATTTCAATATAGTAAAACAGTTCTCATTTTCTCAGCTAGTGAGCCAATAATGTGCTTATTCTTACTTTTTCTTTATATAATGAAATCATTTTCCATCAGTAAAAATACAGAAAAACATTTTTAAAAGGATAAGGACACGTCCATAAATATGAATTTTTTTTTATGCAATTAGGTTCGGAAAACAAATGCTTCTTTATTCAAACCGGTATATACATTGTGAGATATTTTACCTTGTTCAAAACTAAATTATTATATATATAGATATATATATATTTTTTTAATGAACTAGATCTCATTTTAATTAATTTCTTAAAAGCCAATCTACAATGATAGAACTTAAATAGGTATGGTCTAGATTTTTTTTCCTTTAAAAATATATTTTATATTATATAAAATATCACTGAATAAATATACCATCAGAAATGTTTATAATCGGGGTGGGGTAAACATGGCGGCAGTGGGGTGAGGCCTCACGGAAAAGAGGAAACAGGAGTCCAACTCTGTGTGAGATCTGTCACAGTAAACTTCATTGAAACAATACATTTTACATTATAGTAAAACAAGGTGTCCTCAAGGTTAAGCATCATAAAACTAGGCTTGGGCTAAAACAGACAATTTTTGGTCATTTAAAGCAATTCCAGAGCGTTCAGGATGATGGGAGATGTAGTTAATAACTAAATGTATATTGCAAATCGCTTTCAGAAACTGAATGAACCTGCAAGGTTTTCCAGACTCTTTGCTAGTTCAGATGGTAGAAAATGTATAACTTAATTTACCTTTATTTTTTGTGCCCGTTTAAGCCGGAGTATGCAATGCCTCTTCGAAACACTAGGGGCCGCTGATGCATGGGAGTGAATATACACACAATGCAACCAGAAGCCCTTTTTCAATCAGCTACAACTGGGTGGGAATGGATTACTTTGATGATATTTTGGATGGCCCATTTAATTGGACCAAGAATAAGGGTTTCTGGCTTGATGTATCATTGCTGGATGGGCACTAAAAAGGTAAGTGATGACGCTTTGAGTGCCAAGAGGATGGAGAGTGATTTGCACTCAAAGCACCCCAAAAGGTACTTGAATGGAACTCATTCCTCTTACCCGGGGGACTTAAAAATATTTAAAAAAATTTGTAACGGGGGAGGGGGAGATTTTTTAGCATTTTAGGCAAGGATAAGCAACACACCCTCAAAAATATCTTGTATTTTAGCGAATATGCGAGTTGTTTTGCAAATGTTAGCATGCAAGCACAAACCACCTCGGCCGAGTTTAACGAAACCGAACCATTGAACTTTTTAGTTAACAGACCAAATAGTCTTGAGACTTAACTGGAAAGGGTCTGCTCACAGAGTAAAATCTTCGGTCAAGTTCAGAATTTACTCAACTGACACTACTCAACTTAATTCACACGCTTCAACTCGCATTTTCATTTATTTTCTAGCTGGGAGCTGAAGTACCAGCGTCTTTAGAAGTTGGAAGTTTTGATTGAGACAAGGATTGGATTAACAGTAGAATTTTTTTTTTTCTTTTTTAAATTGAAATATAAAAACTACCATAATTTTATTTAGAGCACGAAATAAAAAAAACATTAAACCATTAATAAAAAAGTAAGAAACAATAGATTTAACATTTTTAAATGTTACTGTTAAGCCTACCAATAGTATTAGCTACATTCTCACATCCAGGTGAAATCATGCTTTTCTGGTAAGACGCATGTCACCCGCTGGCATAGCCTTGAGATGTTGTGTTCAAGCACTAGATCCTACATCCTATTAGCATCCTTGACTCCTTGAAGCAGAACATATGATTACATTTTCCAGGCGCATTATGGCATGAACAGCACTTACTAAATTTTTTTGTGTTATAACCAGGATATTTAGTGTCTCACGCTGGGGTCTGGTATTATCAGTCTGCGCCAGCATGAATTGGACAGGCAGGTACTCAAATCTATGCTCATAGTTTAGGCTTATTTCTGAATTATGTTCTGGAAATTTCTATATATATATATATATATATATATATATATATATATATATATATATATATATATATATAAAGAAAAGAACATGTGCCCTACTAAACCCTACCTCTAGATCCCCAGGTGGTGGTGGGTAGATGTCCATTCAGTCCACCCCTTGAGTGATAAGATGGCAGCAGTCAGACTGCAACCCATGAAAAAATATTAACACTTACATTTTAGGGACCACCAAGTAACGCTCTTAAATCCTAACCGAGTTATGGAAAGGCCCATCCAACATCCATAAATATTAAAAATCCACTTCATGCCCAATCATAGCAGCATGTTTATAAACTCCCAACCCTAACCGATGAGTTGATGCATCCTCCCTTCAACTACAACGGAAGTAGAACAAGCAAGTCCCACTGAGCACAGGCTGGGGTGTGGTATAGGTAGGTTTTACCCCCTTCAGGGTTACTTCTTTGATTATCCCCCACTGGGTGGGTTTTAGAGATGGGTAATTTGTAGCTCACCTCCTCCCTTGGTTATGTCTTAGAACCCCTGTAACAGAAATATTTGAAGACATGCCATCTCCTCCGACATGCAACATTTCAAGCCACATGCAATAAAAGAGCTACTTTGTGTCCTAATGCCAGGGCATGCAACTGAACTTGACTTATCACTCCACTTCTTAGTGAATAGAGCCAAGAGTCTTACGTTATTGTACCTTTTATTGGGACAACATGGAAAAAATACATAGCGACAATCCTTTGGAACCAAGTATGGCGTCTCAGATAATGCAGCTATGCATTTTTTTAAATATTAAAAAATCATTTACGACTGGCAACTCTTTAGGGTGGGGGGATGTCAAGAAATCAATCTTCTCAAGAGGGGGTTTCAAATTGAATATTCAAATTAGGCTCATTTCTCTAATTATAAAACCACCCAAAGAGCTTCGTTACAAAAATATATTATAATCAAACACACCAGCCTTCTCATTATGAGTATTATAAGAGGACTTCGCAATTAAAATGATAGACACACAACCTTGGATCTTGAGAAGGTTCATGACCTTGAGTTTGAAACTAGCGGGGATTAAATAGATTGATACTTCTTATAGATTTTAAACAATCAAGTTAATTAAGATTTGATATATCAATCCCTCCATAAAAGTGTTTATTACGCTGTTTTTGCCTTTGCAGTCATCTGTTGGAATGATGCCACCTCGGAGGGTTGATGGTTTGATAGCTTCTACGATATTGATTTTTAAAATTACCTACTGTCACACGTAGGAACCCCATTCTTTTAACGCCAAAAGAGACGTATATTAAATCAGACACTTTCTCCAAAGGCAGAAAGCTACACCTTCGCTACTTAACTGGAGTCATCTTTATTAAACCTGATTGCTACATGGTTTGGGTAGAAACAATAAAATTTGTATTCTAAAGTTTTTTATATTACATGGAATTTTTTTTATCTTTTAAAGTTCATGGAGTAAAGTTCATTGTAACTAAAACCCATTTTGGTTCAGCGATTTTATACAATCGGCATTAATGTTTTTAAATAATCCTAATTATTCTCGGTTATATAGTTTGATAACACTTCATATTTGTCAAAAAAAAAAAGTAGGAAACACAAATGACTTCCTTTTTCGTTGTTTTCCTCCTCAGGTGTGTCTGTTACAGAAAGAATTAGTAAAAATAGAATTCTATGCACAGCACATTACGAAAAGTAAAAAAATGTGTATTAAAATTAAATCATAAGTGCCAGAGAGCTAGATGCCAGTCCAGGCATGTGCTATGCATTTTATTCCTGGACTGTATTTATTTGTTTTGAAGAATGTTCTATTGTTGAATTTATATATATATATATATATATATATATATATATATATATATATATATATAGATATAGATATAGATATATATATATATATAGATATAGATATATATATATATATTATTTTTTTTTTAGGAGCTATGTATTTTGAAGTTGATTTGGAAGGTTGGAGCCCATAAAATAGGAATGGTCATTAACGTGAAATGTATCTTTAAAAGAACCCTCTCAGATGTATGCACACAAATTTGTAGACTTTTTTGTGGTATTGGATTATTCCCTTATGAGAACTCTGTTCCACATCTAATAGAACGAGGCATTCATCTTTTACATTATATGGACGAGTAACTCCTGAATCATCTAAGAAAAGAAATATTACAACGTCTGAACAAAACCTAGTATGAGTACGATGAGTATGATCAGTATGATGGGTATAAGAATTTAAATGAAAGCAATGTTTTAAATGTTACTTCACACTCACTTTAGTTGAATCGGCCCCAGAAATGTTGGGGAAACATTTATGGAGATCACTGCTTACCTCGGCAAATAAAACCTGATAAAAATAAATAAATCAGACCTATTAATATGCTTATAGTTCATTTCCCCAGGATATCTTTTAGTGATTCTTATAGAGCGTATCAAGTTTTAATTTTTGTGATTTTGCGTATCTATACTCTGAATTATGAGGGCGTCTTTGTAGGAGAAATCGCTTATCTATTACTTTGAATGACTTCTCTTTTGGGACGTAATACAGGATTTACTAATTGAAAAGCTGAAAATACTGGACCTTATTCAGCTCAAAATCAAAACTTATAATTTGTTGAGCTCCTGAGTTGGGTCGGTATTCGCTTCGATCAGATTTACATATACAAAACATATCAAATATATACAAATTTGTTGGTCATGAATAAGAACATTCTCTGTATCTACAGCTACAATCGGACTCTGGGAACAGACATAAAACTCAATACAAAGACATACTGGAGATATGCAAATACTCATTGTGTTGTCTACTTCTGCATTTTCAGACCCACTTTGATATAAATTTTGTAACCTGATACAATTTTGCGCCCATTCCTAAATTGTGTTTATCACTCGTTTCACAGAGTTTGTTATAATTAAGCCCATATACCATAGTATTTCACAGATATTGTTTTAGATTACTAAATACCCGGTCTGTTCCTTTTTACACTATCTTGAAAGCAACCCTAGGAGACTCATTAAATCTACCCCAAAGTGGGGCAAATATATGATAGTGGTGGCGGTGGGGGGTCATCGTTTTACTGAATTGGATACCAATAGAAATAGGTTCTGCCAGTGGGTAATTAGGTATTCAGAGTTGGACTTCTATATAAGCATGTATAGTTTACACCTAAATATTTTTTAGTGAGAGTTCATCGACCTCTCAGTCATAGCCATATGAGAATTGTGAAAATATATCTGTTTGCACATGAGGGCAAACGACTATTATAACGCACGCGAGCCATAAATCAATACACAGACATTTCTGCTGGTTTTGCCGTCATTCTGATATCTAAAGAAAATCTCAATCTAGAGATGCAGAAGTAGATTATCGTTGAATGTTTAATGGTCTTTACATCGTCTTTGTTGATTGATGCATTAATAACCTTTAAACTCTCATCTCTGTCAAATGTAAACAATTTCCATAATGTTTTAAGTAGAAGACGTGAAAATGGAGACAAAAACGGCTTTATGTTAAAACACCTGAACAGTGTGAGAAGATATGGGGTTGGTCTCTATCGTCCTAGGGAATCTACAGTTTATGGCAGGAAGGGTGGTGGTGCCACTAATTTAATGCCATTTGAGTGTTGTTGGCTTGTTTCAGTGATTTGGGGAAAATGGGATAGTTGGTGGAATCCAATAGGCTCCTAAGACTTTGGAAGAAGTGGGTAAGCTTCAAGAAGAAGAAGCGATTCAACAAATTCACGAAGCAGAAGGAAGATCGACATAGGACCAAAGCTCAATAGAACCCAGTTTGCCAATGAATTCATTGCTCAAGGAGATGGTAATATTGTCTTGAAATATCCATACCAAAAGAATTACGGTGCACTGGGGTCCATGCTAGGTTTTGGCCTGATTTGGTCAAGATATTGTGGCGACCTTTCTAGTGTGTGATCATTCTAGTGTCTCTTTTGTCCAGGTTGACTTTGTGAATAAATCCCAATATGACCAGTTTATTCTTTATTTCCCCAGAATCCTCAAATCACCTGCTTTCTCCAAAACACAACGTCCCTACATTTTACCTACACATTAAGATTCTCTATGGCTGCTAGACAAGAACGGAGCTCTTTATTCACTTACAACTGTCTGGGAACAGTGGAACGCGTTGTTCAACAAGATACAGAGAGGAAAACTTTTGGTTGCCTCTAGATTTTATTTGGAAAATATATACTAAAAATTCTTGACAATTCAATTATCCCCGGTGTCTACACCGGTTTACCCGCTGATGCGGAACTAATGTGAATGCTGATTGATAATCTTCTCATTCTTGAACCTTCTGTGCGTATGTGGTGGAAGAAGATATATAAACAGCGCACGGGACAAAGTCATGAATCTTGATTAGTTACCCTGTTGGACATGAATTTAGAATACGTGTTTCCATACAAATTATAATCTGTCAAGCAGCACAGAAAGACCTTAGTTTTTATGACACTGGGCATTGCTTTCTACATCTGCCTTCAATTTCTCACACGCTGCTGAGATATGATTTTATGTTTTATAGATTTTATAACTTTTTATATGTTTTATAGGTTTTATTACTATTTTTTTAGGCTTTATAGGCGGTTAATTAAGCGGCTAGTTTATGAATACTGCCTTTACTGCATTGACTTTAATAAGCAAGTTGCTTTGGACAAATAAACATCTAAAAGTTGTGTAATATATAGTTTACGGCATCCGTATAAATGCTCTATTTTTGCAAAAAAGCAAAAATATCTTCAGAATAAAAATAATGACATTTATTTATAACACGTCAGCAGTTTCCGAAGCGCTATTACAATAAAGGAACATGAAAATGAACATTAAAAACTGACAATATTTGACAATAATATTAACACATCTTAAGACATCCAAGCAGCAGGCAAAGCTCGGCCGGATGCCACATGAGCATATCAACGTAGTGTAGCCGCCGTCCGCACTTATATCAGACGGCCCCTTGCCTTAAAGTGCCAGGGCTGTCCCTATACTGGTACAGAAGGAGAAGAGGACCCTGTTCTCGTGAGCTTACAATCTGTAAGGAAAAACTGGTGTTCACACGTCTTCTAAATGCAATGCATTGCTAAAAAGAAAATCCTGTTTGAAAATGCCTTTTTTTGTAACTGGTTCTACCCACACACTAAGTGGGCTGCATTTTTACATTTGAAAACAAGCATTACACGGTTATACGGTTTAAGGAAGGTATTTAAAATCGCTCGGAAGGTGGCACAGTGATTCATCGCGTCTTAAAATCACGTAATAGATGTTTACGTCATTACATGAAAAAACACGGGTCCACTTGCTGGGGCTACAGAGAATGCATCAACTTTAGCACTTGGCATGTAGTTTACGTTGTCCGGAGTGCACCTCAAAAAAAGGACACCTTCCAGTCCGGAAGTTCTCTCTCTTCTCCTCTACCACTCTTACAAAGGCTTCCTGAACCAACAATCGGCAACTTGTCATGATTCAAGTACCCTCGATCTCCGGGCCAGGCCGTCACCCGATTTACTTTAACCCAATAACGACAGACACATGAAACTTGGGTTGAAAATGCCACAGCCAATTTTATTTACCAAGTCAAAGCACCACCTACCGGGAATCTCCCACCAAATGCTCTCCCCCCCCAGAGCATTCATACCCCCTAGATGCCTGGTAAGCTACCTACCCGGCTGTGACATACCCTGACACCCTAAACCTCGTGTCACAACCCCTTAAGTAACTTCCCCCTAAACCCCACCAAAACTGGCGCCAAAAGCCTGGCCCTACTCTGGAGCCCAGTCAGGGCCCACTCTGGCCATCAATAGAGGGCAGGTGGGGAGGAATAATCAGGCAGAACCTGAGAACAGGAAGTTAAGATGGCTTCTCCCATGGTTTAGAAGGTGATGATGATTTCACTGCTTGCATCATTGTTTCCATCAATGTTTCTGTGCAGTCAGCCGACTAGTCTATCACATTATGTTTTGCCTAAGTTTTTAGTAGGTGAGATTGGGTAACCATGTGGCTATTTTAAATTAAGATGCTAATTATGCCCGGACGCTCACACAGACACCTACATGGATACTCAGAACACACATGAATACACTCAACTCACTCTTCAATTCGTTTTCAATACAGCTTGCGCGCCCACACACATGCCGCGATTGAGATTCTGCTCAACTCTGCCTCACCACAAACTTTTGGTTTTAAGATGCAAAGGCTTGACATGATTGTTTTGCTCAAACTTAATCCCTTTTTATATAAAAGCAGCTTTTACATTACCAAACCAATGACAAAAACTTTGGAATCGGTTTTGTCCAAAGCCGGCTGAGCAGACGTTCACGTCAACAAAATACTGAAAAACATTTTAAAAGGGCCCGTCTTCCTCAGCTAATGATTCTACCCACTTTCCCCTCGTGGGTTTCATTTCAAAGGGTTGACTAAAAGAAAAGCAAACTATAAACTTAATAAATGTAAGTCATTATTATTGTGACTGGTTGGCAACTATCTTCTAAAGCACAATAAACGACAATTATTGAATTTATACTTTTTCTTTTCTTCATCGATCAACCCTTTGAAACGAAACCTACGTGGGGAAAGTGGGTAGAATCATTAACTAAGGAAGACGAGCAATTTAAAATGTTTTTCGGTATTTAATTGACGTGCATGTCTGCCCAGACGATTTTGGACAAAAGGGTGGAATTTTAAGTAAAAATTTGCACTTTACGGTTTGTCCTTGGTTTAGAAATGTGAAAGCAGTTTTTATATAAAAAATGTCTCAGTATTCCAAGCTTTTACTCTTTAAAGCTGATAGCCTTGGTATCCTAAAATCAAATGGTTTGTCGTACGACACAAGAAACAACCAGTATGTCTTTTAAACAAAGAAAAATGTATGAAGCCACATTGGCCCAAGAGAAATTACCCCCCTAACCCTTGAGAAACACAGCGGCATGCTTCCTCTTAATCACTCAGTGGAATATTGTTTATATACTTTGTAAGTAAGTACTTATATACATTCTAATTTTATGGAAAGTGTAAAAAAAAAAAAAATTGCAGAAGCTGCAGCCCCCCAAGACTATTCCCAGGTATGCGTCTCATCCTGGTTGAAGCTCCATTTTAATTGTGAACTCACAAGTTCAAGATATGTGAAAAAATATACAAATACTAATTTCACGATTTTCACTATTGTCTACATAACTATAACACTTTTAAAATATACACTTTGAAGCATGGTTCGTCTAGAACAGGGGTGGGCAATTAATTTTCCCATGGGGCCACATGAGAAATTGGAATGGTTTTAGAGGGCCAGACCTCTACAAACTACAAACTCCGAAGCCTTGTCCATTTTGTTAACTTATGTGCTGTTTAATAAAGTTATTCAAGCCTACGTCATTGGTAGAGGTGCTTGAATAAGTAAGGCCTGAATAACTATTAGCACAGCACAGAAGTGAACAAAATGAACAAGGCTTCGGAGTGCATACCGTATTTTTCGCTCTATAAGACGCACCTGCTGATAAGACGCACCTAGATTTTAGAGGAGAAAAAAAAGGAAAAAATATTTTGAGCTAAAAAATGGGCTAAAATATTTATTACAATAACTGAATAAGCTATGAACACAGTAAGACACACGCAGTAAGACACACACAGACACAGTAAGACACACACAGACACAGTAAGACACACACAGACAGTGAGACACACACAGACACAGTGAGACACACACAGACACAGTGAGACACACACAGACACAGTGAGACACACACAGACACAGTGAGACACACACAGACACA
Source organism: Spea hammondii (assembly GCA_029215755.1). Classification (NCBI taxonomy): domain Eukaryota; kingdom Metazoa; phylum Chordata; class Amphibia; order Anura; family Pelobatidae; genus Spea; species Spea hammondii. Next base: position 115,088,392 of record JARDYJ010000005.1, read on the forward strand.
GTAAGACACACACAGACACAGTGAGACACACACAGTAAGACACACACAGACACAGTAAGACACACACAGACACAGTGAGACACACAGACACAGTAAGACACACACACACAGTAAGACACACACACACAGTAAGACACACACACACAGTAAGACCTCCCTCCCTAACCCCCCTTCTCAGTATCTCCCCTCTAACTCCCTAACCCCCCCTTCTCAGTATCTCCCCTCTAACTCCCTAACCCCCCCTTCTCAGGATCTCCCCCCCCCGCCCCGGTCACTTACCTTAAACTCCTGTGTTGGAAGCGTGAGGCGTTTGTCTCGGGTGCCGGCGCTTCACTGCTGATCGCCGGCGTCTGACGTCATATGCCGGCGCCCAGCGTAAAGCGCCGGCACCCGAGACAAACGCTTCCAACACAGGAGTTTAAGGTAAGTGACCGGGGCGGGGGGGGACACCGGACTCATTGGTGAGTCACCAGGACACTCTTTGCGGGCCGGTCCGAGCTATTCAGCGGGCCGGATGTGGCCCGCGGGCCGTGCTTTGCCCAGGTCTGGTCTAGAAGATTAAAAATGGTATAAGATTGTGCTTTTAACAAAGCCAAATTCCACAAATTAATCAATGTTAGTCTGCGGGAGAAGTATCCGTTTCATGGGAAATCTGCCATGTTGATTCTTGTTGTGTTTCACTATTAAGAATTCACAGAATTTTGATTTAAAACTTTGAATTTTTTTTATTTTTTTTTTAAAGAAAAAAATTTTCATTCAAGATTTAGCATACACGACATAAAGGTCATTTCGGTAACGGATGTTAACATGCATATTCAATAATCCTTAAAAATGCATTAGAATCAATGAGCAATCAGAAAAGGAATATAATTATAAAATTCCCGCTGTGTCTTTCTGAAGTTCTACAAAGTGATTCATACGATTGGGGTGAGTTTTTAATAGGTCAGGCTGTCTGCTTCAGTTCCATTGCCCTTACTTTAATATTCTTGCAGGATACACAGGCAAGTAATTCCTGATAAACCCCCATCATGCGAGAAGCTATTGAAATTAAATATGGAAATATTTCCAAAATCAATTAATGATGAAATATCAGACACTGAATTATATTAAAACCAGTTAAATTGGGGATTACAATTTCTAAGAAGATTTAATTATCTTTAGTATTTATCACACCATAGCCACAGACTGTAGGCGCTAGGGATGGGCAAGGGACAACTTTCATAAAGTAGTATTTTTCGACGTGCAGAAGAACCCATCAAATGTATTCGAGAAGGCGCACAAACCCATGCGAGGTCCCAAACCTGTAACGCCAACACATGGTGGAATCAATTTCTGGATAAAACTTAAGCTTTATAGGTAATCTGTACGTCAGATGTAACGTATGGACGTTGTTATAAAGAGCAGTAGATCTGAAACGCCAACCAGCACAAGAGGCTAAGAGTGAGGGGATTTAAAAATGCATGGTATAGGCATACGGCTCCTGAATCTAAGACAAGACCAACGACTGATTAAGGTTTGAGTCTTTACAGCAGAAAGCAGGCAGACTTGACAGGGGCCGGATGGGTCTGATCTGCCGACAGGTTCTATGGTTTTTACATGGAGGTGGACTCCTAGTCAAAGGGACTATTGCCCTCGGGTTGTTTAGAAATTCAACAAGTAGCAGCAACGATACCATCTCTGGATCGTGTAAATGCTCCTTCCATTAACTATCTACATAGACACTCTCAGGAAGGGTGTGTTGGCCATGGCCATTAAACACAGAGCTTGTAGGTGTAGCCCGTGTTCCAAATGCTTTTTTGTGACTGCCCCCCCCAATTTACTCAGATATTTGTAATATATGTTATATATATATATATATATATATAAAACATATATGTGTGTATACTGCAGGGTCTTTCAATGACTCAAAGTCCAAGACCTCCCAATTGAAATTCTGTGACGGAACCTTGACAGCTATGTATTAACATATGCCTGCAAACAATGAACTGAGGCAATGTTGTAAAAAAGAGTGAGCCAAAATGATGAGAGACTGATTTTTTAGACTTTTTTAATTTTTAGACTTGCTAACGAACAGATGATTATGTCCTGATATATAAAACCATAGAATTCAAAGAGGGTACACTAGACAAAGATAAGCATTTTACGGTTATTACCGTATTGGCTCGAATATAGGCTGCACTTTTTTCCCCCACTTTAAGTCTTTAAAGTGGGGGTGCTGCCTATATTCGGGGTCTAGCACCCGACGCCTGGGACATGCAGTTCCGGGCGCCGGGCAGGCAGCAGGGTTAGGATACAGATCCCCCGCAGCGGTTTAGGGGACCTGCATCCTACTCTCTGATACGCTCAGACAGCCTCCCCTGCCGGCACTGGAGGTTGTCTAAGCACATCGTGCGGACGTTCACCGGCAGCAGCGATGCGCGTAAACAGCCTCCGTTGCCAGCACGTCTGCACGATGTGCTTTAACAATCTCCCTTGCCGGGAATTCCCACGGGGGGAGTCCCGGCAAGGGAGATTGTTAAAGCACATCGTGCAGACGTGCCGGCAGCGGAGGCTGTTTACGCGCATCGCCGCAGCCAGTGAACGTCCGATGCGTTTTACCTCTGCCCCCAAGACTTACCAGAGCAGACTCCGGGGTGTCTTGCGGGGCCGGCGGGGGACATCTACGCAATACACGTATACAACTTCCGGTTGTATACGTGTATTGCGTAGATGTCCCCCACCGGCCCCGCAAGACACCCGGGAGTCTGCTCTGGTAAATCGGGGGGGGGGGCAGAGTGGCAGCATATCTCGGAGGAGGCAACAGTGGTAGCATGTCTATTAAAAAAACTCTTTAAAAAAGCACCAAACTTTTAGGGTGCGGCCTATATACGGGGGCGGCCTATATCCGAGCCAATACGGTATATAATGGAGAGATCTTGTATTTTATATCCATCCCCCCCCCCCATATATAATTTTTTATAACTGATCGCTTTGGGAACTTGCGTCAATCTTTGACATGTAGCAAACGCGATAGGTTTCTAAAGAAATGTCCTGACCTCAACAGAAGCGAAGCCAGTCAGCTGTCCAGAGCACATTAACGGATTAATCAGCATGCTCACAAAGTAGAAATCATAAGATTAAAAGGTGCCAGTAAGATTATCAAAAAAATAAAGGCGCACCCGCCATCTCAGAACGGTAAAGCTCTGTGGTTAAACCAAGATCAAAACATTTTAGGAACGGTCCCTTTGCACAGTTTGATAAATCTTTGACGCCTTTAGGAGGCATTTTAGAAACAGGAAGGTTATATAAGGTATTCTGCAATGCACCAGTTCGATAAATTATCTAATTATGTGAGTCACCCTGCAGACCTAACGAAGTAAACATATTCGAGAGGCGTGAGGATTTGCCAAGTTCTCAGCTCCAGAGTAAATCTGGGTCCGACTTTCAATATTTGTCTTGGGATCATACAATGTGTGACAGTAACCTCAGGGTGTATTAGGATTTGTACTGTACCGATATGGAATTTAAACAGGGACATCCGATCATTAAAGCCTCTTAATGAGACAGGAAAGAAAAATGCTGTGAGCATGTCCACAAATATAAACAGATTTTAGTACATGTTAAAGGGGAAAAAACACTCCTTTCTGCACAGTCACCATGGGAACCAATTATTTGCTGAAAATATTGGATGATAAATGCAGTGATCTACCGGCTGGCAGCATGTTTGTTCCTTTAATGCTCCTTTAGCATAGACTATCATCAGCCTACATTGGAACAGTCTGGGCTCCCCTAGACACTGTCAGTTTGGTCACATCCACTCCCTGCCTTCATCCCTTCTATTCCCCAGTCACTAAATGCCATCTTGCTTCAGACAATGCATTGTCCCAGAATGAAAAAGCGGTGTAAAGGTCTCAGCCAATCAGGAGGGACTTGTCAACTCTCGTGATAGGCTGAGTCCCACCTTTACACCAAGCTTAGTGTAAGCTGCAGCCAGCAAAATGTATGTTTGTGTGGCTGTGTGTAATGTCTGGTAATAGAGGGGTTAATACTGTGAATCTGCTCAAGTCTAGTAATAGAGTTAAGTATCTGGAACTGCTCATGTCTAATGATTGTATAAATATACAATATATAAATATATTAAATCTGAAATCATGGTTCCGAAGGCATCTATCTATATCTATCTATCTATATATACACACACACACGTAATATGAAATGTATTATGTGTATAAAAAGCCCTCTTATCTGAATAAAGTGTTTCCTGCTTTTGGACTTGTGTACTCTGCTGTGTGGTTTGTGGTACGGAGATTTTTCTCAGAGGAGCATATTCACTCCTAATTTTGCTACCCATCGGACCAGACTGCTACCCATTTTGTAGCCAGGTATTAGTAAGAGGGCAATGATGGTCAGAGATAGAGCGGTTACCCTGGCTCCTGTTAAAAGGATCACTGGAATCCCATTACCTTAGCACTACATGTAAAACACAACCATACACCTGCCCCATTCACTACCCCCAAACCTAACAAGCTATATAAAAATACTAAAGAAAAGAAGGTATAGTACTAAGAAAAATGCAATGGGTTAAAGCCTCTTAGTCAGGTATGGCCATCAGTATGAAAGGGGCCAAGGAAGGAATTCTATTAAATGAGATATATATATATATATATATAAATAAAAACTGTCACTGTATAACCGCCTTTCTCCCATACACCAAATCGTCCTTATTTCCCAAAGCACTTATTTTTGGTGAGATTTATTGGCTTTGAGCAGACACATATCTCAGAGGCAGTGCTCCCGATAAAGCAATAAATCCAAAAAAAATGTTCTGAAGAAAAAACACATTTTCTCCCTGCTGATTTCTGTTCTTATTCTCTAGTGTAACAAATACATCTGTCGGGAAACTCGACATCCCCCAATTTTTCTTTGGCTTCCAAACAGTGTAAGGTTTATAAACAGATCTTTATTACAGGAGCTCTTTGAATGGTTATATCAGCCATGGTTATATATCTGTATATACTGTATATGTATTAAAACTTTTGCATTCAGATTTGCACAAATTTTGGCAAAAACGTACAAAGCCACAAGGCCAGACCACCCGTGAAGTAAACGAATACGAAAAATCTGAGCTTTTTGCTTCATCTGAAATTCTGTAAACGTTTCCCTAACTTCTCTGGTGACCACTTCTGAAACCTGTTCATCTTCTCTTATCTTCGACAGCATCTCCGCAGACATAACCTGACATCCTCTCTCCCAATCTTCCAATGGGGAGGGGGGGTTGGGGATTACACTGAAGACGCCGTGACTTGTCAGAATTTGCTCTTTTGGGCAAAATGGCAGTGCTTTCTGTGACATTCTCATTAGATTGTGACAAATTTACACCAAAATGGGTTCCAGTGGTGTCCTCTTGCTTGATCCTCCAACCTGGTGGGAGGAAGTCACCAAAAGCATCGCAATTTTGGTGGAAGTTCTCCTTAGGGCACCATGTCGGCGGAACCAGCCCCCATTAAACCAAGAGGCTCTGTTGAAAAGTTTTCAACAAGAAACTACAGAAAAACAGGCCATTATTGTAATACACGAATATGTTTAACATATAAACGTGCAGGTGGAACAGTACCTTTAAGATCTTTTAAATATTTAGAACATTCTAATACCAGAAAAAAAATGAAGTAAATTATCTTTCCACAGAGTTAAAGTAGCCCCTAACTTTTCAACCAAGTATCTTCCATTTAATTATTTTCAAAACACACAGGCTGTGACAAGATAGACGCAAAGTGCCTTCCACCCTTACTTGTAACATTTGCTGTATCCCAACACTTTATCCCTACTTTGTTTAGCAACCCTCTTATTTGCCATTATGAATGGTCTTTAAAGGGGGCACCAGGCATGGAATGGCCCTCTGTCACAGGAGACAAATGCCCGGGTAGGCCTCCATTCAGGCGCGACTTTCACCCATGTTATAGAAGTGGAAATTCCGTTAGAAAAAAATGCTGTTTCTACCATACAGATCGAAAAACATGGGGCAAATCCTGTTAAGGGGAGGAAAAGGAAGTGCTAGGAAAACGCCAGAAAACAAGCGATAGAAGAAGTAGAAGGCCGTTTTAAATACTCCCTCAACAAGCAACCTGTGCCTAATGCCTCCCAATGGGCTGCAAGGCAGCGATCAGCTAATATACATCCATGCTGCACCCAAAAGGTTCAGGAGGTAGAGTAACTGCGTGTTTCATTATGTAGGGAAACAGGCATTTGCCTTTTCCGCATCGTTTGGTGGCAAAATGAGGCAAAAAGAAGGAGCGTGCTATTTTAAGGGTAACTATGCTTGGAACACAACCCTTTTGCCCCCCTTATTACTGTTTGTATTGCTACTTAGAGTCATTTGAGTTTCTCACCTGATATCAGGAGGTTCTCCTTTTATATTTAAATTCTTGATTTTTTTTTTTTTTTTTTTTTTTATAAATCCATCTATATGACCCCCAGTTTGTGAAAACATCTCTGCCAAACAGCATAATCATATCAAAGTAAAGTCACATTGGTCCAATGGACAATTGGGTACTTGTACTATTTGGCCGTGTAGTGAAACATGAAATGCTTGGGCCCCCTGTATGTTTCCTATTTTTCATCTTTATGACTGTCTTATGTCTTGAAAGCTATTTAACATGTGAAATGAGCGCTCACGTATTTTATGTAACATTTTGCTCAAAATATAAGCCACTTCGTGTGCCCTCAGTAATAAAATAGTAGACATTAACAGCAGATTAGAAAGTTTCAAAGGATCCACTTCTGGGCCAAAAATCAATGTTTTCAGTAATAAGAATGTAAAAAAGCCATGCTTTATTTCTAATAGATTAACATTAGGTATAAGTGAAACATGAGTGACAGGAACATATGTTTTAACCACTAGACAGTTCTACTGAAGGGGCTCTCTGGAATTATTGGATGATGTAATAGTGTGCAATCTGTAGACAGAATCTTGCCATATAAAATGTATTTCAAGACTCATGCAGAATCGGATGGCGCTATATAAAATATCGGTTACAGGACATGGTTACCTCTACCTACACTTTGATCCTCTGTCTCCTCCATCGTTAAAACAAGAAGAGCCTACAACACTCAAGTTCCATCTTACTGTTACTATCAATTGGTACTGTGTAGTCATAAAAAAGTAACCCTTCTTTTATGTCCTGATACGTAAAAACCATTCAATCTGTTCCTTAGCGCTTCAAAAAAAAAAAAATAGGTAAATACAACCTTAGATGAACATGACATTACATTGTGTCATGATTTATTCAACAAAAATAAAGCCAAAATGGAGAAGCCACAGAGGGTGTACTTTTTTCACATTTGAATATAAATCTATTTTAAAATACTTAGAAGTTGTGGTTTTGGCTGATCTTTGGGCAAAGATTTAGATTTGCAAGACTTATCCCCACAGCCTGCACCCTAGGGGCCAATGTTACGTCCCTGATATGGCAGACGTTGAAAAAGTTGTGTTGAGTCAAATAAGCTTGCAGGACCTCATCAGAAAGAATTTGTAACCATGCAAACAACAGTCACATTAATCATTTTCATGTAAAGGGACCTCTGAGGTCCTGAAACTGTAAATAGGTTAGGGCACTGTGAGCTATAAAAAACTTCTGGGTGTGAAGGTGTTAAACATCTAAAGCAATAAGTTACATACTAATGTTAATTAAACTCAAGAGTATTGTAGGTTGTTACTATATCAACACAATTTATAATCTTCCGATGAAAAATCATTATCCATATTATTGCAAAGTATTGATTTTGGCTCAAAGCCGCACATATGATGAGAACCTTAAGTCCATGATTCAACTGTAGATATAAAAAGGCTTTCTTTGACATTTCCTTAACGAATTATACAAAAAAACCCCCAAAAAACTATGACCTTAAGTAGGATTTAGTTGATCTGGAAGAAATGTCTTGTTCTCATAATTTTGATGAATATAAAATAAACAAGCTAAAATTCTTTTCCTGGGAATCCATGTTTTATTTACTCTGCTTCTTCTCTTTCTAGAGTTTTTCTTGTTTTCATTATTTTTCACGAGGCTCCAGCGATCTATTAATATGTATGAACCCAGCCTTTGTACTGCTTCGAAGCTGTATCTGAAATAGAAGCCCAATAATACAATCTATATTTGTGTTTCACGGTGACATGTAAAACGCAGTGCAATTTACTCGCAGCGATTGCTGAAATAGATCTTCTGATGGTTTTCAGAACCGATAATACCCTCGAATTATTTTATCACTACAAATGAGAGAAGTAAACAGCAAAATCACCCATTATAAACCCCTTCAAATCTGTTTAAATGGTGTTGGTTTAAAGTCCTGTGATATCCTTTTAAAAAATGAGGCTTTCAAATTTAAAAGAACATGAGAAAAAAAAAAAAGTTTAATAAAAGTATAATCAAAATTAGTCTGACACCATTGTTAGATAACCGAGTTAGATATTGGGTATATTGGATATATTTCAGTAAGGCATTTGACACTGACCCCATAGAAAGCTCAAAATGCAGCTTTTAGGATTGGATGTCAAAATAGTTGAACACCACAATGGTCGAGTGACAGGAGACAGAAAGTTGTAGTTGAAGTGTGTATTTCAGAGGAAATAATTGGTGGGGCCCCTCAGGAATTCGTATTGGGACCTGTACACCTTCCAGGTGAAAAAAGTCAAATGACTTAATTAGAAGAAAGTTCCGAGGTGTCTGGCAGGAGCTTCATCTCCCCATACTGGTAGCAATAAGCAGCCAGGGGACTAGGACACAAAATATTAAATACATATATACCCCCTCTTCATGCATACTCGATAAAGGTTATTTTTGAACCGTTTTCTTCCCTTTTCCTCATATAAAAAAAACATTCGATAAGAACCATCCGGCCCCTGTGATTTGTGCGCCGTCAACTCCCGCTCCTGAGATAGGATGATCCAGGGCCACTTTGTCCTCAGAGACCTGTCTCAGGGGTAATACCCTTAATTTATTCTACAAAATTATTGAGCAAATTCTCACAATTTCTTACTTAGGCTTATATTTTATTATAGTGATTAATTTTTTTTTGCCAACATTGTCTGCTTTTTTATTGTTTGAGTAAAAAGTTTATGGAGCTGAAAGGAAGTATTTTCTGTGGATAATTTGTGAAGATTTAATTTTATCTTCTTTCAACGATCGGTTAAATCCAGATAATTTTTTTTATAAGCTCTTAAGCCTTTATTCCTATCCAGGGTGAGGCTTTTTTTTTTTTTTTTTTTGAGTAGAATCCCACCTGTTCACCAAGGGGGAGTAATTTATTCTGGGTAAAAACAATCTGGAAGCATCCCTACAGTGAGCGCCCAAGATAGGCAGCCACACTTTCCCTCATGTTTCGAGCCTCTTAAAACTTTAATACGTCAATGTCAAAAACACAGGAGATACTCAAGGGCCCAGACTCTCCACTTTTTCCACACCAAAATTGAATTGCATTGATACAGGAGAGGTAAATTGTCAAAATATTGAACTACCAGGTTAATGGAAACCATTACTACTGCTAAACATTGAAGGCCACAAAACAAAGGTATTCTAAAAGCATAACTTACTGTATCTTACGGAAACTCTGTCTTTCCACCTTTCAAAAGGACAAAAGCAAGTCTCCTACAAATTCTCTGAATTTTTTTTAAATACAAAAGGAACACTATATTCCTATCCATGCTGTGTTTTCTATATTCAAGGTGTCCATTGGAAAGAAAATTTACACCTCGCCCAAGACAGATTTTCTGGTGCTCTGTACGCACAATTAACTCACTGCTGATGAAATGTAATCGCTACATTGTTTCTTGCATTCACTATGACTTCCATGCGCCAAAACATCTATTAAACAATCACACACAGCAAACCATCAGATCTCTTGGAATCTTTTGCACTGCTCCGAGGGTGCCAGGGCCATGAAATAAATTAGGAAACCATAAAGCTATCCAAACCCCACTCCCAATTCCATCATTCAACTACCGATGTACATCCCAGACTATAAAGAAATCTACTTCATCTAACAGTAAATACAAATAAGCCAAATAAAACTGTGCAATGTAATGCCAGGCCTATTAAAAACAGAATTGCATCTACAGCTGATCTAACTTATCACAGAAAACAAAAACTGTCTGCGCTTCTCACCCTAATAAAGTTGGCAACAAATATATAAACATAATATAAATGAGAGGTTTTGGTTATATGAATTGGCCAAAGCATAATTAAGCTCACCCGCCACGTCAAGGCACACTCAATAGGGTGAGAACCGACTCTCACCTCCTACATAGTGGGCACACAAAGCAGTTTATACTGCTACCAAAACCTTATTAATGTGTTGGGGGAGGTGCAATTAAACCTCCTCCCCATTAACCCCTGGACAGCAAGCTGCAACCAGACTGATGAGGAGCCAACAACCTCAAATATGTGCAAACAGGGAAAAGATAAAATGTCGGTGCGCTAAGCTAGTCACAGGCTCAAATAATACAAATATGTAATACGAGGCCTCGTATTACATATTTGTATTTGTATTTGAGCCTGTGACTAGCTTAGCGCACCGATTTCTCTTTTCCCTGCTTTGGCCAATTCATATAACCAAAACCTCTCATTTATATTATGTTTATATAATAAAAGCCATCACTTAATGAAGTCATTACGCTGTTTATGGGCTATACAGTATAAGCTCAGATAGAGGTAGACAGTCCACCTATACACCTCACATGCCAAATTCACTGGGTTGGGAAAGGGGTGTTAAAATACAATTTGAGAAACCTACGTACCTTGTCCCCATCTATTGTCTGTTGGGATGTAATTAACTCTTTGGAGAGACAATTAATGAAAACCCAAAATGAGAATTCCTTGTTGCACACATGAAAAGCAGCCTTCCATTAACCCTTTTCCCCAACACAGCTACCTAACATTAGGGTAACATTAATAAGATTAATAAAAATGGAAAAACAAGGGGTATCACTATAAAGAGCAGAAATCAGACGTCTTACAAATGCAAACTGTTAGCAAGTGAATAGATCAAATACGGCTACCAAGGTTTTCCTACTCAGACCTTTTCATAAAAAGGTATAATGATTAGCAGTTCTAGAGTACAGGTCCACTTTAAGGCTTTATTATAGATCTACATGCAGGTTTACACTTAAATATAGCCAGGGCATTGTATCTCACGGTAATGCTATGAGAAACAGAATTCCTGTGTTTAGCCGATTACCGTTTTACCGATCATATATTTATGATGCTGTGATATGTTTTTTTTATATACAATTTATATTCCCACCTTCACAAAAGTTCTAAGCAGAGGAAAGACTGCATATGTCACACTGTTACACCTTTATAAACGTTAAATATCCTCCGTTATTTCTAAAACAATTAAGATCCATGAAATAAAGAGCAAAACTTAAGAAAATTTACTTTTTTTTTTGAATTATATTTTATGTTAAGATCTAATAAAACTTTGAGGGTCTATTCACGATGAAAAGGGTAAGAATTACACAGCTGTACACTGCATACTATTATATGTATATTATATTGAAGGTAATGCTTTCTCCACTTAGAACTGATACAATTGTTAACGTTCACATCTAAGTGCTCTTTTTAAATAGTAAAATGTGTTTACTAAACAGCAGTTTTTCCCAGTTACATGAAATTGCACTTTACTTTGTAAACGTAGCTATATATATATATATATACATATACATATATACACACACACTGCATTTGTAAGGCATATCACATCAGCAGGAATAGATGAAAGAGCCCATTTTCGCTTCACATTTTAACAAAACGTGAAAATAGTTTTTTTTGTTTTAAACAAACTTTCCTATATTTTACACCATAAGAGAGGGTAAATGCAACCACCTGAAGCAGAAGAGGGTAATACAGTGAGGGGTATTAAACATGCATGGGATAGACATACGGCTCCTGAATCTAAGACGAGACCAACCACTGATTAAGGTTTGAGTCTTTACGGCAGGGGAAATGGGCAGACGGACCGATGGGGGCCGATCTCCTGGTCTGATTCTATGTTTTTGAGTAATTCCCTTTGTTGAACTCTTATCTTGTTGTCAGCACATACCAAGTTCAGAAGGATCATCTCTCACGATTTTGTCATTTTACCCCCAGCAGTGTAACTCATGTCCTGTTAAGCCGGTGTTCAGACCATTGTTTCACTCCAGCTGTCGAATACATTATGCTCATTCAGCATTTTACCACAAGCAATTTCTAAAGATGTGTTCTACAACTGAATGTAAAACATCAAACTTGTAACTTACTCCTCAAGGAAAACAATTTGATCGTGTCCTTAAACTAGGACCATCTAATACGGTCATTACATCACTGTACCGAAAAGCCACATCCAGCAGCTTCTTAGACTAGTATCTCCGCGTAAGAACCGTCATAATGGTTGATTTAAAGAGGCCCATTTTACACAAATTCACTCCATAGAAAACTTTTGATAGATGTTTCGGACATCTTACTCTGCTGACCAATAATTCTCACATAAACAAAGTGCTATGAAAACGTGTACCACTACAGCTCAGAGAGCTAACAATTTAACAAGCCTTGTGGTACATAGCCATGATATACTGAACATACCTACATGGCTAATCTCTGGATCCAATCGTTGTGGACATTGTGAAGCATTCCAAAACATAACATCCACTAAAGAGTAAGTGATATTATAGATAACACCATGTTCTGCATATATAGAAGTATATTTACAGGGACATGTCTTCTGTAGCCAATAGCGGAGTCCTCTCTATAAACTAATTCCTGTATCCATTTCATCCTGACAAGGCCATTCATTGTAGCATTTATTCACACCTCTGAGGAGCAGACTTCAGTCGCCGCTATGCCAGACCTCTCATTTAAATAAAAACTAGGGGTTTGTTCAGCGATCGTTTCCTTGAGACATATGCATGCAGTCTTGGGTGCCTTCTCTCTGTACTTAATTTAATAGATTTTAGGTAAGCCATAATTTAGTTTCCTATTCCATCTCTTCACGCATCCTGGTTATTGTATTCTGTAATCATAAAAAGGTACGTTTTAGACTTAACATGCTATTCCTGGATTTGTTTTCTCGGTAGCTACTATTAGGGCTTACTGCTAGGATTAGCCTTTATATACAAGGCATGTTCAGAATAACCTACTTCCAAGAAAGCTGGAAGTGACTACTTACAAGACACAAAAACAAGAGATGTACAGAAGGTTTCAAAAGGATCCAGCCTCACAAATAGAGGTATAAAATAGTTACAGGATGGTATACCCCTGAAACCTCTTGTAAGGATCCATAATAAGCATAAAATCCTTGCCAACATGCACTGTGGCTCTTAGGTTTAACCAGAGAAGAGGTAGCAGGAAGGCAAGAAATTCAGGAGATTCAAATTTGGGAGAGGGAAGCCTCCATATTCCTAGTCACCCAAGAACTATCGCCACTCATGACGTGGCAAGAATTAACGCAAATTGTGAAGTTCGTGGTATTCAGTAGCACGTGTGACATATCTATGGACTTACAAGAAATTCATAAATGCAAGAATTATTGCTGTGGCAAGCACAGGAGGGAGAATAAGATGAAAATGAGTTATTTTGACTGATATGTTTCCACAACATGTCACTTATGGTTCATGTGGGTGCACCTTTCCTCCACTTATACCACCTCTGGGCCGGCTTGGAAACGTGAGATGAACTGGGAAAGTATAAGTTTAATGAGGAAAGTGGTCAGTGTGCTTACTAGGGGCCAAGATCTAATTTTGATTACGTCGCCATCTTTCCTTGCTGGAGCCCTACAGACAGAAAAACTTACTTTACCATTCAAGTGAGTAGGTTAGGTATTCTGTAATTTTCTCCTTATTTTATCTGTTTGGTGTAAATCTGTTTCTTTTTTTGTATGCACTGACTATTGTTCATAATAAATATTCCTTTATTAAGTTCTGCCTTTGTCTGGTAAAGACTCTCGTTACCTGATGAGACCATTTTATTGGTAATTTGAAATCACATAATTATTGTGTTAAAGTATATTGTGTGGGTTTTTAGTCTAAAAACAACCCATTTATAAATTGTCTTGGTGGTGGCAGCGTTATGATTTTAGTTATATCATTATAGATAACTGCGGATGGTATTAAGGGTGGATATTTTTATTTTTATCAAATATTTCCGGTCTAGGGCAGACAGATAGTGAATTTTAACCCTTTTACCACCAGAACCAAGTCATGCGCACGCCTGGAGTAGGGTGCATTCGTGACAATCAGGTTTCCGCTAATGAAGACACACCGGTCAACTTCGCCCCTCCCTTTATGATGTCATGGTGTGATCAGCTTGTATACGGAACAATCAGTAACAATTCGTAGTGCAATGGACTTCACAGGGTAAAATTTACATTTCTAGTTTAAAAAGTATAGAATTAAAAAATGCTTACGGACATCTGCTGTTCCAACTTTTCTATAACATTTATAATACTTAGCTGTATCAGGAAATGCGCTGTGAATAAATGACGATATGATAGCCATGAGTCTCCAGAAAAAAAAAATGGTGAGAACGGAAGGCTACAAGCTTGTAGCCTGTAGAGGTTGTACAGAGCAACAAAAATACGCTCCGTTTTTTAAATCAATGCCAACATTTGAAAGCGTTCAATATGTCCCATTTTCTTAGCATGCAGGAGACAAGGTTTACTGTAGTAGCTCAGTGGAATTAGGTTAAAGTGTCAGACAATTATCCAAAGAATGACCTATAATTGGCTATGCCAGGGCTTTAACCCTCACCGAGATTCAGCACAAATAGTAATAGAGACGTAGCCTATGTGAAAAGTATAACTTACTCATTTAGACTCCGCTCATTTAGATTGTTGGGGCTTCGGGTAAAACGAGACATTTTGGGTTAAGCTTTTAATTATACACAGCATTGTTTCCTAATACAACAGCTGGTATATGCATTAACAACGGTCTGTGGGGAAAAAAGCAGTTCCTTTGGGTCAAATAGCAATCTTTTTGTAAATAAATTCGTTTTGCATACTAAATTCAGTAAGGAGGAAGATCGAGAAGCTATCAGGCTACACAATGCTCTGTTACAAGAACACTCAATCTGACCAATTTATAAACCACTATCCAAATACCACCCCCGCCTTGTCCAAAATCCCCCAATGTCTGTCTATTCGTGCATCTGGTAAAATAAGCAAATGGAAGCATAAGCCCATTCTCTACAAAGATATCAAACTTGGCAATAGCAGAAGAGCAGCCCCTGCTAGAGCCGGGAACAACAATGTTCTAAATCAACATGGGTATAAAATCCTTACAAAAGAAAAAAAGAACCCACAAAGGAACCTCTAAGTACACAAACTTTTTGAAATGAGTTTTGATTTATTCTTCCAATAACCCAACCATTTCCCACTTTCTTTTGCATTCCAGAAATTCAAAAATAAAACAAAAAGTTTACATTGGCAGAGTCCTCAGCCCATCAATTTATACCACATTCTCACTAGACAATATTTAAATATCTTAGTTTTTTAGTGGTCATTAAATACACAAATGAAATGTGAAGGAAACTGTCACAATTCTTTTAGGCAGTGTGGCCCCCCGAAAAAAGTGGAGGGATCTGGTGATCACTGAATTGAGGTCTATGGGAGAAAGGACCCCACATTTATCCCACAGCAAACAGGAAAAGATGGTAGTCCTTAGTTTTCATAGTGCGGAAGATATTGTATAAATTGCTTATAAAAAAGGTGGTATAGGGTCCTATCCATTAAACTTATCACACACATAGGAGGATGGATGCTGTAGGTGCCTATCCACCAATACTCCTTTTGGTTCGCTGTTATAAAAACCACAATGGGTTTATGGGTACAATTTGTTAATTACAGAAAATATTGCCTGAAAGAGCAAATTCCCAGACTTGTAGGGTGAGTGGGGGTAATTGGAGCCCAGTGGTTCCACTTTAATTTCGTAAGGTGCACTGCCCAATTGTTTTCTCCATTAGATGTGCACACGCAGACTGAAAATGTTCTGTAGATGTATATTTCAATAAACAAATTGAAAAGAGAAAAAAAATCTTCCTGAACTAGTTATACTTTTAAGTTCCACCGGGCCATACAAATGTATGAAACCTGAAGAAATTGCCAACCTTTTACAGAAGGGCTACAATCTTAATCTGAGAAAAGCCATTCTTGTTATGTGGATTTTGGGCCGGCTGTCTGTACATTCTACTGGGTTCCGAATTCTGGGCTTTTGTTTCGTTCTGCTGGCAGTTACCCACCAAATGAAATAAACTCGCGAGAGATTCCAAGACAACATTTCAAACAGACGAAACAATCTGTTTAAAAGTTTGACTTTTAAAATATTTTTTGTCTCAGTCTTCAGTCCAAAGGCGCTGAAGTAAACTGAAGCTATGGCTACCAGGTCACAATTTGCTGGCCGCTACCGTTAATAAAGCTGGAAATGAACATATTTCTGACTTCCTGAATTCCCTGTCACTTCCACGTATCACATGGATTTTTCGAATAGCCCCTTTTCGGAAGACGACCTCAAACGCGCCCTCTCCTCCGTCAAATCCTCTAAGGCTCCTGGTCCGGATGGCCTCCCGAGGTTATACTATAAAAAATTATCTTCAATATTGAGCCCCAAATTGCTTACCCTTTTTAACTGCTTTTTGGATGGGAAATCGATCCCGCAGGACATGCTTACAGCTAGGATTATAGTTATCCATAAAGAGGGGAAGGATCCAGCCAGCTGTGGGAGCTATCGGCCCATATCCCTTATCAATGCAGATACTAAACTATGCAAAACTTTTGGCGACGCGTCTGAGTTCAATCATTTCGACACTAATTTATCCGGACCAGGTGGGATTTATACCCCACAGGGAAGCCCCAGACAACATCAGGCGAACCTTGGATCTGATTGACGTTGCGATTTCTACGGATCAACCGCTAATGCTCCTCGCGTTGGACGCCGAAAAGGCGTTCGACCGCATAGACTGGCACTATATGTGGGAGGTCCTGCAGTCATTTGGATTCGGTGGTCGTTTCCTCAGGGGCGTTCGTGCGTTATATGAGTCTCCAAAGGCGACAATTGCTCTTATGGGTCATGAATCTTTGCCCTTCCAAGTATTAAATGGCACCAGGCAGGGCTGCCCGCTCTCACCTCTTCTGTTCGCCTTATGCCTGGAACCGCTGGCGATCGCTATACGGTCTAATCCAGATGTGCGGGGAGTAGAGATTCTTGGACGCCAATATAAACTCAGTCTGTTCGCAGACGATATCTTACTTACCGTGTCGGATCCTCTAATCTCTCCCCAACTTGTATTCCACTCTCCAGGCTCTAATATCTCGGTATATAAAATTAATGATTCTAAATGTGAGGCCCTGAACATCAACCTGGGGGCATCGGTGTTAACTTCAATTTCCGCTGCTTAAGTTTACCTGGAAGTCCACGTCTCTCACTTACCTGGGTATCCATATTACTAAATCACACAAAACGATGTACCAAGCCAATTATGCTCCGCTATTGTCCACACTCCGCTCAGAAATCACGAGCTGGTCCAACTACTCCATCTCATGGCTTGGACGTATTCACGCACTCAAGATGAACATTTTGCCTAAACTTCTTTATTTGTTCAGAGCTTTGCCTACCCCGATTCGCCGACCCGATTTAGACGCATTCATTTATGTTTCGCTTTCTCTGGAATTCTAAACAGTATGCTTCGATAAACCGAATGCGCGGAGACGCATCTAATTAACAGGCAATTATTCAATATATATTAAGCCAAACGTTAGCATTAAACCGACCAACAATTGAACATTTAAGGATACATTTAAAGACAGGGGATTTCTTTAATGCTAGTAGGAGTGATGGAGGACCAACTTCATTTTAATGTCTATGTATTTAGAATGTGATGTCAAAGTCCCTGTTGGTGTAAACTTAATATTGCATGAAAACATGGAACTATCACGGCCAGAATTATATTCCAGCTTCCCAAAGTTTTTTCTCCTTAGTAACGGGGTGGTTCATGGAAAGAAAAGTTCTTGTGACAGAAAGCCATTACCACTTCTGATGGGAGGCTGTTCCATTTATCTACAACCCTCAGTAAAATTAAATGTATATTGGCTATGCTACAGCTGTGACAACAGTTCCCTTTTAACCCAGAGCATCCTGGAGACCATCTATTGGCATGAGTTCCGCTGTTCTTGGACACTTGTTCTCTATCCGATGGAGCTGCAGCTTCTCCTTTACTTTATTTTTTTTGCTGATGAGGCAGTTTGAGAGAATACCGCATCCCTTTAATATAAAAACATGTAATCCATTGTGTTGTATTATGCAACCAAGCACTCACAGAAACAGATGAAGTGTTACGACATGCGTTAGACTGAACTGGCAACTTATTTGTGTTTGGTTGGCAAAAAGGTTTTCTACATATCTGGATTCTTCGAAACAGCAGATAAAGTCCTCTTATCGGTGCTAAAAAGGATAGAATAAGAATTATCAGTCAAAAGCATGCGCGCGGTACCTCTAGCCCCGGCTACAAAGCATTTTCTGCTGTTTGGAACGTTTGTGTGTTTGTTATCCAAATAAAGGCTCACGCACACTCTGTATATACTTCTAATGTATATATCAGGATTGTCAACACATTCTCTAAACTTGCCCGAGACCACAGCTGCCGTCAGTGCATTATTTTCCTCCGTCTGCAACTTTCTCTATTCAGGGAAAAATATCCATGGAAGTTTTAGCTAAATATGTAAAATATATTCTGCCCTCTGCATACATAGAAAAATGCTTATTTTGTGCACAAAAGGAGGCAGAATTGAGAGGTCTATCTTGAAATCTCATTTGCGCTCTTTAGCATGCTAAGAGTATGTTAGAACATTTTTCCTCTGAAGGTTTAATCACCCAGACCTTCTAAGAAGCTTTATACGCTTCTATGGCAATAACCTATCAGAGACAGCTTTTGTCGCACGTGTCAATTGAATGCTTTTATCCTACCGACTGATTGTAAAGCGCTACGGGATCTGCTGGCGTTATATAAATGTAATGTAATATTTCTGGCAACATTTTTTACAGAATTCAATTTCTGGGTTTCGAGATTAAAAAAAAAAAAGTCACAGGCGCGTCCAACGAGACGCTTGTAACTGGTAGGTGGAAATATCTTGTTTAAGGAATTAGAGCTGGATTTTATTTATATAATTAAAGTTCACCTTTTAAACTATGGAGATCATTTTATTTTAATCGGTGGTGCCTATTAAGAGTTGCATCTCCATCAACGGTACCATTTTCTGTTGGAATGGTATACTGCCCAACTCTTCCCTCTAATAAACATTTTTTTCAGGACTATTGAATACAAGCCGAAGATTGAGACACCTTGAAAGCTCGCAGAACACACTACTACGTAAAAATATGGAAATCTTACATTATACTGAGATCTTAATATAAAAAATAAATCTAGAGAATATTTTGAATTACCTTTAGTCTGATTACAATTATTGCCATCAAAAATGTATATCAAGTAATTAACATTGGTACACTTTATAGAAAGATCCACTACTATGCCAAACCCTTTATCTTGGAAGACCGTCTTAAGAAAAAAAAAATGCTTTTGGACTCTAAAGGGTTCTGCAGGTGTGAAAATTATGCGCTATGCAAATCCACTACTCGACAAAAACCTAAATTGACTGAATTCAGATCTCAAAGAAAAACAACCCACCAGGGAGCTCTTAGCATCCTTTATTTTGATTGCAAAGATTAAAACTGCTCTTCAATATTAATACAGCTATTGGCTAACCGTGGTTTTTTATTTGCATTGGATATAAAGTATCTCATGTTGGTTTCACCAACATTTTATATGCTCATTTCCGCCATCGGGGCAATAATTAAGAAGTTCCAGTCAACTGGCAATGTTATGAATCAATCTGGAAGAGGACTGTTTGAGTGGCCAGATCACAGCTGGAGAATTGCAGAAGTTAGTTGCGTCCTGGAGCCAGAAAGTCTCCACAGCTACAATCTGATGTCACCTACATCACCGCAAGTTATTTGGAAAGGTCTCAAGAAAAGCCCCTACTCACCCAAAAACAAACCCAACTGTCTTCAGCTGGCATTCTAAGGAGGAAGTCATTAACTCAATTACCAGCCTCTCCTTGCATTGTCTTAGCATGCCGTCCATGGCGCTAGAGATTGTTTCTAGATGCGTGGCTCCTCTGCAGCTATAAGAGTAGGAAGAGGCAGCAAGATACCAGTTTACAGACCAAGAGGAAACAGGGATTTTTATTATATATGATGGTTTGTTGTATATAGGGATTGCGGATAATGTAGACTATAACTGGTTCCATTATACCCTTTTAATTGCGCCAATTGTTATTGGAAGTTCGTACTTCAGTTTGTGTTTAACCTGACAACTCACATTTCATATTAGATTACAACAAGCAGCCCTCTAGGAGACAGAAAAGCTCTATAATTAAATGTTTATCTCAACTGTGGCAATTGAAAAGGCCCAACAGTTTAAACGGCGGTTTAGAGTAGCTAGTGGTCTAAGGCTGACCGGCCAAGCCACATTTGCCGTATTGGGATTTCTATGATTAAGGATTTTGTCTCAATTTAATTTTCTGCAGGATTTAATGGCTCGTTTTTAAAATACCAAAATGGGGGGGGGGAGAAGATGGTTATTTTAACCCTGAAAACATATTTGAAAGACTTGTGATTAAAGTTTTCAGTGTAAGAACAGTTTTATAGCAAAAGCAATAGTTTTATATTTTGTAGATCTCTACATTTCTTACGGGTCATTTCACACTGTAAATACAGAGCTTTTACCTTATTTGTTTTACCAAGACTCCACGAATATATAAATGTAAAATTGTCAAATACTGAAAATTTACATAATTTTCCCTCTAACTCTACACTGACCCCTATTCTCTAGTAAACTAAATCTTAACACTGACCCCTTCCCCCATGCAAAATTGAAAAAAGCTTGTGAATTAAAAAGTATATATAATTGATATACATACAATATATATGCAAATGTTTTCAAATACTATGTCACATGAATGTATTTTATCACCAATGTTCACCGTATTCCCTTGAATTTCAGTTGCTCATTGGGTGCAACTATTGTCGACTTTTTTGGGAGACGTTATTCATATAGTAAATTTTTAGCACAACTGCTACTAGATTTCTTTTTAAAGTCTACAGATATTATGATGCAGGGCCAGATCATTTCTCTCCCTAATCTACCAGATAAGTATAACTTGGTAAACTCATCTATTTTTCAGTACCTCCGAGTTAAAGATTGTATAAACAAACAAGTTTTGTGGACACAGAAACTGGCAAATGTTTAGCTCCAACCACCTAATAAAGCTCTATTCAAAATGCACAGGATACGTAAGAACAAAAGGAGATAAAGATCTAAATGTCCCAATCTCACCAACTGAATGGCTTAATGGGTTCAGGAAGTTGCTTCCCAGGATTAACAACCTTTCCCTACTTGAGACCCAGTTTACACAAAGATGTTCCCGGCCAGCCCTAAAACATGTTGGAGATGTGGTCAATATTTACATATATGGTGGTTATGCCCGAAAGTCATCAGATTTTGGTTAGAGATCCTGGAATATTTAAAGAGAAAAGAATGTTATACCAAATTCTCCATCTTCTCTATTAGACATACGTTGGCCCCCTCTGTCCCAAGTTCAGTTGAATTTAACGATACATACCTGTCTAGCTGCAAAGAGAATCATTGCTAAAGAATGGAAACAGGACAGAGATTTCAACTGGTCCCACTTAGAGAACCAACTGAAATTTCAAGTCTCAATAGAGCAAGAAGTCTCATCTTTTTCATAAATCATTTTTAAAAAAAACTCACATTTGGGAGATATGTCTTCAAAGACTACAATAGACTTACTTTATAAATTGATATTCTTTTTTATTTGTATCCCCCCCGCCCAATTCCATCTCTCTAATGTTTGTTTTGTTTGTTGCATGTTATTCTGTTTGCTGAACATCGGGAATCTAATTACACTGAATTTTTTTAATAGTTATTACGAGATTCCCTTAGACCGACAGTTCGTTAAATATTTGTTATATGTACTTATGTCAATTTTTTATAAAAGAATTTTAAAAATTTTTTTTTAAAGTTGCAATTCTAAAGGTTTAGAAGAAATATAGAAAAGATTTGGCTTTTATAAACTCAACTTTCAAATCAAGAGATTATAGGCTTTAACACATTACTGATTAAAACAAGGTAATAAAGGAATTGAATCATTTTATAGGAAATTAATGAGTCCCTCTCAGCTTGCAATTGATTACAAAGCAACCCATAATTTAGATAATTAATGGATTTCAGAAACTCGTTAAATCATACACAAAAAGCTGCCTAATATGTAATTCTTTGATTGAACAGTGATTAACATTTAAATGTAATCATTAAGATTGACAAAATTGGCATGCATTGTTATTGTAATATATTTGGTCAAACTAATTGGGAGTTATCGCAAAAACTAGGATTTCTATTTCATCTATAAACACAAAAAAAAGAACAATGTCAAACAAAAAGGTGATGAAAAAAAGCTCTTAACTAAACTTGGGTGCCGGAGGAAAATTTGTGTTAGTTTTTCGGGGAAGAATTGTTTGTATTCCACGGAAACAAGAAAAATGCATAGAAGTTCAATTGGGAATTTGAGATCAATGGATGGAAGAAAACGTAGACTGGTTAAATTAGTCAAAACTTAAGACACCAAGGAATGGCAGGCTGAGGCTAATCAAGTCTCAACCAGAAGAAAATCACTAAAATGCAGCACAGCAGTGACAAAGCTGTTGCGGTGAAATGAACGGATACCCTGCCTGCTCTGCTCTTATATAGGCTCTTAATTACTAGTCTGCTTTTTTTTTTTTTTGTTTCAAACATGAAGCACAGCCATTGGACAATCCCCCTTTTAGTGTAGTTAAAGTATGAATGTATAGACAAAACAGTAAAATTTGGCACAAAAACTACTAAAAACCAAAAACTTTGTGGACATCAGGATCTTTCTGAAGCATGGTGAGAATAAACCGTTCAAGGAATGCCCAATCACACGATTCCCTTCCGTTAGTCACTGCATTTGAGGTCCCTGTTGGACGATCACACATAATGCAGTCAGCAATTCAGGGTTATGGAGCCCAGTTGCTGATCACAGTGTGAGAAGACAGATCAGTAGAAAGGAAGAGAAAGTGTCTGCCCTTCCAAAAAAATGAAAAAAGTAGGGGGAAAAACAAAATATGAATATAAAATTGTAAGGGAGCCCAGTGATTCATCATGACATCACTGGCAAAAATAGATGAGATCCCCAAAGTGGAAAAAAGGGCCTTTTAGCCCTTCCACAAAAAAAAACAAACAAGACTACCCTATACCTTATGCCAATTGTATAATATATATATGTAATATACGAAGCATGGATGTGGCCCTCTTGAATATAAAGGTATGTATGTTGCCAAACATAAATTTGCTTATTGCTCAGCTGTGGCCCTTACAGTATAGAAGGAATTTTAAGCAATAGTGCAAAAAAACAGTAATTTAAAAAAAAATCTATTTTAACCATTATGTTTTGTATACATTCTGATAATTTGTGCGGGTTCATCAAAAGTTTAACATAGTAAAAAAAAAAAAAAAAAAAAAAAAAAACGGGCCTGAAGGGGGTAAGACGTTTAAGCGACAATATCGGGTGCCAATGTTACTTCTAGATTTAATGTCCTCATCACAAGCCAAGGAGAAATGGTGAATATTTCTAACATCACTGGGTATCTGAAATGCATTGATAATATGGATATTTCTGGGTTTATAAAGCCTGAAACGAGATGATGAAATATTGACTATGAAATTCAGGAACAGTTATTGATTTTTTTGCGTGCTGTAATATAATAGTAATAAACTGTCCATAGTGAATTTTTGCTCGATTATTGGTGATCTAAGGTGCAGGATGATTGTCCATGAGATATTGATTTTCTCAACTAGTTTACAGCAATTAGATACTTTCTGAAAAAAGGATATTTAACCCAATGAGTGACTCTCAAAGCCGCTATATAATTAAAAGTTGGTCTTCAGCGCATCTTGACATTTACATTAAACGTGAAAAATTAGCGAGTGAAGCTTTATGTGCGTGGAAATGCAGGTTTGCTCTATGAAATGTAGACAATTTTGCCGTTTATCGTGGATTTACCAACTGCATTAGCATATGATATGCCCCATCTCCTAGGTAAAAACCATAAATCCTTAATTTCTAAGGCAGCTTTAATATTTTAATTTTTTTTTACCACAAACTCCTGCAAATTCTCAGTTTTCCCGACTACAAATGACACTTTTTTTGTAATTTAGTTTTTAGAAATACATTTTATGCATAAAATGTATCTAGTTGTATTTCCTGTAAACATTACTTGGAAATTAGGCGACATAGGCTTTGCTAGATATCTGGGTGTTTAGATACATTGTGGTGTCTCTCTCTTGCCGTTTGCTCAATGGCAGGAGCTCTTGCAAATTGGCTTTGCTAGGTATAAAGTGCCATAGCAAGGGGGGCCAGTCCATTCACACCTAAAATGTGCAGAATAGGTCAACGCGTTAAATATTGTATGTAACGACAAAGTCCCGGTTGTTACATCATTTCTATTGGCCTGGCATTGGCGCGGATGTGGCAAATTACTGTTACTCCTGCCCCGAGTATCAGTAGGTAGGATAACCTGGGCAGGTTGGTAAGGCTCCCCTAATACCCCTTCCCATAGTAGGGGAACCATTTGAGAGGATAGCGGTTGACAGTAGTTCTGGGAAAGAGTACATCCTCACTGTAGTAGATTATGCCACTCGATACCCAGAGGCATTGGCATTGTCCTCTATCAGGGCTGACAGGATTGCCGATTCCCTGTTGAGCGTCTCATGTGAGATTTCCCAGAGAGACGCTGAATGATCAGGGGCCTCAATTTACAAGTGATGTGATGCAAAGTGTAAAAAGGTTCAGGTAGAGCACCTAGTCAACGGCCCGTACCAACAGACGAATGGCTTGTGCAAGGGATTTAATGGGACTTTACAGCAAATGTCAACATTTGTGGGGTCATGGTGAAGGGATGCAACAGTATAAGGTGGGACAAGCTGCAGGCTGTCTGGGAGGGTCCACTCACTGTTCTACAGAGACAATGTTAACTTTGTGGTATCTTTAGACGTGAATGGAAGAAGGCAGAAGGCGTACCATGTCAATATGATGAAAGAATACTTTGACCGGGAACCCGCAGGTTTGGTGTGTAATTTGCCTGGGGATAAGAAGGAATCTTTTTGCAGCATATACCAGCTATTTAAATACTTGGTTGTCCTGATCAAAGCAATGCAGTGGGATACAGAATTCCACCATTGCACAGATCTCCACGAATGGACTGCACCTTCATTAGCCAACAGGCAAACTGAGTTATGGCATCAATAAAGTAGTTTTCCTGCTTCATTCTCTTGTATAGACTGCATCTATCAACAAAAATATAAGAGGCATAATAGCAAGTACAACCGGTGCTCTTGTAGCCACAGCATGTCAGTCCCCTAGTGCTTCCTTTATTCCTTTAAAAAAAACAAAAAAAAAAAAACATTTTGTAAAAGAAAATAAGCCTTTATTCCACTGGAAGAAATGTTTTTTGTGAAGTGACTTTTTTTTGCTAGTGTTCAGATTATGATCTTTATCAATAGCTACTATGGCTGCTCTCAGTTATAAGATAACTGAATTAACTTACACGTGGCTTTGTCTATGATTTAACCATCATGTGATTGCCAACAAAACATAATTCCATGTTTGAATATGCATTTGATCTTTCAGATGAATACATGGAAACAGCTGAGCTTTGGGAAAACCTAATCCTTTCATAAAAGGATGACAGAAAGGTAGATAATTACTTACTAGCCATTAGTTTAGCTATTTGTGGAATATGTCTTAAATACCAGATGTTTTATCTGTTATCCGAAATCCGGAATTCCATCTGTGGCTACTACAGTGTTATAAATTAAAAGGAACAAAAACATGAATATATTCACCATCTGTTTACAATGGGGAAAATACTCATTTCTATCAATTGAGTCAAGTGCTATGGGAAACCTTCTGGCAATCTAAAGAGAATGTCTGCCCAGACACATGAGAGATTGGTAATATGACTATGGGAAGGCATTTTCCAAGCCAATGCCCTCCTTTGGCATCCTTTCTAGCGATGCTGCACTACTGGCCACATCCAAGGACCCAAAGTAGAGTAGGGGGCAGCAAATTTAAATTGCTTCCAAAAAGTATTTAAATAAATTATCCAAACGGGCCTTCAATTTATTAAACTAAACTATGAAGGAAAGCCATAGAACAAAAGAATCCCTGAGAAACCGGCGCACAGTTGCAAAGAAAAAAAACTTGGCTCCCAATGTGCGCCATGCATGCTCTGCACAAAAAGCACAATATGGAGGAAAGGAAAATCACCTAGATGTACAACGGACAGCCGAAAGGAAATTGAAATTTAAGAAAATGAAGGCAAGGGAAATGGTGCCACGCCAAAGTAAAAAATTTAATCAATAGCAAGCAGGAAGAAGAAAAATCTACAAAATAAGACGGGATAATGCACAAAATACCAATATATTATGAACATCTTTTCTGGGAGCAGGAAAGAAAGTTGGAAGATGAGGACCACTATGTGCATTTGCCACAGGCGGACATTGGTGGTCTCAGTTCTAGAATCGCTGCAAAAATTGTTGGAATAAAAGAATGAATAGTTGAACTAATACAGCTATTAAATCATAAGGAAGGCAGCCAAAGAACCCCAGACTATGGCTACCTATATAGGGGAGCAGCGTAAAAGGGTGTGTTGTGAGTAACTATGGTTTACAGCAGTGTGAAATAGTGAATTGTGAAGCACTGCTTGCAAGATTTAGCCATTAAGGGAATTTTCTCCATTGACTCGCTAAAAATCTTAAATTATCTCTGAACTACATTTCCTGAGGGGGGGGCTTCTCAATATTCACACATAAAATGAAGGAGGCACTTTGTATCTTTTTATTAACACAAGGTATCGTGGCATTTTGTATGCTGTAGTAAGGTACCTCTTAGAAGAGTAGCAAGGACAGCAGGAAACCCAATATGTTTCCAGGCTTTTATTGCACCAAATCAACTGAACACAAAAAACCCTACTCCTATTTGGGAGGCTTACTTAACAGTAGTCTTCCCTGACTAACAGAACTGGCCAGCTAAGCTGGTTTCCAGTATAACACAACAGAATATACGCCAAACTGATTCCCAGAAGTCGTCTCTCCTACCAGCCCACTTTGAAGCACACTGGAACTCAGGTACACCTCCTGTTCCAATATGCAGACAAATTTGCAACGGGATGTTCTCACTCAGGGAGGCCGTTTCCTCCACCCTGCATTTATCTCACGGGGCAGATTTATTGTTAATAGGACCACCAGTTAAACCATTAATCACTGGGGAAAAACTGCTCTTTCCAATCTCCTGCTTACATACATCTTTCACCCTGTCGCATTCTGGTTCACCCTAATGTAGAACAAAAGACCTGTCCTTCGCGAGGCTCTCCACCAGCTCATCTACACGGGGCATTGGGTAAGAATGAAATTGATGTTTCGTTTCATAAAGTCCTTGCAGAACCTCAGAGAACCATCTGGTTTGGGCACAAACAATGGGGCTGGACCAAATACTATACGATTCCTCGATAATGTCAAGTTCCAGCATTTTCCTAACTTCTGTTCTGATAGCTTCTCTTTTGGCCTCAGGAATCCTATATGGTTTCAACACCTGTTACCCCAGGCTCCGTTACCATGTTCTGGCTCATGTCACCAGTTCTACCTGGCTTCTCTGAGAAGACACATCTATTCCTCTCTACCACGGTCCTAGCGTCCGTGACCTGTTCAGGAGTTAGTTCAAGACCAGCTTCACCGATTTGTCAGGGTCTAGGGGCTTCTCTGTAAGACAGACCTCCCCATCCTTCCACAGTTTAAGCAGATTTATCTGAAACACCTGTTCTTTTCTACGGTGATCAGGCTGCCTAATCTTGTAGTTTACAATATCCCCCCCCCCCAAAACCTCATAGGGACCTTGCCAACGTGCTAGAAGTGTACTCTCTGCTGTGGGAACCATCACCATTACTCTGTCCTTGTTGAAATTCCCAAAATACTTCTATTACTCTACTCGTTGCTTTGAGACTGTTGGGTTAGCCAAGGGAATCCCACCACGTATGACTCCATGGTGGCACAAGTGGAAAGATACCAGTCCGACAAAGATTTGTCAAAACCCACCCCGGTCCACTCTAAGTTCTCTTCATGGGGTCCTGCAAGTCCCAAAAGAAAGTCTGTTAAACCCCAAAGACCTGGAGCCAGGATGAGTGACCCTGAAGTCAGAAGACCTGGTGCTGTGCTTGATGTTCGTCCAAAGAAGATGGACTATGTAGACCACGCTAATGTGGAAAACTCCGGTATCCTTTTGAGTGTGGGCATGTCTGGGCCCGATGCCCAAACTTGTCAGAACCAATGCAGTGTGGTCTTGGTGAGGACCCTGACTACTTTTGTGGCTTGCTCTGCCTGGCAGGTATGGCGGAACATACCCAGTCCTTCTGTGTGCCAGTTCTATTGAACAAGAAATACTCCATTGCTTTAGTAGACTCTGGTGTCTGCAAATGTAATTGATATGTCTCGGCTAAAGAGAAATCATGTTATAGGAGTGCTGTGTATACATGGGATCACCGTACATTATCCCACTTCTATCACATGAAAATAAAGGAAGGGGGAGTATTGATTTTATGATTACTGACACTCTTTCACTATTTGTTTTCTAATAGATACTGGCACTCTTATCACTCCTATACATGTATTTTTTTCTCCGAGTACCAGTACGTGTTTTTCGGCATCATTTTTATATAAAAAAAAAAAATAGACCAATATGGCTTATGGGATTAACCCCTTCTCAAATTGGAGGGAGGAAAGGGTTAAAGAATTGGATCATTTTCACAAGATTCTATTCATAACGAAACCAACTCAAATTTACACATTTAGAGACACTCATGCAAAAGGAGATAAAAAAAGGTGGTGGTAATTTACATTTATAAAATATATAAAACCAAAAACTATACCTAGAGGATTGAGGATCTATAATACCCCAGCCTTTGGCACAGATGATCCAGCATTTATGCAGGATTGGCATAACAGATGATTGCTCATTTAAGTTACTTAAACTAATAGTTGCACAACAAAAGGATCAATTAAGAAATATAAATAAAGAAATACAGGATATAGAGGATAAGATACAATTAACACTACGGCCACAACCACAAGGAAAAAGAATAGAGGGGAAATTAGAAAAATGGAGGAAGAAATCATTGGAAAAAAAAATTCTTTAGGAGATAACAGGAATACAGAGGGGAATACATCAAGTAAAAGCAACATAGATAAGACAATTACACGTAGGAATCTTTTGGATAGACCCAAACAAACAACCACCCATGAATTTTAGATCTAAGTATTGGAGGAGGACCTTTGCTAAATATCAGAACGATTATTCCCCACAGAGACGTCTCCCTTCATCTAGAAGTAAAGAAGGTGCAGTAGCCAACAAGGATCAGGAAAAGGAGGGGGTTTTTTTGACAGGGAGCCATCCCTAAAGGGTGGTACGAAAAGGACCCCCCCCCCCACACGCAGGGCAATTATGGAATTGAGAAACAGATTTATCCCAATAGACCAAAGCTCGTGGAAAAAAGATCCCAAAGGGAACAAGGGGACAAAAAGGCAAGAAGGTAGGAAACTGTGTATAACTGATACCAGAAGATCATAAAATGTTATCCTTTAAATGAGAAAAGTGACAATATAGGAGGTTTTCACTGGAAAAATTAGAACTGAGAAACATTTTAATTTGAGTACGCAGAAACCGAGGTCATTAGGCAAAACAAATTTTTCCTATGTGCCATTTTGGTTTTGTCACCTGTTTCTGTATGTCATCTAATGTCCCATCTACCCTGCGGATGGGGCCATTTAAAATAATCCGATCTTGGAAAGGAGGTCCAGAAATTGGGCAGCAAGAAAAAGGTCTACCTCTTCAAATTTTATTAGGTTCGCTGTACCATTTTCGGTTTCTCACCGTTGTTTGGTTCATATAATTTATTTTTAAATAGCTTTTTTTTTTAGGTGAAATCTGGCCGTCCTAAATCATTTGGGCAATGAACCAAATTGAGACTATATATTTAAATTAGGATCACTGTTCATGGTTATATTTCAGGTTTTTCTCTGCATTCCAATTCACGATTGGCATCTTTTCCACCTTCTTAGAACGAGCAATCCATATTTTTGGCAAACAATTGCATGTCACCAGTGTGCAACCAGCAATTTTGTCAAACTCCCAGCAGTATTTCCTTGTTCATTTTCTTCCTGTTAGTCTATTTAGCGGATTCTTCAACCATCAAATTTCATAGATTGAAATCTTATCACGGTCAGTAAACTAAATCATCCATGTGCTTCAAAATATATCAGATTGAAAAGTAACAATTCCTTTGTATGTTTTCAATCCAAAATCGCAGCCGTAAATAAATATATATATATATGCTCCATTCTAAGGTTTCAGTTCAGTTGTAAAATGGCTTTGTACACAGTTAAAAACTAAACTCCAGAAACAAAAGCACATTTCCAGTTTCCTACATATTAACCATTTACATTGTGTGTGTGCTCCTGTTGATCCAATACTGCCCCATAATAGGTTAAAGATCCTTCCACTACCAAGTACCCATGAGTCCTCTGTCAGTCTGCGCAGGCACATGCTTACGTCAACCAATTGCTGTCAAATTGATTAAGACCAAAGTATAATCTAGCTTGCGGAGCCCAACGTCCGTCCGAGGACTGCAATCTACCCACTCTTTTGGGATATTCCAAATTCATGAAGCTAGTTTTTGAGCAAGGGACAGACTTCCTGGCCTGATGTGGGTAATATCCAAGAATTCTTGTGGTTCTCACATTAGAAGTTTAAGAAAATGCTAGTTCTGATGAACAGTCCCTTCTAAGAATGCAGGCTGGTTTCAACTGCCTACTTGACAATTGGATCCAGCTCAACTTTCAAAGCATCATGGGCAGTATGGGAATTTTGGGGCTGATACTTTCAGAGCTCAAATAACTTAAAAACAAGGAATATAACAAAATGTAAACAGAAGTGATGGGTTTTCAATGTTGGGTTCAATTATTTCTCAGAAGAGAATGTATCTTCCAGTGCTACATTTTCATGATATTATTGACTGGGCAGCTCGGTAAGAAGCCTACACCATACAGATGTTAGGCTAAAAGCCTCAGTGCGATGTCAGCTGTCAGGGTATGATAAGAAATCATTCTCACCGAATGGCACGGTGATCTTAAGATGTACACAGACCAATCAAATGTCAAGTGGCAGAGTGAAGATAGTATATTGTCAGGGCAGCTCAACCAACGTTCAATTTAAAAAGCATACTGCTTTTACAGTCTAAAGTAATACTTTATTTTTCCCATTGGTGTCTGTTACCTTAAACACAGTGAGATCAATGGGCATGCTCAAGCATTTTGATTTTTTTCTTGATTCTACATTTTGTAGTTTCTATTTTGCTAAACATATAATATATATATATTAAATATGACCTCCCATTTACCCCTCATTTGGACCCAAATACCTGTGTGCCCCTTTCCTTCCCTGATGCCCTTCTTGTCTAAGAGCTAAGAATGTTTGCTGGATATGAGGGTATCACAGGGTTCAGTGTATAAAATCACAATATCAGTGGGATGTGCAGTAATGGTCTTTATGCAAGGGGGGGACACGACGACTGTACTTTTGGCTAGAAAAGGTTATCTGAAAGGCAGAAGAAGCCTGTAAGTATAAGAAAACCTTAAATGCAAGACCTCTCATCTACACACGTTTTAGTATTCTTTAAATTGACATCTGTGCACTCCATATTTGGGAAATTGATATAGAATTAAAATATTCCCTCCAGTCTCCAGATGGAGATTATATGAAAAGGGACCAAGCACAGAATACAGGAAGGTTTTCTTTTCCAACGTTATACATCACCCTGAATTCCAGAGTGGAAAGTTTGCTATCTTTTATACATTATATCCAAATTGTGTACTTCAGCACTGCGCACTTCTACGGATGCACTTCTCTGCAAGCTTATAACGCATAACACCAGAACAGGACGTCAGGCATCTTAAGAGCACGCACAGACATAATGTGTAATACACGTGTATGCCATGTGTCCCAATAAAAAGGAAACAATACCTACTTATCGCACTAAAAACAGATTTTACAGTAATATCAGCAACCCTAGCGCCCAGACCATCATTACTTTGACTAAGTGACTAAATACAGGCATAAAATGTTATTAAACAGCGAGATGATAACTTAAAGGTTAGGCTTGTTGGGGGAATTTACCAGGTAAAAAGGAAACTAATCGTAGAATGTCGAGCCTAAAGACGTCGCAAAACATGTCAAGCTTCTTTGCATCTACAAATGGCAGTCAAAGCCTTGATATAGTTTGATGGCATTCAGTAACCACCCTGATCATCTTCCTTGGACCAGCATTACTACATGATGATGCCGCCAACAAAAACCATTTGTTTTTTTTTTGTTTTTATACATAAACTGCTGGACAATGTGCCTTCGGAGTATTTTTCCTAAGAATTTGAGCAAGGATGCCGTGTGGTGTGGGTCAGCATTTGAAATCAGTTTATATTCCTGTCCAAGGGACAGTAAGGCTTCATACAAATGTTTATATTAAAATCTGTTATGATACAAAAATCCACTAACCCACAACCTTAAAAAAATGAAAGTATGAAAAAAGTGCATACTTTTTATTTTAAATTTAACTCAAATATTCTGGAGCTGCAACGATTTCCACCAAATTGGTCAATATGGGGTAAAATAAGGAAAAGATACGTTTGAATGTTTATTCACTTGTGATACTGTACTGTGTATATATCCTTTGTGAAGTAACTGATTAAAGAATCTGATCTACATATAATTACGGTCTGATTGCGACTACACTTGTAAAACAAAAATGGGCTACTTATCAGTCTGTTTAGCAACACCGTGTTCTGTCATTTAATTTCAATAATTGCATGTTATTTACGATAGTGCAGACTTTCTGATCTTATGCGTCCAAACAATTATTCGTCAAAATTCTATTATGCGATGTTTGCATTTTGATGCGATCCTTAGTTTTTCTAAATTGGATTAGATTTGTTAACGATTGCCCACTTTTAATGGCTCATTACTTGCTTTGTTACAGTTTAGAGAT
Source organism: Spea hammondii (assembly GCA_029215755.1). Taxonomy (NCBI): domain Eukaryota; kingdom Metazoa; phylum Chordata; class Amphibia; order Anura; family Pelobatidae; genus Spea; species Spea hammondii. The sequence continues at coordinate 115,121,624 of JARDYJ010000005.1, forward strand.
TTAGTTAAATATCCTGAAATTAAAATAATTTTCCTATGTCTGTCAAGGGAGCAGCAACCTTAATCTGGACGATTACCCTAAGCCATTCTGTTCATACGGAACCAACAATTCCAGCAGTCCATACATTCAAAGGGTCCGACAAAACTAGAATCGACAGAAGACAAGCCCATACATTAGGTAAAGAGGGTCCTGCTTGCCAGTGGCGACTCTAGGAACAATATATTGGGGGGCCCACAAGATACCACTAGATCATATCACTGAAAATATATATATATGCCAAGATGCCAAAGTATTGCAGTATGCAATGATGTTAAACCAATAAAAAAAGGTAATACGTAAGACAAGCTTTCAAAAGCTGGCAGCTATGTGATTCACCGCTGGCCCCCCGCATGCCCATGCATTTAGATAGCACTATGCCATTTGGTCCTGCAGCTTGGGGGTTCTAAATTCAGTGGGGGGGCAAGGAATAATCTAGGAGGGCAGTAGCCCTCCCTGTGACGCCTTTGCTGCTCACGAGCTTACAATTTGTATGTTGTGAATCAACGTTCAGCTTTTGTAAGGGTAGAGAAAGAAGGAAGAGAACTTCAGGACATGAAATCAACACAAACCTCACGCAAGCTAAATATTAATAAATTAAGTTAATTATGGTAAGCATGACCAAGAAATGTCTTCTAATTCCTGAGGGTTTCCGTCTTGTACTGGGTTCGCCCTTTGAGAAGGGCTCAAGCTGGCACTTTTACTGTACTAAACAATGCCAAAATATATATTACATACTTTATAAAAAAAACTTAGTGCATTGCATAAATCAGCAATGTAACATTAATTACAAAAAATAAGTGTACTGTAACATTGCTTCTGTAATGAGGAAATCCATGAGCTCCCTGTAGATTCTACAAGATACATAAAATGGAATGGCATCGAAACATCTCATTGTGACACTGAATTAACGCTGGACTGCCGATGGTAAAGGGGACCCAAGTCCCGGTCCTGTCAATCTGCAAGAGCAATAAGCTACCTCTTCGAAATTTAGGAAGAAAGAATATTGGAGACTTATTTCCAGAGTTTATTGGCATAATACTGTTTTACATCTAAATTATCTATTCGTGGGAACCGAACTTGCCCTGCGCTCAGGGTTTTCATCTAAAATTTTAGTAAGTGGTCATATTTTCCAGTTAAGAGTCTGGAGCTTACTACTTTATCCTGTAATATGGATATGCCAATTATTGCTATTCTCACTGCTATATCACAGCTGAAACACCTGCTTGAATAAAGGTAACTGTACAATTAGAGCTCTTTTGTTACCCCCAAAACAATCTAATGCTTAGAGTCGCAGAATTTCCATGAGAAAGGTGGGAACTTATTAAACTGAGTGTAGAATACGTTTTTTCCCCCCTAAGACTCCTCTCTGCATTTTGAGGGATGAATCTAAATACTCAACTAAAGCTGTTTAGTGAATAAACCCCAAATGTTATTAAAAATATTAATCCAGCTCAAGATATCACTACTTGTTTTATATAGCTCCATCATATTCCACAGCGCTGTGCAACAGGTAAACAGGACATAACTAGTACATAACAGTTCGACACAAACAAGGGGTAAGGAGGGCTCAAACAAGCTTACAATCTAGAGGAATCTAGAGTAAATAAAGACCATTCTTTATTAAATTCACTGCAAATCTCTTCCAAACAGTCATCCTTGGGCATTTCAGCGAATAGCATTCAGACATAAATCTTATCAGTAAATCTATTATATCCAGCAAAATAAAGCTTGTAGTCTGAGGCAGACAGAACAGAAAATTGCAGATCTCCCTTGAAACTGCATTACTCCATTTCGAATCGTGTCAGGCCTGTGCTGTGACTTAATCTAATGTCTTCCTTGGAGATGGCATTTGCTATCAAGGAAGTCATCTGTGGTCTAAGAGGACATAACGGTGACTTGGCCTTAGAAAAAGATACCAGCAAAGGCCAAGTTTCCTCTAACTTGGTGCGTTGAAAATTCTGGGTAGAGGAGGACTTTAATTACTTTCGATTAAACATTCTAACTACTGGTTTAAACAATATTGTTGGGACAATCTAGCCTGACAATAGATATATTTTTTTTTTCTCTTGGTTGGAAAAGACTATTTCCTAAATCGCTTGGTTGCCTACACTGTCCCAGTGAAGGTTAGGAGTTTCTACCATAGGTTGTCCCTGTTTTGATCCTTCTATGATAAAAAGGCATGGGTCCTACTGGTAAATCTTTGCCAATTTTGTTATTTTCTAAGACATAACTTACTTGGTATTACAAATATCACACCATGAGTCAAAAAAACAAAAAAAAAAAAAACTGCTTCAAAATAACTCCTTTAGGCCAATTCCCCCCCCAAAGGGTAAAAATCCCAGTTTAGCAATTTATTGATATTGTGCTTTCTTTATATATACTGAATCATGTGCAGCAGTTAGGCTTCAAAAACTAACCACTCCAACTAAAATCTGCAAGCATAGAAAGGGCAGAATTCTGAATAACGATAATCTGACAAAAAAAAGTGTCATTGGTAAATATATCGGAAGTTTTATATATTGAATGTGAAATTGTGAAAGATGCTTGCTTTGTTGTTTTATCTAAATTGAAATTGACTTTGTTTAAATAAATGGAGACTTGAAAGTCCATCTCTAGCAGCAGCTGTATTTCCATCTGTCAATGTATTAAAGATTACATTTTTTTTGTCTATGTGGAGCCATCAAGCCACAGTATGAAAGTTAATACTATGCATCGTGTACATTAATCTCCATCCCTTCCCAGGAATTTTGACAGTTTTGTAAACTATGGAGACATCTATACAATATGTGTAGCTTATTCAATGGATTTTGAAATCAGATAGTTCCTGAGAGATGGATGATTAAACAAAATAGACTGTTTTGTGGCATTTTTTCATATTGTTGGCATATTACTCACAAATGTCATCTTGTTCCCATTAGACAAGTGATTTCTATTTTTTTGTGAAAGCAGAACAATCTAAGTATTTACAGTACATCTCAATGTCTGCTGCTTTCAAAATGAAAAATTGACAAATAGAAATTTGGCTTAATACCAAACCTCCTAAAGAGTAAGTCCCATTCAGAGAAAAATATTGAGCATGACCCCCAGCACGGTTAACACTAACCGCCCCCCCCCCAGCACTTTATACAACATTGACTAAAACTTGGTTCTCTTTTCTCCAACTCCCTTTATCTACAGACTTGGAGGAGCCATTGCCATCAGTCATGTGATATTTTGGGTGACTTTCCCAGCTCAAACACCACACTGAGCTGATGCTTTATGGCAATGCTAATGAAGTCTGTTACATCATAGTTTCATTGGTCTCGCTGGGTAAACAAGACTCAGTTATTCGAATCAAGTGAAAACATACAAATGGCCAATATGCAGCTCCCTCAAATCATTATGGGGCAACTGGTTTAAAATAATTTTTCTACATTTTTTTAAATCCAATATCAAGTTAAAACCAGGCACGATTATCCTTTTAATCTAGCCATTTGTTATAAAGTATAAATAAGATCTAAAAAATTGCTTAAACAAAATCAGTAGCGCTAAAAGTATAATCACTTAGAATGCATGACATTTCTCAGGGGTAGACTAGACCGGCCAAATGATTATAAAATTTTATGTTGGTCTGAAAAAAAAGGGAATATGCTTTCCATGAAATTGAATGAAGATCCTGGGGATTTTTCAATTGCAATTAGCAGGATCCCGCTGCAGATTAGTCATTGATAACTTCAGGGTTAAAGTACATTTTTGCTACTACCAATTTCTAAATGATTAACATGGTAGTGGGTTGTGATGCACACAAAAAAAATCCCTTGTTTGTGACTGTGGGGATTGTCCTGGGAAACTTGGTAACTATGAAAAACCACTGTTCTAAAGTTTGGGGTCACAAAAATTTAGTGTAAAAGAAAATTGTGTCCATTAAAACACTAAATGGACCACAAAAACTGCAGTAATTAATGTTGTAAGTTACTATTGTAGTGGGAAACTGCGTACATAGGCCCTTTATCACTCCTGTGTCCCAACAGCCCTTTATCACTCCCATCACTCCTGTGTTCCAACAGCCCTTTATCACTCCCATCACTCCTGTGTCCCAACAGCCCTTTATCACTCCTATGTCCCAACGGCCCTTTATCACTCCCATCACTCCTGTGTCCCAATGGCATGTTGTATTCGCTGATCCAAGTTTAAAAGGCTGATGGTTAGAAACCCTTTTGCAATTATGTTAGAGATGTCCTTGTTTTCCATGAAAGCAGCTGAGTGAGCCTTCTGAATACTGTACCAGAAACTTATCTACAACGCAACTAGATTTATAACTGGCAAGAGCATTTTGAATCGGGTATTTATGAGAAGCAGACGTACTGAAGGCACGCGTCATAAAAGGGAAGTTTTTATTATATCCCACTTAAACTGTACTCAGGCCGTCTCTGCCAAACCCATTATCTGCTTCCACAGGGTTACCTTTTAAACCAATTATTTCTGAAACAATTACACCGCTAGGCTTTAACTAATGCATTTAGTTAACCCGAACGCTAAGCTGGCAAGTCTCCCTTTGATTCTAATAGGGCCTGTGTAAAGATCCGATGGCCCCGTTAATAGCTGTGCATTTTGCAATACATGCACATACGATCACATATAGGGCATGTGTATACAGGGCCTCCTGAACACACACAATGGCTTCCAAAAATCACTAAGCTTCCAGCAGCTCCAGCCACTTCAGTTCATGTATATTTTAGTAACCTGCAGTAATAGGGTGGTGTTCAGTGGTGCAGATGCGTGGTTTTAATGCTTTACATAAGTATTAGAGCTGGAGGGGCATTTAGGAATGCTACCCCTTTTATACACACATGCCCAAAGCAGACACGGATCCTGGAATAATTAGGGTATCAGCAACTAGCAGATCCCCGTGCTGAGGTATTAATAGGATTCCCTACAAAGGCTGACTTAACGCCACACAACACCCCACTGTTCCACCCCCCCCCCCCGATTCCTGCTTATTCACGCGGTATATTGCCCTCCCTCATCTGCGGCAAACAATTTAACACACAGCCATCCTATTAAACACAGCCCGCCAAAACAGCACACAAGATATAGTTAAGGAACACACCATTAGAGGCAGGGGTAGGTGTAGTCTATCCTCAGGATTATGGAGCAGACCATTTTAGGCAGGGGTAGGTGGAATCTATCCTCAGCATTGTGGAACAAACCATGCGAGACAGGGAGAGGTGCAATCAATCCTCATCATTATGGAACAAACCACTTGATGCAGGGGGAGGTAGAAACACTTCTCCAAGTTTTAGCCACTGTCTGTTCCCTGCCGCTTTTCCACCTCCTTTTATACTCTGACACACAAAGGGTTAACCAGGGCATAGAAAGACCGTGAGTGGTAAAAGGGGCAGCTGTAAGTAAGCCCCATGAGACAGTTGGGGCCCCCCGGCCATTCCACTTTTGCCCTGTGGCAAAAGCAGCTGAATGACAGCTCTGCTGTTTGTCAGATCACTTCTTAAGGACTTTTCACGTTGGGACTTATTGGCAGGTATTGGAGTGAAGAAAAAAAGTAAACTGTGCCCAGTAGGTGCAACCCCCAAATCTTCACCTTTTGGGCCAAAATGGAAACCCTTTCTTTGCGGCTTGGCCAAAAGGCCCAGGGGACTACAGAAGTCTTCAAAGAGAGTCAGGAGACCAAAAGGGCAACCCGCTTAACCTCCCAAAATCCTAGCCACTGCTGGATCCGGCTGCACTGTGACCATTTTCAGTGTTCCATGTAAAAAAAAAATTGTGTTGAATAACTCTAGATCTGTTAAAAAAAACCAAAAACATTTCCTGCAGTTTCTATACACATTATCGAGGCTTTTATGGCTGTAGAAATCTGTGATACCCTCATACCCAGCAAACACTCTGGCCTCTTAGAAAAGAGGGGCATCCGGGGAGGAAAAAGGGGCATCAGGGATTTGTTGCCCAAAAAGGGACTATATTGTTGTATGTACGTATGTGTGTGTATGTATATATATATATAAATATGTGTGTGTGTATAAATGGGTATTATTTGGTGTTTAAGAATGTTTAATTGCACGTAATAAAAATGGCACCGACTGCATTTAATATTCCAGCTGATGTGTTAGAAGTGTGATTTCTGACAATTACTAACAGACAAAAAGCTCAGATGGCGTGAAAATTTTTATAAATGGGAAAAAAAAGGGTTTTCATTTTTTTTTCCAGTCTGTATACCCGCCGGTTTACTTAAAATGTTAATAATATTAAAAATATTAAATCACCCCATGCCTAAATTGGTTGCGAGAACACAAATATTTCTTAACTTTGATCAATCTGTTATAAATCTACAACTCCCATCATCCTCATCATCAGTCGTATTATAGCAGATACATTTTGGGATTTATAGGGTTAAGACAGAACGGCTGCGAACAAACGGCTTCTTGGGTTTTTTTTTTTTTTCCTTTTCTGTCCATTCATTAAAATTAGATTAAATACCCAGGAACACTGAATTGTGCTCTTTTTTAACTAAATTTTATTTGGGGTTATTTGCCTTTATTTTAAACCCAATTTATGAAAAAGTCAACACCCAAAAATCCACCTTAAATATGTTTATTGCCAACCTGATACATCAGATCCTTGCTGCCAATGTTTGCCCCTGATTTTTTTTTTATGAGGATATCCTACCAACCTTTCTTAATTACTAGTACCAGATTTAAAATATATTTTCCTAAATATGGGCCTCTTTTCTTAAGAAGTTTAGTTTTTTCTCCGTAATATATAATTTTCAGGCAGCTGCATATTAACCATTTCAGTTCTCATTCTGTTATCTGAGCCTTAATCTACTAGAAAAACAGCAACTCCTTATCATACTGCCTATGGGAAACAATAGAATGGCTCAGTGTTAATCACCCAGCTGGACACTGACTAATGAAAGTGTGGTGTTTGAGCTGGGAAAGTCATCCAAAATATCACATGACTGACAATATTACTGTATACAGCGCTGGGGGTTATTACTGTATACAGCGATGGGGTTTTTTATTGTATACAGCGCTGGGGGGGTTATATTACTGTATACAGCACTGGGGGGGGTTATATTACTGTATACAGCGCTGGGGGTTATTACTGTATACAGCGATGGGGTTTTTTATTGTATACAGCGCTGGGGGGGTTATATTACTGTATACAGCGCTGGGTGTTATTACTGTGTACAGCGTTGGAGGTTTTTATTGTATACAGCGCTGGGGGTTATATTACTGTATACAGTGCTGGGGGTTATATTACTGTATACAGCGCTGGAGGTTTTTATTGTATACAGCGCTGGGGGTTATATTACTGTATACAGTGCTGGGGGATTATTACTGTATACAGTGCTGGGGGATTATTACCGTATACAGCGCTGGGGGGTTATATTACTGTATACAGTGCTGGGAGGTTATATTATTGTATACAGTGCTGGGGGTTATATTACTGTATATAGCATTGGAGGTTATTACTGCATACAGCGCTGGGGGTTATTGTATACACTGCTGGGGGTTATATTACTGTATACAGCGCTGGGGGTTATATTACTGTATATAGTGTTGGGGATATTACTGTATTCAGCGCTGGGGGTTATATTACTGGATACAGCACTGGGGGGGTTATTACTGGATACAGCACTGGGGAGGTATTACTGTATTCAGCGCTGGGGGTTATTACTGTGTGGAGTGCTGTTAAATTAGAGCTAAAATCCCTGCTTGCATACAGAAGAATGTATATTTCATAAAGGGTTAATATTAGTTGAGTCTCATTGTCAGCTCATTTAGAAAGCTTCCTGGTATAGTTATGGTAGGAATGGGAACTCTTGTCTCACATAAAATGAACGCAGAATTTGGCATCTGTCAGCCCACAGCCATCCATCAGGTTAATGCTCCTGAACGTTGAACTCCAGATACTAACCCTCAGGAGTTTTGTGGAATGAAGTAAGAATTAAGGAATTTCAAATAAAACATGTTAATTCATTATGTCATAGGAAAGGAAGAGTATGTTCTTTATTAGCTGAGAACATGCATTTTAGGTTTAGAATGGAAACATTTATATACAATATTTGAGAATCCTCATTCGTCTATGCATTTCTCTACATTTATAAGTAACTTTGAATTTGGGCACTAGATGCAGACGTCACTGCAACTTTATTAACCACTTAACGACCCCAGGACTTATTTTTACGTCTTTATGTGTAATAGGTGACCATTGGGACATAATGACCATGTTATATCCCCTTCCTCTTCTGTTTCTTTGTTTCCTAAAATGTCTAACAAACATATAATCCTTAATAAAAACAGGAATACAAAGACAAGGTGCCATGAATTCATACCTTGTAAAATTTCCAACTTTTGAATCAGTCCAATAACTACTACATGGGTTACGCATGTAACTGTCCCGAAAAATACTGACATGTGAAATGAGGATTAGATAAAAAAAATGGATGTTTGCTGCTGTCAAAACCTACTTCTCTGTTTCTTTGTAGCTTATTTGGTAAAAACTATGAACTTGGTGACCTCCCTATTTTTACAGGACAAAGAAATACACCGTGTTCTTGTGCTGTAATTTCGAAGTGCCCGGTCAAAGTAGTGCTTATCAGTAGTATACAATGTTTCACGAAGCGTACTGAAGGACCTCGGTGTCACTGAGTTACAGATTAAAGGGGAACTGTTACAGTTCTGTAAAATAAAACTGTAATTGGAAGTGTGGGGGGGGGGGGGAAACATCCACGCATTGTTATTTTATGTTCATCTTTAAAGTTATTTGTACATTTTAGTTTTTCAGCTCTGGTATTCACTAAAGACATTGCCAGGCAGTGGCGACTCTAGAAACAATATATAGGGGGGCACACAAGATACCACAGTCAAACTGGGGGGGCATTCATAATTTCCACCATTAAATCATACCACTGAGAAAATATACATGTATATTGCCAAAAGTAATATGCTATGGAATGATACTTTTGTTATTGGACTAACATAATACTCGGTCATTCAACATGGGAAGCCTGAAGCCACAATTTAGTACGACTAATCCTTGAAATAAATATTATAGCATAAATAACACAATACCTTAACTTTTCCACTAAATTATTTCAGGGCCTTGAATGTTTTGTCCCCTGAAGTCACTACAACTTCAGGAGGGCATTTTATCTCTGGATAAGTATAAATTAAATAATTCCAACTGCCAGGAAACAGATAACCAAACACACACCAGGACAGGCTCTGCCACACCAACACCCAAACACACACACCAGGACACGCTGTGCCGCACCTATACGCACACACACCCCAGGACAGGCTCTGGCACACAAACAGCAGGACACAATCTACGTCACTGACATCTACATCAGGATGGATTTTTCACACTGCATTGTTGTTTATACCCCCTTAGTGTTTTTGACCCTTGTGTATTGATGCCCCAGCCAGCACCCTTTTAGTATAGATTAATGTGGTGCCCCCACACCCTTGTATAATCGCCTCCACTATTTGTATTAATGCCCCCAGCAAGCCCCTCCATTTATTATTGATTTATGTGATGGCCCGTCACATATACGCATTAGACATGCATTTTTATCTACATAATTAGTACTTATCTCTTTGAAGTAAAGACTATGATTGAAACATGATTTCAAAATTACAGCTGAACTGGCAGTTTCGTTAATATTAGTTCCTGCTGCCGATATATATATATATATATATATATATATATATATACCGTATTTGCTCGATTGTAAGACGATGTTTTTTTCAGACCAAATGCCCTGAAAAATACCCCTCGTCTTCTAATCGGAGTCGTCTTATAATCAGACCTCAAATAGAGGTCTGACTATGAGACTAAGATACAGATCCCCCGCACCGCTGTAGGGGACCTGGATCCTTCTGTCCCCCCCCATTTAACACTCCCCCCCCACCCCACACACACTTACCGGTGCTTCCAATTTCCTGCTGTATACCGGGGCAGCGGGTTGACGTCCACGCGATCCGCTGTCGGTGCGGGGAACTCTGATCTCTGACAGCCGGGGAAGGTCTGCGCGATGGACGCAGACAACTCCCGCTTCTAGCCACACCTCCATCCGGCTGCAGCGGAAGGAAGACTGCTGCCCCGGTATACAGCAGCGGTAATTGTGTGCGGTAATTGGAAGCACCGGTAAGTGTGTGTGTGGGGGGGGAGTGTTAAACGGGGGCATAGGGCATTTCCGGAGGCAGAGTTCTTTATGAAATGCCTTTTAACCCCCTGAACACCACTCTGCCTCCTGAAATGCCTTATACCTCCCTATATGCCACTCTGCCCCATAATATGCCTTTTAACCCCCTAAATGCCAGAGTGGCATATAGGGGTATAAGGCATTTCTGGAGGCAGAGTGGCACATAGGGGGTCAAAAGGCATATCATGGGGCACAGTGGCATTTAGAGGGTTAAAAGGCATATCATGGGGCACAGTGGCATATAGAGGGTTAAAAGGCATATCATGGGCCACAGTGCCATATTGGAGTGGCAAGCCTGGGGGCAGATGTGCGTAACTGGGGGGCAGGTTGGAAAATACAAGGAAATAAAAACAAAAAAATATTTTTCTCAATCATAGCTTTTATTAAAAAATGTAATAGTTTACATGAATTAACATTTACTGGTAAAACTTTTTTCCTATAGGGTCGTCTTATATTCAGGCTTTTTCTTTTTTTCCTAAATTAATATTCAGATTTTGGGGGGTCGTCTTATAATCAGGGTCGTCTTATAATCGAGCAAATACGGTATATATATATATATATATATATATATATATATATATATATATATATGACCCTGCTGCCGATAGCAGGTATAGATCAACACATTAACACTCAAACCCAGCTTTGCATGCATAGATCAATTGAAATTCACCAGAATCAGACATACAAATCCTGTATTTACAATAACAATATATAAAATGTAGCATTGCAGGTATAGATCAAATAAATACATGGAAACAGCATTGCAGGTATTACCGTATTTGCTCCATTATAAGACAACCCTGATTATAAGACGACCCCCCAAAATCTGAATATTAATTTAGGAAAAAAAGAAAAAGCCTGAATATTTTTTTTATTCTGCTGTTTGTTTTTAACATCCAGTTATTTAAAATAAATGAAAACATTTATTTTTTCATCCGATTAATCAAAAAATAATCGGCCAACTAATTGATTATGAAAATAATCGTTAGCTGCAGCCCTAATAATAATACTAATTCTCATTGTATCTTTCACCAAAATAGCTAAAGCAATCTGTGAAGCGAGCCCAGGAGTCAATGATCTTCAAAATAAATGGTAGTCCCTTTAAATTGTTTAAACATAGTACGTGTTATTTTTCACCTTTTAAACTGGGTCAGTAATCTAAATACCGTATTTGCTCGATTATAAGACGACCCCCCAAATCTGAATATTAATTTAGGAAAAAAAGAAAAAGCCTGAATATAAGACGACCCTATAGGAAAAAAGTTTCCTATAGTAAATGTTAATTCATGTAAACTAATTGTTTTAATAAAAGCTATGATTGAGAAAAATATTTTGTTTTTAATTCCTTTTATTTTCCAACCTGCCCCCAGTTATGCACATCTGCCCCCAGGCTTGTCACTCTGCCCCATAAATGCCTTAAACCCCTATATGCCACTGGGCCCCATGATATGCCTTTTAACCCTCTAAATGCCACTGGGCGCCATGATATGCCTTTTAACCCTCTAAATGCCACTGGGCCCCATGATATGCCTTTTAACCCTCTATATGCCACTGTGCCCCATTATATGCCTTTTGACCCCCTATGTGCCACTCTGCCTCCAGACATGCCTTATACCCCTATATGCCACTCTGGCATTTAGGGGGTTAAAAGGCATATTATGGGGCAGAGTGGCATATAGGGAGGTATTAGGCATTTCAGGAGGCAGAGTGGCATATAGAGGGTTAAAAGGCATATCATGGGGCCCAGTGGCATTTAGAGGGTTAAAAGGCATTTCATAGAGCACTCTGCCTACAGAAATGACTTATGCCCCCCATTTAACACCCCCCCCAAAAAAACGGTGCTTCTGACTTACAGTGTGTTGTCCGGGCAGCGTGTAGACTTCCGCTGCAGCCGGAAGGAGGCGTGGCTAGCAGCGGGGGTTGTCTGCGTCCATCGCGCAGACCTTCCCCGGCTGTCAGAGAGAATTCCCCGGTGAGTGCCATCTTTGCCCTTCCACAATTACACATCTATGATACACACATACTCATTAACTCATGCTCTCCCTCATTCAGACTATTCATCCACATATTAACTCATGCTCTCCCTCATTCAGACAATTCATTCACATATTAACTCATGCTCTCCCTAATTCAGACAATTCATCCACACATTAATGCACACTCTCACGCATTCACACAATGCATCCACACATTAATTCATACTCACTCATTAACATGTACCCCCTCTCCCTCCCTTATCACTTTCTACCCCTTCTGCCTCCCTTATCACATTCTACCCCTTCTGCCTCCCTTATCACATTCTACCCCTTCTGCCTCCCTTATCACATTCTACCCCTTCTGCTTTCCTTATCACATTCTACCCCTTCTCCCTCCCTTATCACTTTCTAACCCCTCTCCCTCCTCTTTCCCTACTCACCCCCTTTGTATTTCACTCACCTTTAAAGTCCTGCGGCGGGAGAACGAGGCTTCTGTCTTCACTCCTGAGCGCCGGATATGATGTCATATACCGGCGCTCAGTATGAAACGCCGGCACTGCGGCGGAGGTAGAGTGAGGGGGGGCCGAGCGGTTGCCAGGGGCCCCTCTCTCTCCTCCGCGTCCAAAGTGTTTCAGGCTGCCCAGGACTTAAGTCCCATTGCGGGACTGTCCTAGGCAATCCGCTGGATGGTTCCAAATTTGGCGGGGGGGCAACAGGGGGGGCAAGGAATAACCTAGGGGGGGCAATTGCCTCTCTGTAGCGACGCCACTGTTGCCAGGGCATTTCATACATAAATTCCTTCAATTTCCAGTATCCCTCATTGAAGATTCTATTACAGTCGCCCTATTGCCAGCTCCTTCCAGCAACTCCCATGGGGCTTTCACAACATTTTGCAGTTCGCTTTTTTTGATCCAATGCCAAGAAATTGTGGTTGAAGGGAAAATGTCAACTCCAGAAAGCTTTCCGTGTTCAGGAGTTGGCGCATGTAACCAGCAGCTTAGTGTAGGTTCTGTTGTCCATAGTAAAATATAGTATATGTATATATGTGTATGTGACAGTAATAGCATCATATACATGGGGCTTCTTTCTCCCTCTTTCCACTAGTCCAATCCAGGCCCTTAGCTTCTGGGAACATGATATCTCCTAAAACCCTTGATAACAGGTGTGAGACTCTTTTACTTAACACTTGGGAAGAGGAAACACATTGTATCCTTATATTCTGTATCTGTCTTTTGTATTTTTTTTGTATTTTAGGAAAGACACCATAGACCTTTTCCCTTTAAGGTTTTATTATACTTAAGCTATATTCAAGATTGTCTATTGATTTTCAGATCTTGGAGATAGCACTCGGAATGTTTTCTTCTATAAAACTCTGCCTGCTTTTTTTTTTTTATCTGGCCGATTTGATTTGGTGGGCTTTTCAAATGGTAATGCCCCTTATCGAAAGATGTTTCATATGAGTGTCTGCACTTTAAAAGCCGGGTGTTGGAGCGGGACTTTCTGAATTAGATCAAAGAAGAGGAGAAAATAGATACAGAGTGAGAATTGCTTTTACCCGTTTGTGTTGCGTTACAAAGTAGCTACTCCAAGCCTTTCTAAATTTTTTGTTAAGCTGCGATAGCCTCTCCAATAAATACAGAAATGTTTTGCAGTGCTTTTGGGACGTTTTTTTGCAGATGTCATGGCAAAGAAGGTTTACTGCAACTGTGAAAGTAACGCAAATTCTTATAGGTTCCAGGCACATGTTATTTACATAATTACATAATTACATATCTCTTAAGATATGGGTACAGGGCACATGTAGAAATTCCACCAGGGCCCCAGCGCTGTAAGGAGCCCATATCTCTCAGTACTTACAGGATGTAGTAAGACTAGAGCTCCTTCACTGACCCCGTGCGTGGGGAAGTAACATCATTTCCAAGCACCACAGCTACAGACCGTATCCTGTACATTCCTCGCTGGAATTGCTCCAGGGCTACTTTATATATATATATATATTATTATTACACTTCTGCTCCCACCCATCCCATTGAACAGAGGTGGCAAGTTGAGAGAGGGCATAGGTAGGCTGTATGCTCTCCAAAGGGTACATTACCCCCACACACACTCAACGGCATACAAGGCAAAGTAAGAGGAAGGATTGGTGTTCCTCTTGGTTCATAGGGGGGCCCTGAGGACTGTATTTTTTATTTATTTTTCATTTACATTTTTTTTATTCCTACATGCTATAGCGGCTGCCGCTCAACACTCAAGATGGCCGCAGGCAGGCATCCTGAGCGGAATGATGTTACCTCCAAGTTTTGGCGCCAAACCCAGTTTTGTAACCTTTTCTCATTCCTCGCCCTATATAAACCCCAGTAACCAGCTACACCTTGCCTTCTGATGGTCGTACCTGTGCTTATCATAATGTATCCCGTCCTCGTGCGTTACCTGTTATTGATCCTGTGTATTTGACCCGGCTTGATCCTGACTATCCGTTTCTGGCTTCCTGACCTCTGGTTTTCTGAAGCTCAACTTTGATACATCCATTATCCTGAACTCCGGCTCCCTGACTATGACTCTTGTATAGCCTGCCTGTGAACTCTTCTGGTCTGTCCCCGGTGTCGGAGGATCATCAGAAAATCCCACAGCCGCTCAAAAAAACCCCAGAGGGGAACCGGTTGGATGGTGAAGAACTCTTCTGAGATCGTAGGGCTTTCTGTTGTGGATACGTAGTGTCCTATCCTGCAATAGCAGGATAGGCTGAGCGTGACTCAACTAAATTAATTATTTCTTTATTATTAACTTGTATTGGTTGGGGAAATGTGCATTAAAAGAATAAACAACCCAAAAATCCATAATGCAAAAACAAGTAAGGATATCTGAATATGAAAAAAAAATGGAATTAAATGTTTGGCCAGAAGGAGATATAATTTACAGTAGCAATCCTTATATGTAATCATTTGAACAGATTCAAAGAAATGTTGCTGTACAAAAGGCCCAGACCGTGCATCTGGCATACCGGGCAAATGCCCTGGGGGCTGCCGGCTGACAGCAATAATCTGCCGCTACAGGTTCTACACCCGGGGGAAATGTGCAGCTATGGTCTCCAATTGTTTTATATAGTGATGGACAGCAAACTTCATATTCTCCTTGTAATGTTCTCTCTGTCTAAGCATGAATTTCTGTTGCCCTTCTTTTTCAAGCAAAGGCTGAAAAACAAAATCTTATAAATGGTACCCTTTAATACTACAGGATATTTTTGGAAAACTACCTTTTTCTGCGACTCTGTGTTTCAGACAATCGTTTAGTTAAAAGGAAACAAGGCAGGAATAAAACAGAATATTATGAAAGTTGCAATAAAACACAAAAATAAAAAAGTATTTTTTTTTATTATTTTTTTGTAGATATTCCATTCCATCAGATCGAAGAGATGTAGACTACCGGTAATTTATTGTATTTGTAAGACCAAAGGTGAGTCAATATTTTTCCCGTGAATAACCACAATTAGTCCCAGAAGTCTAAATAATGATGGTAATTACACAGGTATAACACAGGTATATTCTCTCCGAGGAACAAATGCAATTGATTTATGGAAGCTGACATTTCCGTTTAGAAAAAAAAAATCTGAAATCATTTTGTTATTTAATTAATTATGGCATTAATTTCTGCATTTTTAAGCCATCAATTTGCGTTGTGAATTGG
This sequence comes from Spea hammondii, assembly GCA_029215755.1. Classification (NCBI taxonomy): domain Eukaryota; kingdom Metazoa; phylum Chordata; class Amphibia; order Anura; family Pelobatidae; genus Spea; species Spea hammondii. Next base: position 115,137,533 of record JARDYJ010000005.1, read on the forward strand.
CAGCAAAAACCATCACGATTGATTGTCTCGGCTGTCACTTTAATTAACCTCGCTCATTATCCTTCACATCTGATTTGCTTGTTATGCAGACTAGGAGGGGAAACAATGCAGCCTATTACGGTTCTGCGCCAGGCGTTTTTGGAAGATGGCAAAGATTTCATAAGTCGGAATCTCACAAAAAGAAAAAAATGAACGTAAACATTACACCGATCAAGAAATCTGACATCATTGCAAACAGCGTTATAGTTACAGTAGTATTAACCTACAGCGTTGTAGGTTAAGGGCAATTGGAACGTATCGATTAACCCTTTTGTTGCGATAGGTTATTAGCCTGAATAAATGAAAGTTTTAAGTAATCAAAACAGTCGTCTAGGACATACCTAGTCTTTATACTAAAGAGAAAACTTTCCTTAATGCTTCGGTTCTGGAGTGTGGGTTCTGTTTGTTAAAAAGGTTCTGTCATATTAAGAAATCCTACATTATTAATCAGGTGGAATGGGTTAAATACCATGGGAGCAGCAATCGTAACTTCCTGTTTTGAGGATCGGCTTTAACTATGCATGTTCGCTAAATTGCTCCCCCAGTTCTCCAAAGGGTGATTGGCCCTGGGAACCCAAAAGTAGCAGGAGTTCATGGTCTGGGCAGGGAAGTAATTAGTTATGTAAGCGTTGAAATCAAATGCCACCATGTGTGATAAACCTTTAACCCCTTGATGGCCAAGGGGATTTAGTATCTCAAAACCAGAGCGGTTTTGACTTTTTCATTCTCTGTTCATTCAACCATTAATTTCTTTTTTATTTACCCAGAGACAATACGTAGTGTTTGCTATGACAGGTTGGACTGGAAATGAATGAATGTTTTGCATATGGTGTTATTTATGTACCTAGAAGTGATTTTTTTCAAGAAAGACAAATCGTACATGTGTTTTTTTTTTTTATTTATCTATGACGGACACATTATGCTTTCTTCCCTTCACCATCAGAAGATGTCCATCAGCTCCGCATTGTCAGAAAACACTGGGATCCTGTTACATCGATCTATTGTCCAGTGAAGTCTGGTCAGAAGTGGTCTTCATGGAAGACTTGCGGCTAAAAAGGCCATACGTCCGACGTGGAAACAAGACCAAGCGACTCAATTTTTTTGCGAAAACATAGGAACTTGCGGGGGGGGGGATAGCAGGAGGTGCTTTGGACTGATGAGTCAAAATTTGAAATATTTGGCTACAGCAGAAGGCATTTGTTCATCGAAGGGCTGGAGAACGGTAAAAAAGATGAATAGCGATGCATGGTGGAGGCTCCTTGAAAGTTTAGGGCTGCATGTCTGCAAATGGAGTTGGGGATCTGGTCAGGATTAAATCAGTCAGATTAAATTAAATCAGTCAGGAATCCGACTGGCGCCAAATTTTTTTTTGCAGCATGACGGTGACCCCAAACATACAGCCGCAGCCATTAAAAACTGTCTTCAGCGTACAGAAGAATAAGTATGGCCCAGAACTTCTCTCGAGGCCAGAGACCAGATCTCTTGATTTGTACCTTTAAGTGGAGTCACAGGAATAACCTCACGATCAGATCACTTCCTCAAACATGAACATATCAGAACGGTTTTGTGATATTTTCTAGAACTAGGTCACAGGCATAGAACGCATACTATGCTTACGGGGACAAGTATCAGGGGCTAACAAGGTATTTCTAGAAATTGGCGTGCAATAAACTGAAATAGAGATGCCGCGAGGTGTCTCGTCAAACTCTTCACGTACCATTAAACTCAACTGCGAGTGTGACATTAGTGTCAACCCCTTAATGACAAAGCCCGTATGTGTACGGGCTCAAAATGCATTGTTTTCAATGGGTTTTGGGACCGCCCATTGTCCTTAAGGGGTTAAACCAATCATGCTTACGTATCAGAATCACCATCCTACACTAATTGCAAATTGTAAATGTATCTACCGTACTGTACAATACATTAATGTATCCATTCATCTACCATCTAGGTATTTATTGGTTGTGTGGACACCAGACCCTTCCAAACTTGTTGCCCCCATCAATTTAATATAGGATGTTCCACACCATTATCATGGCCATTAAAGGCTTGGGGTGGGCAGCCAAGTGTTTAAAGCGTATATATATCATCGAAAGTGCTGCACTGGTTAAGATCCAAGCTATTGTTTTTTTTATTAATGAACTTTGCAATAACCAAATCTGCGAATGTTTTAAGTGTACACTTTCCATATCATTTCATTATTGTTCATTTACTGTATCTAACCATATAAATTAGCATTTTTATATCAATGGATCATTTAATTAAATATTATAATGTTAATTTAAACAGTTTATTATGATTATTGTGATGTTAATCTAAACTGCGTATTCTGATGTTAATTTCAGCAGTTTGTTTGAATGTTAATTTAAACGGCTCATTCAGTTGCTATAAAGTATACTTAAAGCTTAACGTATGTAATTATTTGCTATTTTAGGAGGCACGCTATAACGCACACAACAGTACTTGCCTTATTAATTGCCTCTATTACACCATCTGTCATTGCAACCACAGAAACCTGACGTGGAGGATTTTAATTGTTACATAAAGCCATCTGAATTGTTTACATTTTCAGGGAAAAACTATTTTAATGCTGCAGTTCCACCTGCTTTGCTAAATAACGCAACGTTACAAACATTACTCCTCATACTGTTTAATGCCCAGACCCTTTTTGCAAATTTTGCCTTGTTCATTTTTTTTTTTTTGGCAGGAAGAAGTCACATGACACTAAATGGGGTGTACATACACTATATGGACAAAAGTATTGGGACACTTGAGGGGGACATCCAAAGACATTTTGGACAATGCTCTGCTTCCAAGTTTGTGGGAACAGTTTGGGGAAGACCCTTTTCTATTCCAGCAAGACTACAGCCCGGTGCACAAAGCAAGGTCCGTGAAGACATGGTTGGATGAGTTTGGTGGGAAGAACTTGGCCGGCCGCACAGAGCCCCGACCTCAACCCCATCCAACACCTTTGGGATGAACTGGAACGGAGATTGCTCTACAAACGTTCTACTGGATGAATGGCCAAAAATTCCCACAGAAACTCCCAAAAGCTTGTGGAAAGCATTCCCAGAAGAGCGGAAGCCGTTATAGCTGCAAAGGGAGAACCAACTTCATATTAATGTCTATGTATTTAGAATAAGATGTCATCAAACTCTCAGTTTGTGTAATGGTCACCAAGAGCATATATAAAAATGTATGTATGGAGGTCCAGTCAACCCAACAGTTTTGAGCTTCATGGAATCAGAGAGAAGGGTTTTATCTTTAGGAAACCCCCAAAATGTACTTACCTCGAGCTGGATGTTTACAGACATTAAACACATTTCTTGTTAATTTCCTGTTACTATAAAAAGTATAAAACATGTAAACCATCAATAATGGGTTAACATGGAAACGTAAATACCAAGCGGATGCGGGTCAAAAAGGTACACATTTAAATTTTTTTATGCACATATTATACCCATAATTCCTTTGGATTTAATGCTCAGTAATACCTCTTTTTCGAATGACTTTAGTGCTAAGTGATCTACATATTCACATAGATATCGACTAATCTGTTTTCTAACTGAGACATTAGCATGCTATAAACAGGAGATGAGCGGGGAAGATGCCGGTTTTGTGATCATGTAGTTTGTTTGATCTGCCTAAACTTTTCACCTTCCATTATCTCAGCAGCGGTTTCGATCATTATCACTTCTCCTATTCCTTCGTTTTGTAACTCATCCACAGACTGCCAGTGAAACCTGTTATTATCACACAGGTACGCTTAATGGCGATACGGCATATCATATGTCATACGAACATAATAAACAGCGCCATCCCCCGTGCCTCGATGGAAAACTTTTCTACTTTCTCCACCAGAACGCAAGAAGTCACCGCTGAAACTTTTTTCCCCTACTTGATTCCCATGAAAAACATGCTAGATTATTATTGTACTTGGGAATGTTCTAATTGATCTCAGGCGAATAAAATATTAACCCTTTTATTAAATCATTCTAAAGACGCTATTGTAGTGACTCAGGGAATCGGTGGTTCTAATAAATGTACTAAAACACCACAACAGCTCTGAAAAGAGAATTTAAACTACATTATGTTACATGAAATAAAATGGACTAAAATGTTTTAGTTTTTGAGAAGGTGAAAATATATATACAGGCATCTCATGTGAAGGCTAAAGGCACATGAACAATTTACGTGACCGTTTCTTGGCCTTCATCACAAAAAAATTGCAGAAATCTCCGATCTAATCCTTTAAAATTATATGTACAGTTCTAAGTATTAACTAAAAGAAAAAAAAAAAATCAATGAAATGTCAAAGTACATCTTAATTATGTTTATTTTAACATCCCGTAGCTGGGTGAGCATACTTTACAAAGGAGACAGTAAAATAATATTAATTCCCATTTTTTCTGCCCAATACGTAGTCAGATACAAGGCTCGTACTTTGTAATTTTTATAGATTCTACCACATACATTATTTCGACCCCTGGGTGGCTATTTCTTTGAAATACATTAACAAAATTGCTTCTTAGCTTTTGCCAGTGGATGTATTCACTTAAAATGTCTGTTTTACGTACCTAGTAAAATCTAAGCGTTTTTCTCCTTTTTTATTCGCACGCTCAATTTTATCTTCCAACTGATGTATTTCAGAAACGCTGCAAGTTTAACATTTTTGGTTATTTGCTAAATATTCGGCCCCCGTCTTCGTTTCTCCTGCTGTAAAGACACAAACCTTAATCAGTTGTCGGTGTCGCCTTAGATTCAGGAGCCGTATTCCTATCACATGCATGTTTAAATCCCCTCACTGTATTACCCTCTACCACTACTGCTGGGAGGTTGTTCCACTTATCTACCACCCTATCAGTAAAGTAAAACTTCCTTCTTCTTTCATTCTCATTTGAAAACATTCTTCCTTTACTTGTCTTATAGAAGGGCAGTCTTATGCCATTCAAGCAATATTTATGTCAATCTTTATCTATCCTAATTCTGACATTTATATATTTTTTTTCCCTTTTGGTTTAATAATTTAATGATTTTTCTTCTTTTCTGTTGTACAGGAGCTGTCAAAATATTCAGGTACTAGACATTATTATTATTTATTGATTTTATATGGCACCATCATATTCCGCAGCACTGTACAATGATGTCAATCTGTTAAAATTATATTTTTATAGATTGTAAGCAGGGCCCTCCTCACCTGTTTCTGTAAGTCAAATTGTTACATTATATACTGCTTGTCATGTCCTGTCCACCCATTGTACAGCACTACGGAATATGATGGCGCTATATAAAACAATAAATAAAAATAATATTCTTAGCAGGCAAAATAAAAATGAAAAACACTTGTCCCCAAAATTTCCATTTAATTTTTTCTTTTTTTAAAAAAAAAAAAAGGTTTTGCTTACAAGCTCAAAAAGTATAATGTAGACAATAAATAATTATTTTTAAGGAGTATCAGAGTAACATAAATTTATTTTCCAGTATATCATTATCCATATATTTCTAATTTCTTCCGCTGGTCTTTTAACTCTTATAAGATACTTTTTAAAACGTTCTTAATTATTAAATAAATGTGTAGTAAATATTTCCAATTACCCATTTATTCTCATTTAAAATACCGTATTTGCTCGATTATAAGACGAGGTTTTTTTCAGAGCACAGCAGGAAATTGGAAGCACCGGTAAGTGTGTGTGTGTGTGTGTGTGTTAAATGGGGGCATAGGGCATTTCTGGAATGCCTTATACCCCTATATGCCACTCTGGCACTTAGGGGGTTAAAAGGCATATTATGGGGCAGAGTGGCATATAGGGAGGTATAAGGCATTTCAGGAGGCAGAGTGGCGTTAAGGGGGCATTTAATAGAGCACTCTGCCTCCTGAAATGCCTTATACCTCCCTATATGCCACTCTGCCCCATAATATGCATTTTAACCCCCTAAATGCCAGAATGGGATATAGGGGTATAAGGCATTTCTGGAGGCAGAGTGGCACATAGGGGGTTAAAAGGCATACCATGGGGCACAGTGGCATATAGGGGGTCAAAAGGCATACCATGGGCCACAGTGCCATATTGGTGTGGCAAGCCTGGGGGCAGATGTGCGTAACTGGGGGACAGGTTGGAAAATACAAGGAAATAAAAACAAAAAAAATATTTTTCTCAATCATAGCTTTTATTTAAAAAAATAGTTTACATGAATTAACATTTACTGGTAAAACTTTTTTCCTTTAGGGTGGTCTTATATTCAGGCTTTTTCTTTTTTTCCTAAGTTAATATTCAGATTTTGGGGGCTCGTGTTATAATCAGGGTCGTCTTATAATCGAGCAAATACGGTAATTAAGAAATTAAAAATGTACAATATATAAAATAATAAAAAATGTCAAATAGTTTTCAAAGCTAATCGAAACAAATGGTTCTTTTGATTTGAATAAAATGAATGCAGAAGTTTGTTTTGTGACGAGCGATAATGAAATTTGCTAAAATGAATACTGTTTAGATTAAATGAAAAGCAAATTCATTGTTTGTGAAGTTAATTAAAATGTACTGCCAAATCATTGAAGAAGACGAAATAATGATGTCATTGTTGGGTAGACAGCTCAAGGTCATCCAACAAATGTAAAAAAAAAAGAAAAAATGTAATTAACAATAAATTACTAAACTTTGTCACTTTTCTCAGATTCTGTATTTGACAGAACTTGCATTTATAGATTAAAATGTTTTCAGGGTGCTTTCAGATGTTTCTCTCTCCGGTGTTAAATTTCTGATTGTTGTTGATTGGTTCAAGCAGCCTAAGTCTAAGATCATGGGGGAGGAAACTGTCTAGACTGTTGTTTAGACCATTTCTCCTCCCACCCCCAAATAAATATATATTTGATGCTAGCGCCACCCACCATGCCCCCCCGTACTAACGGCATTAATCCCGCCCACCAAGGCCACGGATTATGTTGGCCCCACCCACCAATGCCATTGGACTACCTAAAGAGGGAGGGCTCTGGGAAGCCTGGAAGTACCCTGGTATGCACATCGTATGCTGCACTTACGTCATCAGACGGCCGCTGGCCTTAAAGAGCCAGGGAGGTCTTGTCATTGATAGTCCAGCATTGCCGTTTAGTAAATGTTCCCCTATAAGCATAGCTCACTTGTTTTATTGACTAATAAAACACAGACTTGCTGTCTGTGATGATTTATAATGATAATGATTTACTTAAATGATTTACTTTACAAAAACATAATTAAAGATATAACTTAACATAACTAATGTAAATGCTACAAAATACCTTTGAACAATAAGATCAATGGAAACATCATATTCAGTTCAATAATGTTAAATAGGCTGTGGATGGGTTGTCATGGAATTTAGTAGAATTCCAATGTCAGTAGTAGCTAGCCTATTCATGCCTTGTTTATGCTTTACTGAAAGAGTGGTGGATAAGTGGAACAGCCGCCCAGCAGAAGTGGTAGGACCTAATAGCATGAGGGACTTTAAACGTGCATGGGTTAGACATATGGCTCCTGAATCTAAGACGAGACCAACGACTGATTAAAAGTCTTTACGGCAGGAGAAACAGGCAGACTAGATGGGGGCCGATCCGCTCGCAAATATGCTTCTATGTTGTTTAAAGAAATATGATTAAATCTATCATCGTTGCTGAACTTATTTTATCAAATGTTTTTTTTTATATATAATCTTCAGTTATTTTGTGACTCCGTCTGTCGCTTTATAAGGAGGGCAATTTGAAAAAACAATACAAGTGATGAATGGGCAGGGGTTAATTGCACTTACATCTAAACCCTGCCCGTTCATCACTTGTATTAAGATAACATGCCATGGTTGTGCTTGTCCTTTGTTTTTTTGTTTCCTTGCATTTTCTCCAGAATGAGATAAAAAACCCAGGGAAGTGTTTGAGAAGCTTGAATATCACAACATTTTTGTGAGTGCAATTATTGGCCTTTTTAAGAAGCCTCTAGTTTTATAAAGTCTACACTATCATTGTTTTTTTTGTCTTTTTGTTTCTCTATTGGAATATCACAATCGGTTCATACGAGCTCCCCTAGTTGGTTTCTGATTTATATAGTGCCAGCAGGTTCTATAGCGCTGTTACAAAGGAGATATTTAACAAAGACAATGTAAAATGACAATAACATTAAGACATATTGGTATAGGAGGAGAAGAGGGGCCTGTTCTTAGGAGCTTACGATCTATGGCTGTGACCAAATTGCCAAAGCTGGTGCTTAAATATTTATTATTTAATAATTATGTTCTTATTAATTGTATATTATTTAAATGTATCATTTAATAAAGTAAATTGGGTTGGTGGTGGCTGTGGGATCTTTATATTGCCATGGCTGCCATGGCATTTAACCCCTTGATGACAATTGCCGGTCCGGGCACGTCACGGAAATTCAAGTCGATAACGACAAATGACGTGCCAGGACCGGCACGTCTTTAAACGGGTGCAGAAAGCGATCTATTTTTGCTTTCTGCACCGAAACGGCGTTGCTGTAATGCCTCAACCTCGAGGCATTCAGCAACGCCATTATCGGCACAAAGGGGCCATCTCTGGCCCCTCCCCGGGGCGTCAACATCCGCCATACTTTGATCAGGAGGCATCCAGCAACACCAAACACTTACCTGGGGATGAACTGTGACCACTCCGGAGAGCGGTCACAGCCGCAGCTGCCGGTGATCTTCGCCATCAGCAAGATGGCGGCGGCCCGGGAAAAAAAACCAATAAAGACTAAAAAGTTCGCTAGACGGTCTCCAGACCCTCTAGAGAACTCTGGCTCCACTTGCAGGTTGAATATAGGTACTGCATTCAACCATGCAAGTCAATGGAGCTCAGCTTATAAAAAATAAATTAAAAATAAAATAAAATTAATAATAATTAGAAAAAAAATAGTAAAAAAACAGTAAAATGTAAAAATAATTTCCCACTGATGTCACTATCAGGGGAACCTTCAATTTGAAAAAAAATGTTAAAAATTTTTTAAAAAAAGGCAAAAAAAAAATATATATATATAAAAAATATATTTTTGTGAGCAAGTCCTAAAATTAGCATATTAGCTTAAAACAATTCTCGCATGGAAAGAGTTAAAATACTGGCATATTAAATGCCCATGGGGTGTCTACTTTTAAAAAATTTATGATTTGATGGGGTAAATTGAATTGGCCGGGTTCAACAAGGTCCCAATTAACACGAGGGGAAGGATGGCCACACATCTAATTTCCAATTAGAAAAATGCAAACGTACCAAATGTGGCCTTTTAGTTCCCCCCAAAAATGACAAACCCATGCATGTGGGGTATCACTGTACTCAGGAGATGTTGCTGAACACATATTGTGGTGTCGTGTGACAGCGGCATATACCAAGAGCTGTAAATTCATACATAAAGTAGGTGTGTGTGGGAAAAATACACACACAAAAATACTACTGCAAACTTTGAAAAAATGCTGGTGGTAAAATGTGTGCATGCAAAGAGTTAAAATACCAGCATTTAAAATACCCTGGTGTGTCTAGTTTTCAAAAATATATGGTTTTGTTGGGCACACTGAAATGGCCCCCCTAACAGCCAGGCAAAATCATTCATGTGGGGTATCACTGCGCTCAGGAGATGTTGCTGAACACATATTGGGGTGTTTTGTGATAGTGACATATACGAGAAATTTTTAATTCATACCTGAAGTAAAATGTGTGTGACAAAAAAAAAGACTACCACAAAGTTTGACAAAGACTGGTGGTAGATATGGTGCATGGAAAGAGTTAAAATACTAGCATTTGAAATACCCTGGGGTGTCTAGTTTTCAAAAATATATGGCTTTATTGGGCACACTGAAATGGCCCGGCTCAAAGATGTACCAAATAGGACATGGGCAGTGGATCCCCAAATGCCAAAGTTCAACATTGAAAAATGTGCATGCCCCAAATGTGGCCCTTTTGCCCCCAAACAGCCAGGCAAAATCATTCATGTGAGGTATCGCTGTACTCAGGAGATGTTGCTAAACACATATTGGGGTGTTTTATGATAGTGACATATACCAGAACCTGTTTATTCATACCTAAAGTAAAATGTGTGTGAAAAAACAAATGCAAAAAAATTACTACCATAAAGTTTGACAAAGGCTGATGGTAGAATAAGTGCTTGGAAAGGGTTAAAATACCAGCATTTGGAATAACCTGGGCTGTCTAGTTTTCAGAAATATATGATTTGATGGGGTAAATTGCATTGGCCGGGTTCAAAGATACCCGAAATGGCACATGGGGGGAAGAATTACCAGATTTGGAAAAAATGGCATTGAAATAGCAAAACGCTACCTGTACTTATTGCTCCATAACGTGCAGAAAAAAGCAAAAAAACATAAAAACATTGGGTATTTCTAAACTCAGGACAAATAGTAGAATCTATTTAGCAGGTTTTTTTATTACCTTTTATAGATGAGTAAAAGATTTTTCAACTAAAAGTTAGGAACAGTCATTTTTTTCTAAATTTTTCACCATATTTTATACTTTTTTTAATAGTAAATAATATGATACAATCAAAACAATGTCATCTAAAGAAAGCCCTTCTTGTCCTGAAAAAAACAATATCTGTGTGTGTGGGTTCAGTAAACGGGAAAGAAGAAAATTACAGCCAAACACGAGCAGCGCAGAAATGTTAAAACGGCCATTGTCACGAAGGGTACAAAAAGTAAAATCAGCCTTTGTCACGAAGGGGTTAAAGCACAAATAATAAAATATTAATCTTGAAATACATTTTATTGTTAAGTTTAAGTGGGTTTTGGGGGCTGAAGTCTCAATCATGACATGGTCCCCTGAAAAAAAGGGGACGTCTACTTACTCTAATCCAGTGGAATTAGTCTTCATGACCTCCTTGTATCAAGGATACATTGTATTGTATTACTATAGAAGCCCTGATTTCTTTTTGTATCGATGGTTACCCTGGATCTATACTTTTTTACCCCTGCCGATAAAAAGACTGTGGATATCCACATCGTGGGCACCATATTATGAAGTGTTTGCCCCGTACCCTTACTCATGGGACACTACTTAAAGAAGCTAAACTTTGTATTTTTGTACATTTTCTTCCATCGGTTCCTTCACTTACCACCTGGGTCCTTCACAGCTCTTTACTACGGCGTGGAAACGATACCATTAATATCACTCCTGGTTTCTCGTGGAAAGGTTCTGTACCTTTCTGGGTCATTGTTTGCTATGTTGAGTGGAGGGATGTTTTATCTGTACATTTCAATGAACCGGTTCAAGAGGAAGAAACTCATTTGCCCCGTGGGGTCCGCAGCTGATGGTTTTTTCATCGCAGCCTAAAAGCCTCTGCTTTTTAATTCAAAGAAAATAAAAAGGATCGATACGTAATGCTAGATTGATGCTGTGTGTGTATGTGTATGTGCTAAGCAGAATGTATGTGCCACGTTTTATTTCTAGTCTACAATATTATTACTGATGCTGAGCGTCAGTGTGTTAAACAGGACTGGTGTGTATGTGTGTGTATGTACGTGTGTTTGTATGTTAGGCAGAATGTACGTGCCACGTTTATTTCTAGTCTACAATATTTTTGGGCCGTTTGTCTGGGACTGGGACTAAACCTTTTTCAACTTTTCATTGCAGTCAAGTATCCAGAATACAAATTAGAATGCTTATGCCATTGGGGGGCCCGTGTAATATATATATTTATATTTTAAGTTAGATTTTTGCACCTTTTTTTAGAAACAAAAAGCAGAAATTTTGTAAATGATGAATAGAAAAATTTCATTTTGAAAATTAAACTCATAGAAATATTTCCACCTTGCCAATTTAATAATAATTACTTTTTGTATTAATTGTATTATTTGCCATCAATGAATTAACGATATTAAAAGTATAAAGTATATATCTATATAAATCTATCTATATATATCTTGCATGTATATAAATTGTTTAATTAAAAAATATATATTATTGAAATAAATCAAATAACTTTACATAGAGCAAAAACAAAGACCCCTAAATTGTTTACCCAACCACTGGTACTCACTGGTGGGGGCTGATCCACCACCCAGCACTGCAGGTAGCACAGTGTGGTTTTGTTACTTATTGCATTAGCTTTTCATGGAAGCATTAATGGAAACACATATGAATGCCTGAAACCCTGCCAATTGGATTACAAATATATTAATTCAATGAAAGAAAACCCAAGAGAGATTTTTTGGTTATTGTTCAGGAGAATAAAGGACAAATAAAAAGCCATTCTATCCCAAAATAGACCGTGCGGGGCGGCTTACGCATATTGTACACGTATTGTACGCTACATATCGCATTTATATTTTAAATTTAGGTAGAATTGGGTGCAGAAAGTTTGCAAAACGATATTTCTGAATATCTTTGTGTGTTGTGTGAGTTCGGCAGGAACATTCCATTGGTTGCCATGGTGAACGATTCACTGTAGAACTTTGATCCCGAATTTCTTCATTTTTTATAAATATGGTTGGTTATTACTAGCTAAAATGCACCACAGAGAATGATTGTAGAGCAAACATAGAAAGGATCCGGCAAGGTTACTGTGTCCTAAAATCACCTGATCGGGGCACCTGTGTTTGGAGGGTATGTGGAAAGAGGTGGACAGGGGAGAGTATCACCCTGGAATTGGGCAGCATGACCTTCTCCACTCTCCCACCTTACCTGAGTTGTCAACTCATGACGCTAGGAGATAACGCAGACCTCCATTGATTGATCAATCCATGAATGGTCAGGGCAGATCAGAAGGTCCTCCCAACCAGCCAATGCTCTGCCCAAAAAAGTAGGGCAGCTACTCGGGACAGCAAAGACCTTCAGTGTCTGAAGGTCGTCTCTGTCCCTCGAAGACTTGGACTCTTGGGAGGTATGCTTGTATGTTAGCATATCAAAAACCCGAGCTTGGCTCTCTGGACAGACGCATAGTTAGCCAATATATTCGGACCCAATCCTGATGATCATGAAGGTTCTTCTCAGGAGAGCTTCAGGAAATTGCATTCATGATCTGCAGGAATTCAGAGGCAGGAACGTGGTTTCTACCATGAGAGCTCCAGATGTGGATCGGTCTTAATAACCAAGCTCTATGTCTTAACGTTAAATGCCCCGTTATGTGCAGTGGCCCAAGTTGTTTGGTCAGTATTAAAATCGTCTCGATTTATGGAATAAACCAAACCGTCAGTCCTTCATTAAAATGACCAGTTATTTTTATATGAAATGATTTAGAATGTTCTCAATCTTTGTCCATCCAGCCGTTGTCTAAAATAAATATTTGTTACAGCAGCTAACAGGATCGTTTATAATTGGATTTCTATAAAAGCATAACAGAGGTGAGCGCCTTCTCTATTGTTATCGGAAGAGATTTGGAGACTTATCATTTCTGCCGTATTGAAAGGTTTCACGACGCTCAGGTATTTTAATTTTCTGGAGAGATGTTTTATGGTGTGCCGCTGAAGTGAGCTATTACCGGATTATAGCCGGATCGATTTTAGAACAAGGCTTGGTTGGATAGAGGAAATTTGTATCAATTTTATTTTTGAAGTCATGACCGGAACCGAGTGTGAAAGATAACAGGTAAAACTTACTTTTTAAACGGAAGTAAATATTATTATATTATAATATATTTATTAAAATAGAAGAAATAATGCCTATGGTCCTGCTTCGAGAACTGCAGTCTATAAGTAGTGTGAAAATACTACTAATATAAAAAGATCGGCCCCATCTACTCTCCCGTTTTCCCTGCTGTAAAGACTCAAACCGTTGGTCTCGTCTTAGATTCCCATGCATTTTAACCCCTTCAGTCCCCTATGGATGTACCGGCAAGAAGGGCAAGACCGATCGCTCCGATGAGGCACAGACACTGCGATCTATATGCAAGCCAATGAATAATGTATATTAAAGTGATTTGTAAATAGTAGATAAGAATATAAAAAATTCTATTAAAAATAGGTAAATATAACTTTAGGAGCTGCTGCAGCTCCAGAGCTGCAGCACGCTACCCTCTCCATGGTCCAGTTTTTTGTGCCATTTTGGCTGCTTCAGGCAGCTCCAATGTAAAGTATTATTATATTCAATAAAGTGCCAAAGACCCCAGATGAAAGTTTTTTTGCGATAAACCTAGCACTTTCTCATAAACTCCAAGTGCCTTCAATGGTTGAAGAGTCACCCGGAGACATTAAGGTGTTAATCTGCGCATCACAACGCAAGAATTTGGTTTGACAGACTACATGAATAATCAACAAGAGAAGAAAATATACAAAACCATACTAACGTATGTATAAAAAATATACAACGGAAACAGATTATCCAGACAAAAAAAACAACCAATATAATTTATATTTCTGAAAACCCCCCAAAAACGTCTGTCTATAAATCAGATAAGGGTTGTTTAGATTGTATAAAATGAGGAACATTTATTGTTTCTAGAAAATGTTTGTTTTTTTTTTCTAAAAAATAAAAACATCTGTCTAAATAAGCAGTTATTAAACACATGGATCCCGTTAATTTCGTTACAGGCTGAAACGCTGTATCTTCATTGACAAAACGTGTCTGTGTCGGTTGAAATCTAAATCCTTCGGGCTTTAGATAATTAAATAAGATTGATAAGGAGGATTTGGAGATAAATCACGACTAATTATCTTTATGTCACTTGCATCTAATGAATAAGAAGCAAGCATTTTTTGAGTAAATTATTCAATAATAATAGAGTAAGAAATAAAGAAATAAAAACCATTGTCGCATGAATTATCTACTGATCTAGGGACTCATACACCAATTAACACATACCCCATGACAAAGACAAAGACCGTAAAGTCAATAAGTGCCCATAGGACTTAAAGGGGAACAAAGAAATATTTTTCTCCTTGAGTATACAGTGATAATCCCCCAGTGCTGTATACAGTAATATAACCCCCAGCGCTGTATACAGTAATAACCCTCAGCGCTGTATACAGTAATATAACCCCCAGCGCTGTATACAGTAACAACCTCCCTCCAGTGCTGTGTTGCATAATATAATGCTTATTATTATTTTTATAATTATAATCGTTAATTGTAACTGCTTCAGAGTCCAATGGCGGTGGCTTTACACCCCTCCAGCTGACACTTGGCATTGTGCATAATGATCTTCGACTTGTGTGCAGCTGCTTGGCCACAAAAACCCATTTCATGAAGCTCCTGGTGCACAGAAGTTGAGCTGATCTGGCTTCCAGAGGCAGTTTGGATCTCTGTAGCGAGTGATGTTATTAATGAGTGCAGCTGAAATACCTAAACTCAATAATTAGGAGGGGGGTCCACATACTTTTGGTCATATAGTGTATCACAAAAACAAGCAGAAAATGCAATTCGGGAAATAGAAGCTTTATTCACAATCCCCACACTGTTACCTAAACTAAGAGTCGGAGGCAAACTTCCCTGATACAACCTGTTACCATTCCTGTATCATCCCTCTTCAACTTTATACGCACTCAAAAGTAGGCCAATGTCTCATCCAAGATTAAATTGTGAATGCCCTTATCACGTATTTCCACTTGTGTCTCCTCTATGTTAAACACTTTCTAAAACCCCACCTGTTCAG
Source organism: Spea hammondii (assembly GCA_029215755.1). NCBI lineage: Eukaryota > Metazoa > Chordata > Amphibia > Anura > Pelobatidae > Spea > Spea hammondii. Next base: position 115,153,144 of record JARDYJ010000005.1, read on the forward strand.
AGAAGCTTACAGTCTATTTGAGAGTCACCCAAAAAACCCTCATTCCCCCTCAACCTCCTAATAGATTGTAAGCTCACAAAAGCCCTGTTCTCCTTCTCTACCAATATTTCTTAACGTGTTATTATATTTACGTGTTAATGTAATTGTTAATATTGTTTATTGTTAATTTTAATGTATTGTTCAACCTGTATTCTACTTCATTGTAATAGTAATAAAGAACCTCTTATATAAATCAAATATAATTATAATAATAATGACAAAATATGAGAATTGTGGACCTCAACGAGTGGAGGTACCAGCTATAGTGGGTTACAAGCTGAGTGGTGGCCATATTATAACGGGTCCAGCCCGCCTAGCCCACTCACAAACCAAGCTTCAGTGACTTACTGGATACACAGGTTCCTCCATCTTGATAACTGCCCTTAATCATTAGTAATCTACCGATATTTTGCGATTAGTTTATCTATAACGTAGTACAGAAAATGTTCCACTCGGTTAAAGTGAAATTGTTCTCCAAGTTTAATATTGGGCCGGAGCTTTGAACCAATAACAACTCGATTAAGAGATCCACAGGAACCTGATAATGTAGTCATTTCAGAAAAGAGAGGCAGGGGGCGGTTCTTATAAAGACAAAATGGCGGCACACATACAGAGGTTTTGTTGTTAAAAATACTTTTCTTTTGCTAAATGCGAAGCTTTTTAAGCTCTCACTAGAAATGTAAACATATTTCTGTGTCACAGACACTTATAAATAATAAACATTCACCATTTAAGCGCCCTGTTGTGTGTTTAATTACCTGCCGTCGGCAGCGATGGTATAGCACCTGCCTTATTACTGTTTCCGACGTATGCAGAGATGAGAACCCATTTTCTGTTCACGCCGCGTTACTACTAATTAAAGCTGGAATCTAACTGCCTATTTATAGCACGGTGGAAAATGAGATTTGGGTTTCGACAAAAGTTTTTTTGTGTTTCAGAAATAGCAACATCAAAGAAGCCTTGTTGGAAGAAATAATAATGTATAGATATTATTGTAAGACACTTCTGATGTTTCCATTATTTTGTTTCTACTATGAAAATAAATCTCTGCAAATATTAGCACCTGTTTTTATACATTTTAATTGGTCTCGGCCACTTATCGGGATATGTAGTTTTTCAGACATTTTTGTAAAAAAAATAAAATAAACACTGCCACCTAGTGGTGAGGTTCATGTTTGTGCATTCACTCGCTCGACAAGAGTCATGAAAATTTGGGAAACAATTATCGGTTAAATATCACCACCTAGTGGAATGTTCACTAATGGCAGAATCAACTGTAATCTATTTTAAATGCAAACACCAATCATCTCAGGCAGAAAAAAATTGCAATTTAGCTTTATTAATTTTTCTATTTGCAGGTCAAAAAAGAAAAAAAACCCCCACAAAGTTGTATTACATCTGAATTTTTACTTTGTTGGACTTATTTCCAGAAACATTTTTCAGTTATAAGCCAGAAGAACTCATTTTTGGGGTCCTTTCCTATTGGCATTATATTTAAGAATCAAGTTAAGATGGCTTTCCCAAGTGACAATATACAGAACTTGCTCATCAGCTTTAATGAAATACAAAGTAATTCTGATATCCACTAAAAAGTTATGTTTCTATGTTTATTTAAAGAATGCATGAAATGTCTCTGAAAATGCTTATTTGTACTAAAAGTGTCGGTGCTATATATATATATATGTTAATATTTAGAGAATAGATAACTAGTGTTCTGCTACTTTTCATGTCGATTGAAAGATAACCTAGCTGGTGCAATAATAATAATAATAATAATAACCGAAACATAGAATTTGCTGGCCCATTTGGCTCGGTTTTTTTTTCATGAAAGATTTAGGTCTTAATCAGTCGTTGGTCTCGTCTTAGATTCAGGAGCCATATGCGTATCCCATGCATGTTAATTTCCCTTACTCTATTAGGCTCTACTACTTCTGCTGGGAGGTTGTTCCATTTATCTACCACCCTCTCAGTAAAGTCAAACTTCCTTACGTTCCATCTCAGCCTCTGACCCTCTTGTGTTAGATTCCGGTCTCTTGTTGTAACTCTCGCTTCTCTCCTCCAAGCCTCTTCCTGCTATTAATGCCTCTCTCCATATAACCCAGCAGCCTTTTCTATATCTCTTGTAAAAGATCTACATTCCAAGTGACACCAGGCACACGCGTTACCCCCACTTAGCAAGATTTCAGAAAAAAAATAATAGCATATAGAGGCAAGCAGTGAGGTTTTTCTTGAAGATAATTCAGCTGCCCCTTTTCTGTATTGTGTGCTATGTATTATTTTTTTAATTATAAATATTTTCTCCTTGAGCATAAACCCCCAAGCGCTGTATATAGTAATATATCCCAAGCGCTGTATACAGAAATATAACCCCCCAGCGCTGTATACAGTAATATAACCCCCAGCGCTGTATACAGTAATATAACCCCCAGCACTGTATACAGTAATATAACCCCCCAGCGCTGTATACAGTAATATAAACCCCAGCGCTGTATACAGTAATATAACCCCCAGCGCTGTATACAGTAATAACCCCCAGCGCTGTATACAGTAATATAGCCCCCCAGCGCTGTATACAGTAATATAGCCCCCCAGCGCTGTATACAGTAATAGGTCTACTCTAATTGTTCAGAACATCACCATCCCTTTTAAAGAAGGGTAGACAATATGCGGTTACTATTTTGTGAATACAAATGTTAAGAAAGTTTTTTGTACATCAAACCATAAAGCTAATTATTTATTATAATTTATTTATATTACCTTTTTTTGGTAAGTTTACTGTTTTTTTTTATAGTTTAATATTTTATTTCCTTGTCTTCTGTTCATTTGCCTACTAAAGCAGTTTGAATCGCCAGCCGTCATGCTTTGCCGAGGGGGGTCTTTGGAGAGTCGTCGCATGTCGCTGTTGATCGTGGCTTCTCCCGGGGCATTAAACCCCCAGCACAGCAGATGCCACAAGCAGGACTCACAGCAGCTTCTGCACTGCAGTTTGGTGACATTAGTGCTGACATTCATTTTGAGCTCGAATAAAGAAAATCAGTTATTTTCAAATAACATTATCCTGTAAATAACACAAAAAGGCATATTCTCAAATAAGCAACTCTATGGTTACATAGTTACATAGTACATAAGGCTGAAAAATGTCCATCAAGTTCAACCCTTCTACCTAACTTTCCTATTCTTGATCCAAAAGAAGGCAAAAAACCCCTAATTAAGCTACTTCCAATTCTGCCATAAGGGGAAAAATTCCTTCTTGACTCCAAAAGGAAAGTTGAGATGTGTCCATGATGTCATACTTGTCTTTTACATAATTTCTATGGTTAATTTTTACCTTTAAAGAAAGATCAAGGCTTATGGTCTAAATGATGTACCAGGTCACCTGAGTTTGGGCTATCACTCAGGATTGCGCCGGCTTAAGCGCCCTCCTTGCCTGTTGATGTCCCATGATTAAGCTCTGACGCATGCCAAGGAGTGCACAGGAGTCTCCAGCTGGAGAAAGACTACCAATGTTCTTAACATGCAACCCATGCCAGGTTGCCCTTTTAAATGAACCAGGTTATTTACTAGCGTGAAAATCGCCCCTCTGGGGGCCAATACATATCAAATTGGCTTTTTTTTTTTTTTGTTTGACTAGTGATGTCCCACACACACCAAGCTCTGAAGAACACCAATTTCTAGCTGGCTTACAGAAAAATACATTGATGTTCTTCACCCTTGCCAGGTTGTCCCAAAACTAGAACTGCATTGACAATTTAACCTGGTAGGGTCCATCTAAAAAAAACACATTTTAAAAAAAATCCCACCATTAAAGTAAGTAAAACTATAAATTTGATAGAATCCATTAAAAATGGGAATTATGTGCCTTTTTTAAAATGTCGTTTTAGTAATTCATATGAGTGTGCGCAAAAATGATAACCCCCAAATTCAAAATTACACAAATAAAGACACGGACAATCTTTTTTTTTTTTTTTTTTTTAACAATTTACACGGGATTTATAGTTAGCAAACATTGTTTAATAAGTTGACAATTTCTTTAACAAAAACCGAATTCTCTTTTTTTTTTTTTAACTCTGTGATTAATTTCTATTTCGATATTTCAAAAGTTAAAAGGATGGTCATACATACGCTGGCTCGAATACACTTTACATGATATAAAATGGCTTGTGATGTCACATTAAGAAGCGACAAATGCTTAATTACAGTACAGTTTATTTTAATAAGACCACCTAAAAAAAATTCTACGATAACAAATATATTCGTACGTCTACAAGACTTCAAGTACTTTAGGTTAAAATTAAAAAAGGAAAAACGAACTGGTCACCATAAGTCCACCTCCCCAACCAAAAAAAAAAATATATTAAAAAAAGCTATTATAATGAAAAGGGGAGTTTTACACAACATAGAATTTTTTAAAAAAAATGCATGATCTATATATATTAAAATACAATATTCACATAAGTCAACTTTATTTTCTTTTGTACTTAAAAACAAAGACACAACTGTACGTCACAACATCATTAGACAAAATTACAGCATGCTGAACACCGCTAGGTTAATTTGGCATTAACTATTTACTGACATCTGACATCTCAACAAAGGGTTTCTCACATTTTTAAAGCTCCATCTATGTTACAGACAACTAAAAGCCGTTGGATCGATGACACGGTGGGAAAGAAACTGCAGACAATTAAGAAAAGAAATGTGTTACAAAAGAATAATGGTTAGTCTGTAAATGCAATAAGGCACTCCAAATGTTGAGTTTCTGTAAGAGATACACAAAATTCCACTTTGTATGTAAAAAAAAATCCCAAGACAATAATGAAACAAATAAAATAATAATATTTGGCAAAAAAAGGTTGTGGTTTGGAAATATCCTGGGGTGCATTAATTACGGGGCTTACATAGCTGCTTGCGGTGCGTTGGTAATAAGAACGACAAAAAAAAGAAAAAAAGAAGTAATTGCAAAATTGGCTCGTTTTTGTCAAGTATTAAAATTATCAGGTAAAAATGTAAAATATTTTGTCTACAGCGCCGGCTCAATTTTAATTTCTACTTTTTTGTGCAGGTGATCCGCCGCCACTTTTGAAAAAGAGTGAAAAAACGTTCTATACCACAAAAAAGTATCGGTGACCGTCTGAAGAAGACTTGTAGAGCTTGTAGATCCCAAAAGCTTTTGTCACTTTTCATGTTGGCTCAGTAAAAATCATCGACTCATTTTTCTCTTGGGCCAATAGAGCAATATCCTTTTTTTTTTCTTCAAAAAAGTACCCAAAAGCCTTTTCTCAAAATTCCAAAGTTTCTTCTATAAGAGAAGCCATTAATATTCAAACTGGACAATAAATCTGATGCCATTGAATCGCTCCATAATCGGATTTGATAAGTTTTTACTAAAAGCTGAAATTTATTTTATTTCCATGTTTCCCAGCCATTAGAAAATCTAAAATTTTGGGGTTAATTGTACTTATTTTTTTTATTTTTTTTGAGGTCCTGTATGACGTACACACATGCAAACATCTAAAAACAAAATGTCTATACGTCTGAATATTTAAAACATGTAGCAAGAGTTTGTCCTAGCATGAATCATCTAATAAATGTGTTAGCACATGACTCCGTACAAGTAACCCAATCTTAGAAGCACCTATTGCACTGAACATGGCGGACGGTAAAGCACATACATGGAATCATGTTTATCGCATGGCACATACTAATTATTATTCACTACTATTATTGATAGTAAGTGGAAATGGTTTATTTTACATGCAGAGTTTATTTTTGAAAACAAATTCCTACTCTGCCTAGAATTTTTATGTTTTGCCAGACACAATGAGAATTATGTAATAATTAACTATATGATTTTTTTGTTTGTTTTAATACCAAAGCTAAACACTGAGGAGGTTTTATAAGAGTTGAATTTACCTTTTGGGGGCACCCTCCGCGATCAGCAACCCAAATAAAATAAAAGGTTTTGCGCGCCTTTAAGAAAACTGAGCACATCATATCCCAGCGCTGTGTCTTAAAGGAGCGGAGTGCTTTTCAATAGCATAAATAGATCAAAGTTCTCCCTTGTAACCGGCCCAAGGGACAATCGGCCCCCTAGTCTTGTACCCAGGGACTGCCTCCTCCCTGGACCGGCCACCCTTGGCCTAGGCCAGGATACGTCACTGGTTTTCACCCAAGTATACAGCCAAGTAATGTGCCCATTTTAATAAAATTAAAACACCTCAATCAAATGATAATGGGTTTTTGAAGGATACATTTTTTTAACCATATGGCCAAAAAAAACCCAAAAAACTTTAATATGTCCAATTAAATTCTGGGAATTCTGTATTATATCTTTTTTTTAAGCTATGCTCATTTGGATATTCAGAAAGTCTCCAGGTTTTACCCAGAGTCTCCGGGGGAAGAAGTGCTTCCTTGGGGTCTCCGGGTCACACCCCTCATTCCCCAGGGTGGGGGAGCAGTATTTAGCCGAGCCCAATCTCCACCCAATTCCCCTCCCACTCCCAATCCTTTTCATGCCATGTGGGGCTAGCCCCACCCACCCCTCTTAAGAAAAGGGAGCACCCCGTCCAGCCTGCCCTGGGAAGTTCTCAGGTTTGTTAATTTATTAGATTTTATTTTGGTTTGTGTTAGGAAGCAAATATTGTAATTATTGTCAAGATGACCATTTGCCCTTTTTATTAATCTGGCAGTTTTATCCATTCCTATTTATTTTAATTTAAAGAGCACATGGGCAGCTCCTGATGATTTAAACTGCGCAGACTGAAGAAGAGAAGTCAATCTGAATTTACTGCTTTATATTTAATTTCAACTGAAACACCCCTGACAAGTTTTGAGACAATAGTTCATTATCCATACATAAAATATATATGTATGACATAATTTTTAGAAAATTCTACAGTTTTATTGCCCTAAAAAGTATTATTTTAAATTTGATATATTTACATATTAGAGCATGCTTTGGCAAACAGAATGTTGAATAAATTATACTATATAGAGTAGATTAAGTCTATTTATTTTGTCTGTATTGTGTGCTATTTTATAATTATTTTGTTTGCAGTGGAGTCATTTAATGTTTGTTACGCTATAAAATGATTAACCATTCTTTTATTTTGGTTAAATTATTTAATCTTTCACATAATGGTCCACGATATTCTAAAATAATATGCTGTGGAAAATATTACAGTATGTTTATACGTTTTTTATTCTGCAAATACTGGAAAAGTAATAACTGAGAAAATATAATTTATTAATGCAAATTGGCAATCATGTTCTATGTGCA